>OZ004655.1:1846176-2446176 GCA_963924495.1 Nemapogon koenigi
GTCAACATTTTATTATATCAAAAACCACTCAAATCGATCAATAATCCTTTCTACAATCGCATAAAAAGCTTATACTTGGAGGCCATATAAAACTTATTTTTGGCGGCAACCGAGAACGCAACAATTAATTGCGAGCGCATCTATGGCGTTAATATTGATACCAGGGAGAAAAAGGGTTACCATATGCTTGAAAAAATATTACACAAACATTAATAGAACAAACTGCATTTCAGTTTTTTCTAATTGAGTTTGTTTTTTTTAATTACAATGAATTTTTATTTCAATAAATGCAAAAATACACAACTTATAGGTACCGGGGCGGTTCCTGAGCGGTGATTTTACCAGCAGTAAAAAGCAATCGTAAAAACAAACACCAATAAATCAATTATAATAAATATACAAGTTATATTGCACTCGAATTACATAATTTGCGCAAACATTCCCCCACTTTTTGTCCACCCTTAAAAAAAAAGTTATTTAAAAAAAACTAAAATTGAGGTGGAAGTTGGCACCCCCAAATGCGTATTTTGAACTTTTTTTGATCAGGTTCGTTTGTACATCGTTAGTCCACAATTGTCCACCAAAAAATTTTTTTTGTCCACCCTTCAAAAAAAAGTTATTCAAATAAACATTTTTTATGAAAAAAACGATAGAAACTGAATTTCCGGGTACGTTCAAACTATACTAAAGGTTTGAAAATCAAGTTTATAAAGTGGGCAAACGATCCAACCCCTCAGAGAAGAGAATCCACCCCTAGGAAGCTAGAGATCCCCCGTCAAAGTGAAAATACTTAGATATATACTGAATTAACTCGCGCATAACTACGTCTCTAAGGGTGGACAAACGAAAATATGTGGTGGACAAATGAGTTTCTGAAGTGGACAAACAGACCTACCCCTCAGAGAAGCAAATCCACCCCTAGGAAGTTGGAGATCCCACGACAAAGTTAAAATTCTTAGATACATACTTATATCACGCATAACTATATCTCTAAGGGTGGACAAACGACAATATGTAGTGGATAAACGAGTTTCCGAGGTGGACAAACAAACCAAAACCTCAAAGAAGCAATTTCACCCCTAGGAAGCTAGAGATCCTCCGTCAAAGTTAAAATCGTTAGCTATATAATTAACTCACGTATAGCTATATCTCTAAGGGTGGACAAACGACAATATATGGTGGACAAATGAGCTTCTGAGGTGGAAGAATAGACCTACCCCTCAGAGAAGCTAATCCACCCATAGAAAACTAGAAATCCTCCGTCAAAGTTAAAATCCTTAGATATATAATTAACTCGCGTATAACTATATCTCTAAGGGTGGACAAACGACAATATATGGTGGACAAATGAGCTTCTGAGGTGGACAAACAGACCTACCCCTCAGAGAAGCTAATCCACCCCTAGGAAACTAGAAATCCTGCGTCAAAGTTAAAATACTTAGATATATACTTAATTAACTCACGCATAACTATACCCCTGAGGGTGGAAAAACGACAGTATGTGGTGGACAAATAAGTTTCCGAGGTGGACAAACAGAACTACCCCTGAGAGAAGCAAATCCACCCCTAGGAAGCTAGAGATCCCCTGTCAGAGTGAAAATCCTTAGATATATACTTAATTAACTCACGTATAACTATATCTCTAAGGGTGGACAAACGACAGTATGTGGTGGACAAATAAGTTTCCGATGTGTACAAACAGACCTACCCCTCAGATAAGCAAATCCACCCCTAGGAAGTTGGAGATCCCACGACAAAGTTAAAATCATCAGATATATACTTATCTCACGCATAACTATATCTCTAAGGGTGGACAAATGAAAATATGTGGTGGACAAACGAGTTTCTGAAGTGGACAAACAAACCTACCCCTCAGAAAAGCAAATCCACCCCTAGAAAGCTAGATATCCTCCGTCAAAGTTAAATTCAGGGCTTTTGTCTTTAAAAATGTTTATTTGAATAATTTTTTTTTGAAGGGTGGACAAAAAAACATTTTTGGTGGACAAACGTGGACTAACGATGTACAAACGAACCTGATGAAAAAAAGTTGAAAATTCGCATTTGGGGGTGCCAACTTCCACCTCATTTTTAGTTTTTTTTAAATAACTTTTTTTTGGAGGGTGGACAAAAAATAATTTTTGGTGGACAAACGTGGACTAACGATGGATAAACAAACGTGATGAAAAAAAAATGGAAATTCGCATTTGGGGGTGCCAACTTCCACCCCAATTTTATTTTTTTGAATAACTTTTTTTTGAGAGGTGGACAAAAAAAAATTTTTGGTGGACAAACGTGGACTAACGATGGACAAACGAACCTGATGAAAAAAAACTGAAAAATCGAATTTGGGGGTGCCAACTTCACAGAGCCCCCGGTACCAGTCCCGTGAAGAATAAAAAAATAATAAAAAGAAAAGTAATATGAAATGCTTTTACCTTTTAATATCATTCATGTGTTTGGCACTTAACTTGTATGAACGTTTTTTACTCTTTCTGACGGGTTTGAATTTATTTCCCATATTTTATATTATAGCACTTAAAATGAACAAAATATTTATAATAGCGATGCAAATATTGGTTAGAAAATGCGAGACACGTCCTTATAGCATCAGGCTGCAGCCGGCACTGTCGGTCGGTCGGTCGGTCCAACCACGAGCGCTTACGCACACACGCGTGCAGTGCGTAAATAGAATCTCGAAAATAAGAATAAAATACATTGCTGAAAATTTGATTAAAAAACAGAACAGTATTACGATAGTATGTTGATAGATAAAAAATATGTCAAAAATTCAGAATCATTGCATGCATTTCAGTACTGTTTTTATACAGTAAAATATTTTTTTAGAGGTACATTCGTGATTTTTTTCTATCGAATCAATGTTTTGAACACAGTATTTTAATAACGCATAACCTGAAGAGGATGTATAGAGCTAAATGCGAATTTTATGATGCGTAAAAGTACATGATCCACTACAGTGACCATAAACAAAAAAATATATGATATTCTTGAGGTTATGCGTTATTAAGATACTGTGTTCAAAACATAATACAACTATATTGATTCGATAGAAAAAAATCACGAATGTACCTATAAAAAATATTTTACTGTCTAGAAACAGTACTAAAATGTATGCAATGATTCTGATTTTTTTTGAGAGATTTTTTATCTAGCAATATACTATCGTAATACTGTTCTATTTTTTTATAAAATTTTCGCCAAGTTCCTTTATTCTCATTTTCGAGATTTTATGTACGCACTGCACGCGTGTGTGCGTTAGCGCTCGTGTACCGACAGTACCGGCTGCAGCCTGATGCTATATTATTAGTGGCAGCCACGTCGTTTGGTGTGTATGTGTACCCGCGTACCTCTCAAGGTCGTTGGCTCTATCCAGCGTCTGAAGAATATGATATATTTTTTTGATTATGGTCACTGCAGTGGATCATGTACTTTTACGCATCATAAAACTCGCATTTAGCTCATGTAGTCGCCATAACAGTCTTCCGATTTTCGTTTTGTTCTTTACTTATTATAACAGAACTTGTTCTTCTGTAACTTCATCTTAATTTTCTTCTTCCATACATATTTCTTGTTCTATATTTAGTAATACATTTTCTGTATGCTTCCTTTTTCATAATTTACGTTTTTCCTCCTTTTCTTTTATCGCTTCGAGTATGTGTGAAGTCTCTTATTTTCTGATTTTTAGGAAATCTTGGATCTAGGAATTCAGGGAGCAAACATTCTGTGTAAAATTTAATTAATCTTGGTTTCATCAAAATGAAATGCTCCCAAACATGATCGTCTTCTATAATAATTTCCGTTTTCAAGTTATAATTTTTGTTTCATTGTAATATGCAAGCTGCCCTTGCACTTGATAGAAGTAAATGTGTGTTTTATTGATAACCTTCGTTATTTATTTTATAAAATGTGAGATTTTTACCTTTTACCACTTCTGTAATGTGACTTTGAAAGGCTGTTATTGGACACTTTATATCGACTATAATATAGTCATCAATTATACCATCAGGCGTTGCCCCTAGATAATCATCGTCTATAAAATAGACCACACGGTTTTATTTTTACTTTCTCCTGAATTTCAAGTTGTCTTAGCGCCTTTATTATTTATCTTTTATCTTTATCTTTACCATGTTAGATTGATTTAACATGCGCCAAAGAGCCTTTGCACAAAATGTTTTTGACAATATTTTGGCAGCTCACATCGTTGCGCCACTTGATAAATTTTCCAAAGTTTGACGCTGTTCATAAATTACGCCTCAGCTCAAGCCATTCACTGCACGAACATTCCAGCAGTCTTTTTTAATCCTTGGTCAGAAATCAGAAATTTTTAATCGTAAGCCACGCCCTAATCTCTGGGCGCATGAGTGGTTCGAGCGCAACGATCACGTCATGCAGAAAACGACGGCGCTTTGTCCGTTGTTGCTGCAGAAGTGAGAAGGGCATAATGTATCGCTTCTCGGAATAAATGACGTAAGCGACACATTATTTGTAATAAATAATTTATTAAAAAACGATCACATGCAGGGAAAAATCTTCTTAATCAATACTAGGTACTGAAATTACCTACAGATTCGTATAAAATTTAAACGTAAATCCCTTCAGAGTATGGTCGTATGACTAAAAAGATGTTTTTGAAGAGTAGAGGTGATTTAAAAAATTTTAGTTATCGAGAAAATTTTCACCAATCATGTTTTCATCCTACACAATACTAGATAAAATCCTCTAGTTTTCGATGCCCAAATTGTATGTTTATAGCATTCGTAAGATTCGAGAATTTCAGTTCAGAAATCAAACAAAATTATTCGTTCCTCCCCTTAAAAAATTTTTATAAAAATTTATTCTTTTTTTTTTCAAATATGTTTGGTGGCATATCAGGCTTTTCGCATTTAGCTCCGTAATTCACGTCTTCTTTTTTGAAAAATAATTTTCTGATAATCTTCTTTCATACATACTGGTTATGAATATATGTATAGGTACCTAAGTACTTACATTACTGCATGCATTTTCAGAGCCTTTTTAATAGCATTCATTCTTGATCTACTTTTTCGTGGCATTTTTACCCAATCACTTATTACAACTTTAAAGATTGTTCTATTTTTATTCTAAAAATTATTATAAAATGAACAAAAACTAATATTTATAAAAGTAAGTACCTAGGCACATTTAAAGTTTAGCATAAAAAAATCAAGTACATCCTAACAAGTATCCCCTAAACAACACAGTCTATCTGCGAGAGAATACTCTTTGAATGCAAACAAATATAATTGTATTGTAAAACACGTAACCGATCGCCAGAGATAATGTGGCAACGCGCAAGTCCGCGCAACACAACCTTCCCGTCTGAAAGTCGAAGCTAGACTGCCTGCATGCCTGCTGCCACCCGCGCCCGCGCACAGCCCCTCTTTGTCATTAACTTTTGGAATTGACACATTTTTGATATTAACAAAAGAAAATGATAATTGATTTAGATATACTTTGTTGTGTTTAAAGTACAACGTGTTATTTATTTTTTGGCTTTTAAATATTTTCAAACCTCGTAGCCGTTTAGGAGCAGTAGATAGTTAAAGCCAAAAAACATTATTACGTTATTATTATTTTTTACATTGAATATATTTTGGTGTTACAAAAAAAGAGTTTTAAGGAAATATTGTATTATAGTTGATTTTTTTTCAAGCATTCTACTCCAACAGTACGACGAGTAGTCTGTCGAAAGTATCCATTTCAGCGCGATACTAATCGCCTTAAGAGCCCATGGTCAAGGTCATCTTAGAACTGTCAAAAATATGGCAAATGTCAGTTAATCCTGGAAAGGTAAGTTTATTTATACAACACAATTGATAATTATTATATTTTAAATTGGATTGAGCCATATTTTCATTATTAAGAGTTCTAAGATTTCGGTCCACATAAAGAAACTGTAAAAAATTATGACGCCTTTTTGGATAAAATATTACCCAAACTGAGTGAACATCGTGTACAATGTCAGCTCTTGCATTATTATGATGACAAAAATGATGTGGAGAAGATGTCTATACATTTCTTGATTTTTAATGTTTTGACGTCGATACATTCCTATTATTTTGTGTGAATGAAATGACAGAGGCAAAATGTCTTCAAGTTATTCTAAATTATGGTTTGAGATGCGCTATGGACGCATAGCAGCTTCAAACGATGGGGTTCTTGTTGAAGAAATATTTGGTGCGATAAACTTCAAAGTAACTGCAGGCATTTCAAGAGGCAAAACATTGGAAAGCGATGTTAGAAATGAAGTATCACGCATAATTTTTTTTTTTGGTGCCTCACCTGACGGTATAACTAACGAATATGTCATTAAAAGTGTCCGTTCAAAGCGAAATATGTGAGTCGATATTATAAAGATGGGAAGCTAACTGAATGATATTTTGCACAAATACAGTTACAAATGCATATGTCCGCAAAAGAAAAGGGACTCTTTTGCGTAAGCTCATGCAGATTTCTTGGATTGCACGTCGCACAAATGTTACCATACTATCAGAGCTGAACATCAAGTCTAAACCACGACTCTCCACTGTGTGCCTGAGACGAATTCTGCAATATTTCGCACACATTGCACGAAGAAAGGGCAACAACCTGGAAAAGCTTGTGGTGATGGGCAGGATGGAGGGAAGACCTCGAGGACGAAGCCCCAAACGATGGTCCGATCAAGTGTCCGAAAACCTGGACACCAGTATTATAACAGCTTTTCATCAGGCAGAGGACTGCAGCCGATGGAAGAAAATAATTGAGAAGCTGATGAGGCCCCGCAATGATCCTCAGCAATGAGGGACCGACTGTGGAGAGAGAAGAGAGTAGATGTGTATGAGATACTTTACGATAAAACTTACTGCGAGAGTCTTACTGAAAAGTGCATATTTGATTTTGATAGATTTTTTAATTTTGAAATAAATAAAAAATATTTTAAATGTACTTGCTGTGATTTGTGATGTTTGTTAGATATTTGCAAATGCGGATCATGATTTAGTTCCGTGTTTTCTAAGGGATCTTCTGTTTCTCTATTGTTCGGACAAGCTTGTGGCGGCACATCGCGCGCGTCGATAGATGTCGCACCGTTACTAACTCATTGAAACCTGTATCGCGCCATTGAAAATATTTAATAGATTGGCATATATGCAACTTTCCAACGATGTGCGTTGGGGAGTATTCCTTTTACTCATAGACGTTGGATTGTTGTATGTATGTAGCCATTACTATATTGGTGACCCCGTATGAACACGCCTGTATTCCTGACCCCGCAATGCCCCGCATCCTACTTCCACTTCCCACTGACCAGACCGCCGGCCCGACATGACGACAGGTCATACATCACGACAGGTGATTCAGCCGCGATACAGTCTACCACACAGTCCATCACTGCTGACAAAGCTAAAATGGATGTTGGTTTTCATACTGTATCGACCTCTGGTCTGGGAAGGGAGTCATGTGGCGGCACATCGCGCGCGTCGATAGATGTCGCACCGTTACTAACTCATTGAAACCTGTATCGCGCCATTGAAAATATTTAATAGATTGGCATATATGCAACTTTCCAACGATGTGCGTTGGGGAGTATTCCTTTTACTCATAGACGTTGGATTGTTGTATGTATTGCCATTTCTATAAGCTATTAAAATGACTTCAGAATTAGCTGTTGTCGAAAATTCTTCATATTCTTCTGTCATCAGTTTATTTATCAACTTTAATTTGTTGCGCTTTTCTACGACTGACCTTTGAACATCGTTCTTTGTTTCTTTCTGGCATGCAAATTTATGTGGTACCACTCCTTTCTTTAGTTTAAGATTCCCTCCAACTAATTTAAATTTAATGTAGTTTTCCATATCAGTTTCAACCTGAAAGTTGTAATAAAAATTAGTAAAAAGTAACGTTACAAAATATATATATATATTGTTATTTATATGGTGCCACTATGTGTCTACCTTGTATGTTTATATCTACTTATTTGATGAGTAGGTACTTACATCGAAATGGTCTTCACAACAGTACACACAACTTTTAGTCCCTACAGAATCAGCTCTCCTAGCTGCGTTCAACCATTTATTTCGCATTGTTGAATCTCTAGGAACTACAAAAAACAGTTTTTCTGGTGCTATTGTTGTGGTATTTTTGCATTTCGGTACAATACATGATTTTCTGCTGTGCGGATTAGCCATTTTGTATCAAAATATATTCGGCCGTACTAACCGGGCGGCCGGTGAGAGCTCTCGTTGTAAAATGACGTCAGCGGGCATAGTGCCGTTTTTTGCCTCGGTGCCAGCGGTGGGGCGGGACGGGAAGCCGCTAGCTAGCTAGCGATGATGCCACGCACGGTCACCGCTCGTTCAGTATCAAGCGGATGTTTATCAAAGAAGATAGATAGTAGGGAGTTACTCTTGGTCAGAGTATTTCGCCATTGCCTGGAGAGCAATTATTTTTTTACTCAAGATATCATGTTAATTTATAGTTTTTAGAGTGAAGTAAGATTTATACTGCCGTCCTTTAACTAGAAGTAGAAGGCCGTTAAACACAAAAAGTTGTTTCTGAGAAGGCAAAAAACGCGGGAATCGATTAAACTTAGATAGTGATTGTTGGACATATCATTGACATTTCTTTCCTTAAGTACATACTTTTTGATCCTATCGGTTCAGATGATGTCGGAGTTAGGGTCCGAATTCTAAATTGTCCATGTTCTTGATGTTCTTATTACTCCACATTCTTATTTTTACATATTCCGAATTTTCCGCATTATTTTATTTTACACATTATTATTTATTACATAATCTTATTATTCCACATTATGTATTTTCCGTACGATATATTATGTATCTTTTTAATTATTTTTAAAACACATTTTTTTTATTTAGTTAAGAATGTTACCTAGGTTTTGCCTCTAATTACTGTACTAAAAATACCTTAGCGACTTTTAAGTTATGTAATATCTTTCAATCGTTAACCTTTATCATGTTTGGTAAATTTATATAGAAATCGGTTATGCGGTAATACGCTTTTCATTATTAATTCTTCTAAATAGCCATAATTTCCAAAACGCAAAGGCACTGCTCGTATCGAAAACTACGGCTCTTTAGAACCCTAAATAATAAAAATATGGCTCAATGTGATTTCAAATAATCTATCATTTTGTGGTGAGGAAATGTTGTATAAATAAACTCACGTTTCCAGGATTAACTGAGATTTGCCATATTTTGACAGATACAAGATGACTAAGAGCCACGGATCCTTAATAGATATTCAAAGAAACCAAATCAAATAGGGGTAATTACAGATCAGCTTTGTTACTTTCAACTGGAGCAAGTGTATTTGTCTCCGTCCCGAATAGCAGAATAACTATAAAAAAATTGGAAAATTGCACGAAAAAAAATTATAAACAAAATTTAATACATTTTCTATGAAACGACTTTTTTGAAATCAGAACGGATTGATGACAGAATTAAAAATTCAACTGTCAAATCGACTCGTTTTAATGCTTCAAGTTTTGATTATAATCGGGCTGTGGTAGAGGTAGCGGTAGGAGTTGGAGTTGGAGTAGGGGTAGAGGTTGTGGTAGGGGTTGGAGTAGGGGTAGAGGTAGTGGTAGGGGTTGGAGTAGGGGTAGAGGTTGTGGTAGGGCTTGGAGTAGGGGTAGAGGTTGTGGTAGGGGTTGGAGTAGGGGTAGAGGTAGTGGTAGGGGTTGGAGTAGGGGAGGGGTAGTTGTTTATATAAATGTGCTTATGACATTATGTGTTGTGTATAAGTATATATAACAAAATATGTATAACCAAATAGGTTATAGAGAAACTAACCTTGGAACACCGAATTTTTTGAAATAACCATTGTTACTTTTCTTTGAGTAATAGACGTAGTAATTATTATTTAATCTATGGTAATAGTTCTCATTTCTTTTACCCATTTCTAAAATAAAAAAAGTTTAGGAAATATTTTGAAAATTAGGTCACGTGATCACATAGAATAGATCTCATCAAAACATGAAAATTATTAAACAAATAAATCAAATATACACAACAATATAAAAACCATTAAAAATAACTAAATATACCAGGTCCGCGTGGAATAGTGGCAATAATACTAGAACATGAAGTTAGAATGGTCTATGACTCTTAGTGTAGGTTATATTCCCATAAAGGTCATTTTCAGAATTAAACATTTCTTTAATTCATCATTTTCACAATTGGAAATTTTTTTCACCGTCAAGAATAGAATCAATATTCAATAATATGTACATACCAGTAATCGAAAGTGACGTGCTTTCTCTCTGACCTCTGGGTGGCGACTGCCATAGAGTAAGTAGCAATCACTATGTTCTTTAATAAGAGTCGGGACTGTCATATATTAAAATGAAACAAAGTTAGGATTGAAAGGTACTGCCAACCTAACAACATCGTACTGTGGATTGGTATAGAAATATTTGCTATCTCTGTCATCTGTATATGACATGAAAGAGATGGCGCTACGACGCCATTAGTATTGGCTCATTTTTCCTAGCCCTAATTTTTTGAACTAAGTTGCGCCAGCCTGGCGACTGCCTTTTATTTATTCGCAAGCGCAAGTCTGCGCAATGAATGAACTTATTTAATACGTCCATGATTATGGAAAATGGAATTTTATTATCAACATTTTATCCCGCATTAATATTATTTGTACTTATGTGTTTTGATTGGAGGAGATTTTTTATAATAGATTTTGATTACTAGGTATGTACTTTTATGGCTGATATAGAAAAGGTATACCTATTTAGACAACACATGATTCCTACATTTTCTACTGTTATATTTGGGTATGGTCTCGCTTCCAATATTTTTTTGGAAATATTGACCTGACCTATAAACAATATTGCTTGCTTAAGAGTGTAGTGTACCGCGTCCATGTCCATACAAACGGAGAAAACGTTTTACTACCCCTAAATATCATTTAATTTTAACGATTTTGTAATATGTTACTGACATAATGAAAAACTACGTACGTATTTTTTCCTTTTTTCAAAATTCGTAATAGGTCAAAAGTTATAAGCCCCTCGAATCTCGGTTTTTTTGGTTCATAACTTGCTCGTAATAAACCGTCTGTATTTGAGAAACAAAGCAAAATTTCAAAAAAAGCAAAACGTACGTACGTAGATTATAATCTGCTAAAACGTTTGACACCAAAATTATAAGGTTTCGTTATAGTTTAGTAGGTGTAAATCGTTTTCCCCCAAAACGCAATTTTCAACGAAGAACATACCTACGAACACTCACGAGCTGCAGTGTTCTCTGTCGCACTGATGCCCGGGGGAAGAGCGCGCTTGAGACAGAATATGATTTTCTAAATACCTATTTCGCTGCGTACGCTGAGCTACACGATCCTCTTAAAACCTTCTACTAAAATATCAGCTTCCATAATGTTGATGGACCGCTATAATTTTTAAAACATGGTTTTCGGTTTTATTTTTTTATTTCGAATCCCAACACAATAGCTGCAGCTCCAGACAAAGCAGAGTAATTATTTTTGTACGATCGTTTGGACCAGCAACCGTTTATTTACACGGCCTTCTTTAATAGCCGCATCGCGTTCGCAATAAGCTGCCTCTTGCATGGCTTGAGCAGCACTATTCTGCCATTCTTCGCATAAAATATCGTGTGTTTTGCAATATAGGCAACTGGTAAAAAGAGGAGCATTGCTACTGACAACTCTTCAAACTGCGAAAATCCTAAATCAGTTGACATGATACCAGATATAAAAGAATACCAAAAATAAGATCTGTCTATAGATACGGATCAAATACTCAAAATACTCACATTTTCTTAAGAAATTCCTTTGCTATTTGTTTCCTCTTCAACTTAACTGATTTATTCATCCCTTTGTAACAAGTTTTGTTCCCCATTTTACAAAAATCAAAGTAAAATAAAAATAAATTTGCAAAAAATGAGCGCCGCTTAAAGTACTACGGATGACACGTCTGATAGCAGGCGCTGGTCCGGTAATACTGAGTGAGTAATTGTAGTGCGCGACGATTGTTTTATAGTTATTTTTTAATGGAAAAATAAAAAAGAAATAATTATATTATTTTTTGGGTCAATTTACTAGATTTATTATTTCACTACATACCAGTTTATTTGATCATAATTTAATTCATACTTTAAGAGATTTACTCAAAAATAATAAAAAATAGACCTCATTTATAAATATACTAGCGGGCCCGGCAGACGTTGTCCTGCCCAAATGTTGGCTTGCCTGCTATTTACTTTCCTTCGTCCGTGGAAAACAACTACCACTACAACTACTACTACCACTACTCCAACTCCAACCCCTACTACTACCCCTACTCCTACCACTACCACTACACCTATCTCTACTCCTACCACTACCACTATCACTACCACTACCCCTACCCCTACTCCAACCACTACCACTACTCCTACCACTACCACTACACCTATCTCTACTCCTACCACTACCACTATCACTACCCCTACCCCTACTCCAACCACTACCACTACCCCTACTCCTACCCCTACCACTACCCCTACTCCTACCACTACCACTACACCTATCTCTACTCCTACCACTACCACTATCACTACCACTACCCCTACCCCTACTCCAATCACTACCACTACCCCTACTCCAACCCCTACCACTACCGCTACTATCCTATGTCCGTCTCCTGGCTCTAAGCCACCGATTTTCAGACAAATCCATTCTTTAGTTATAAATGGTGTAACTAACACGACTTTCTTTTATAAGTATATATAGATAAGAAAAGTATAATACAGCGCCATCTATTGACGTTTGCAAATACATTTTAGTACATATATGTAAAAAATCAAGATGACGCCACATATTCACAATTATAAATTTTAATTATTTAGCTACCCCTACTCCAACCCCTACCACTACCACTATCCTATGTCCGTCTCCTGGCTCTAAGCTACCTCCCCACCAATTTTCAGCCAAATCGGTACAGCCGTTCTTGAGTTAAATGGTGTAACTAACTGACTTTCTTTTATATATGTAGATGCCCCGTAGGTGTATCGCCTACAAAATTATTCATAACTAGGCTTCGACCGTGAATATTTTCGATCAAAAATTAATATAGCCTATGTCACTCAGGGATACCGTAGCTTTCTATTGGTAAAAGAATTTTCAAAATCGGTTCAGTAGATCCATCCAAGATAGATGTATAACAATACTAGCTTTTGTCCGCGGTATAGCCCATTCAAAACTTGCAAAACCTAATAAAAACTATCAAAAATCAGTAAAATTAATAAATAACGCGAGCGCTCATTTTCCTTGTCTTGCAAGATTTCTAATTGTCACAGACTATTTTCACAGTATTTACTGGACCTTGGAAGAAAAATTTATTTTGATACTTTTACAGAGTTAGTTAACGGACCTATGACGTAAATAAACGAATTCTGACTTTGAATGTTTTCTGTTCAAGTGAATCAGTGCAAATATCAAAATGACACAATTGTCACGTTGTCAAATAAAAAAAAATTGGTATGTACCAGTAGTAGTACCAGTACCAGTAGTTTGAGTATATACCAAAGGAGACGTTAAGAGTGTAGTGTACCGCGTCCATGTCCATACAAACGGAGAAAACGTTTTACTACCCCTAAATGTTATTAAATTTTAACGATTTTGTAATATGTTACTGACATAATGAAAAACTACGTACGTATTTTTTCCTTTTTTCAAAATTCGTGATAGGTCAAAAGTTATAAGCCCCTCAAATCTCGGTTTTTTTGGTTCATAACTTGCTGGTAATAAACCGTCTGTATTTGAGAAACAAAGCAAAATTTCAAAAAAAGCAAAACGTACGTACGTAGATTATAATCGTTAAAAACGTTTGACACCAAAATTATAAGGTTTCGTTATAGTTTAGTAGGTGTAAATCGTTTTCGCCCAAAACGCAATTTTCAACGAAAAACATACCTACGAACACCCACGAGCTGCAGTGCTCTCTGTCGCACTGATGCCCGGGGGAAGAGTGCGATTGAGACAGAATATGATTTTCTAAATACCTATTTCGCTGCGTACGCTGAGCTACACGATCCTCTTAAGCGAGTAAATCACCGAACAATTTTTTCTGCCACCTTTGGGCGGGGGAGGGGGGGGGGGTAAACGCCTAGTATTAGCCCCTGTACCACTGTATTTTTCTGTCGTTTTATTGTCGCAACGGATTTTACGTTATATGATGATTATGTTAAAATACAAACATAATAATTATAATTAATGATTGGAAACACCAAGTTTGACGCCCTAGATCGCCTTTCCCATTTATATGTTGTGAGCAGTGGTATCCATTTATCATCACGACTTTTATCCCAAGAGGGGTAATCGAATCAAATCGAATTAAAAAAAATATATTTTCGAATTATTTTTTTCTAGGTGTCCAAACCAGCGTAAACTACATTTCTTCATTTCAGTCATAACATCATCTTTCACTCCATTTTATTCTCTAATGCGGTCAATACGCCTTACTTTACACATTCTATGTAGAGACCGCATTTCAACTGAATGTATCTTACTTTTATGCCCAAGTCTCGTTTCCATACATAAGTGATGGAACTAGTAATAGGCGACAACTCATCACATACATACTATTAATAAGCGACAACTGATCACATACATTCTAGTAATAATCGACAAGTCATCACATACATACATTCTAGTAATAGGCGACAACTCATCACATACATACTATTAATAAGCGACAACTGATCACATACATTCTAGTAATAATCGACAAGTCATCACATACATACATTCTAGTAATAGGCGACAACTCATCATATACATACTATTAATAAGCGACAACTGATCACATACATTCTAGTAATAATCGACAAGTGATCACATACATACATTCTAGTAATAGGCGACAAATCATCACATACATACTATTAATAAGCGACAACTGATGACATACATTCTAGTAATAATCGACAAGTGATCACATACATACATTCTAGTAATAGGCGACAACTCATCACATACATACTATTAATAAGCGACAACTGATCACATACATTCTAGTAATAATCGACAAGTCATCACATACATACATTCTAGTAATAGGCAACAATTCATCACATACATACTATTAATAAGCGACAACTGATCACATACATTCTAGTAATAATCGACAAGTCATCACATACATACATTCTAGTAATAGGCGACAACTCATCACATACATACTATTAATAAGCGACAACTGATGACATACATTCTAGTAATAATCGACAAGTGATCACATACATACATTCTAGTAATAGGCGACAACTCATCACATACATACTATTAATAAGCGACAACTGATCACATACATTCTAGTAATAATCGACAAGTGATCACATACATACATTCTAGTAATAGGCGACAACTCATCACATACATACTATTAATAAGCGACAACTGATCACATACATTCTAGTAATAATCGACAAGTGATCACATACATACATTCTAGTAATAGGCGACAACTCATCACATACATACTATTAATAAGCGACAACTGATCACATACATTCTAGTAATAATCGACAAGTGATCACATACATACAATCTAGTAATAGGCGACAACTCATCACATACATACTATTAATAAGCGACAACTGATCACATACATTCTAGTAATAATCGACAAGTGATCACATACATACATTCTAGTAATAGGCGACAACTCATCACATACATACTATTAATAAGCGACAACTGATCACATACATTCTAGTAATAATCGACAAGTGATCACATACATACATTCTAGTAATAGGCGACAACTCATCACATACATACTATTAATAAGCGACAACTGATCAAATACATTCTAGTAATAATCGACAAGTGATCACATACATACATTCTAGTAATAGGCGACAACTCATCACATACATACTATTAATAAGCGACAACTGATCACATACATTCTAGTAATAATCGACAAGTCATCACATACATACATTCTAGTAATAGGCGACAACTCATCACATACATACTATTAATAAGCGACAACTGATCACATACATTCTAGTAATAATCGACAAGTGATCACATACATACATTCTAGTAATAGGCGACAACTCATCATATACATACTATTAATAAGCGACAACTGATCACATACATTCTAGTAATAATCGACAAGTGATCACATACATACATTCTAGTAATAGGCGACAAATCATCACATACATACTATTAATAAGCGACAACTGATGACATACATTCTAGTAATAATCGACAAGTGATCACATACATACATTCTAGTAATAGGCGACAACTCATCACATACATACTATTAATAAGCGACAACTGATCACATACATTCTAGTAATAATCGACAAGTGATCACATACATACATTCTAGTAATAGGCGACAACTCATCACATACATACTATTAATAAGCGACAACTGATCACATACATTCTAGTAATAATCGACAAGTGATCACATACATACATTCTAGTAATAGGCGACAACTCATCACATACATACTATTAATAAGCGACAACTGATCACATACATTCTAGTAATAATCGACAAGTCATCACATACATACATTCTAGTAATAGGCGACAACTCATCACATACATACTATTAATAAGCGACAACTGATCACATACATTCTAGTAATAATCGACAAGTCATCACATACATACATTCTAGTAATAGGCGACAACTCATCACATACATACTATTAATAAGCGACAACTGATCACATACATTCTAGTAATAATCGACAAGTCATCACATACATACATTCTAGTAATAGGCGACAACTCATCACATACATACTATTAATAAGCGACAACTGATCACATACATTCTAGTAATAATCGACAAGTCATCACATACATACATTCTAGTAATAGGCGACAACTCATCACATACATACTATTAATAAGCGACAACTGATCACATACATTCTAGTAATAATCGACAAGTCATCACATACATACATTCTAGTAATAGGCGACAACTCATCACATACATACTATTAATAAGCGACAACTGATCACATACATTCTAGTAATAATCGACAAGTCATCACATACATACATTCTAGTAATAGGCGACAACTCATCACATACATACTATTAATAAGCGACAACTGATCACATACATTCTAGTAATAATCGACAAGTCATCACATACATACATTCTAGTAATAGGCGACAACTCATCACATACATACTATTAATAAGCGACAACTGATCACATACATTCTAGTAATAATCGACAAGTCATCACATACATACATTCTAGTAATAGGCGACAACTCATCACATACATACTATTAATAAGCGACAACTGATCACATACATTCTAGTAATAATCGACAAGTCATCACATACATACATTCTAGTAATAGGCGACAACTCATCACATACATACTATTAATAAGCGACAACTGATCACATACATTCTAGTAATAATCGACAAGTCATCACATACATACATTCTAGTAATAGGCAACAATTCATCACATACATACTATTAATAAGCGACAACTGATCACATACATTCTAGTAATAATCGACAAGTCATCACATACATACATTCTAGTAATAGGCGACAACTCATCACATACATACTATTAATAAGCGACAACTGATCACATACATTCTAGTAATAATCGACAAGTCATCACATACATACATTCTAGTAATAGGCGACAACTCATCACATACATACTATTAATAAGCGACAACTGATCACATACATTCTAGTAATAATCGACAAGTCATCACATACATACATACATTCTAGTAATAGGCGACAACTCATCACATACATACTATTAATAAGCGACAACTGATCACATACATTCTAGTAATAATCGACAAGTCATCACATACATACATTCTAGTAATAGGCGACAACTCATCACATACATACTATTAATAAGCGACAACTGATCACATACATTCTAGTAATAATCGACAAGTCATCACATACATACATTCTAGTAATAGGCGACAAATCATCACATACATACTATTAATAAGCGACAACTGATCACATACATTCTAGTAATAATCGACAAGTCATCACATACATACATTCTAGTAATAGGCGACAACTAATCACATACATTCAACTCATCACATACATTCTAGTAATAGGCGACAACTGATCACATACATACTAGTAATAGGCGACAACTGATCACATACGTACATAGTACATACATACATACATACATACATACATTCTAGTTGAAAGTCTTTGACCACCTCGTTATGGGAAGAGTGCCGTGAAGATATACATGATTGTAGATCATTTTCACATACAAATATTTATAGTGGTCGATTTGGCGACTCCATTCCTAAAAATTCGTGTACTTACTTACGAACTTATACCTACTTATAAAACAAGGAAAGTACTTACGCTTTTAATTCTCTCATTATTTTACAACGGTTCTTAAGATAATGTTTTTTTTCTTTTTTGGAGAGATTTTTTTTTCTATTATCTTTGTTTCCCATTGTTTAGTAACTGCTATGTGCGTGCGCGGAACAAAATCACAGATCCTTCCTCTTCGGCGCCCAGAGCAGTACTGGTTGGTAAACTCACGCGCATACTAATTTATTACTCGAGGGGCACTAGTAGTGCGTCATTATGGTTGAATATCGTGTGTGGCTGTTGAACGAATTTTGTCTCAGAATATATGACGTAAGTCTCAAAACTTATTTCGTCATTTAAAAAATAATTATAGTGAACAAAGAGATTACCTACCTATATTAAATGTCTTTGATAGTGAATAAAAAAAAATAGAGAAAGAACTAGCCACTCGTTAGGTCCATCTCCATCGGTTAAACGAGGGAGACTTGGTCTTCCGCTGGGTACCCTGGAACCGTAACCCAGTTTCGGGAGCTGTAAGGCAACCCGTGAAGAAAGAAAAAAAATATTATAATATCTAGGAAAACTTCATCTTAGCAACGGATAATAAACTATATTTTCTTGCTGTGTGTTGTTATTTTAGACATAAAACACATGCCGTTTATAAGTAAAATTAAAAAAAAACTGTCAAAATTTTCAAAAATAAAATGTATCGAACGAAAATCTTCAAATTACGAAACTGTCTTGGTCATGGAGACATAAAGGTCTGATTAAGCATGTATTAAAATTTTACATCGATCAGATGTTTACTTGCCTCTCCATATTTAAGCAAATCTCCTCAAAATTTGCAAAGCCTCGTCTTAACTGGTCAAAGGGGAAAAAATTGGCGAGAGGGGGAGCCCGTCTATGGCCCCTCCATAGGCTTAGCACTCTATGATATCTACTGAAAATTGATCACATTCTTTGAATAATAAAGATCACATTCCAAATCAGAAAAGTATCTTTTGTTGGCATTTATAAGAGAAGAAATAATTTTGAACAGAAAATACGTCTTAAAAGTCTTGATATATGGAAAAAAAATAATGTTTTAAAATCGTTTTAAATGGATTTATTTTTAAACTACATTAATAATAATAATATAATAATAATAAATCTTTATTTGCAGAAAAGTAGTCTACAATAATATAGGTAAACATTTTTCACCAGCATAGTTTACGTATGCAAATTTTTACAAAAGAGACAAATTAAATTAAATTACCTTCTTTCAGAACATTATAAATTAAATGTCATATTACATAATATTTAATCAACACCGTTAAATTACTTACTTATACTAAATTACAAACATGAAATAAATGAAAAAAAAAATAGCATAAATACAAACAACGGATATGATAGATAATATGTCGATCATTGGGTAAATGTCAAATTACAAATTTTACTGTTGTCATTATTAAATAATTCTTCATTCACTATTTCCACTAAATATTGCCTATTCCAAGTCTGATGAGCTAGAATCTTCAGAATCAAGATTTATGACAAATACTCTTGTTATAAGAAATAAAAAAATGTAAAAGGATCAAGTTTGTTTATTCCAAGAATTGCAGATGCAGCTGATCTGTGGTAGATTTTTTTATTACAGGTAGGTACTTCAACAAACAATAGCCACTTCGTCGCGTAACGTACGTGTTCGAAACTTTTGCATCTCTTTCACCATTTTCACCATAGAGAAAGAAAATCGGTACAATAAAATACACAAAACGGACCTCAGAAAATCAAGTATTGTACAAAAAATATTAGAATTAGCAATTTCTAGTTAATGGACCCCTAAAGTATATGAAATTATCTTTACTCTAAATGTTAAAAAAATATACATTAGTAAATATTATATTAAGAGAACTCAAGTCACAAAGTCGGTTGAAAATATGTGTGAAATTGATAACTTTCAGAGCTTCATAAAACCTAGGTGTAGTTGATATTGACATATTTTTTACATTTACAGTATAGATAATTTCACATACTTTAAGGGTCCATTAATTAAAACTTCCTATTTTTAATAAGTTTTGTACAACACTTGATTTGCTGAAGTTCGTTTTTGTATGGGACAAAAGTTATGAGGCGCTCCTTAAGTGGAATGTGCTCAATTCTCAGTGGACCTCTACTATATGTACTTACTGTTGAGCTGTACATTTCTTTAAAAATACGCCTTTAGATCTTGGTTGCGCCGAACTGCAAAAATAAACAAGTACTTAAATTTATAAATAGGTAAAATAATAATCAAAAATATTTTATTCTGTTTTTAGTAGGTATTAGTTGTTATAGCGGCAACAGAACTACATTATCTGTGAAAATTTCAACTGTCTAACGTTCATGAGATACAGCCTGGTGACAGACAGACAGACAGACAGACAGAACCCTAAACATTATCTTTGTTTTAGGTTTGCTATTTTATTGTTATGGGTAGTTACATATTTATAAATAGGTAAAATAATAATCAAACTTACCTGATTTTTCTTTTAAGCTTCCGCATTTGCAATTTGGATATTTTTTTCTTGTTATTGATTTTATTCCCCATTTTTTATATACAACTTACTATTTTAAAGTTAACAAAATACGGACACAGATCACAAAATAAACGCACGCAATATATGGCGCAGAATTCCTTGCTTTGTGATAACGGATAATACCGATCGATTAGCGGGGCGGGGGGATCGCAGCGAGACTGCAAACGCGACACGTCCTACTTGACTGACGCCTCGCGAGCTACTAACTAACTAAAGGGCAAATGCACTAAAGCTAAACTAAAAGCTAAAATTCTCGTGTCACAGCAGACGTTGTCCTGCCTGCTAATTACTTTCCTTCGTCAGTGGAAAACAACTACCACTACCACTACCCCTACCCCTACCACTACCACTACTCCTACCAATACCACTACCACTACCACTACCACTACCCCTACTCCAACCCCTACCACTACCTCTACCCCTACTCCATCCTCTACCACTACCAGTTTTCACATACTAGTCATTTTACACAATCAAATATGTAGAAGATATAGATCCTTACAATATAAAAACAATTAAAGATGATAAGTTGATTGTGTAAATAATTCGACTATTCTTTAAAAGTCATATTTTTAAATGGCAAACATTGTTGTAGCAGAAAAAAACAAGAAATTGTGTTTTATACTTACTAAAGAATGTTATACTTAAGTTCTTATAAATAAATTTCAGGATTGTCTACAGAACTTGGCACGCATTTAGATCTCAAATCTCTTGTCGGTGAATCCGACAACCACACCATAATTATCATAATATTGAACATTAGCTCCCATTTTCACATTTATGTTTTTGGTGGGATTTGTATTACTGGAGTAGAAACAAATTCGCGCTACATAATTAATATTTTTTCCTTTCTGACATCCAAAACATCATATTTTGCCGCATGGTGATACTGCTGATTAGTAGTTCTAAGTTTTTGTATTTTTCTAGATTTATATTTTTCTATTAAGTTTATTAAGTACCTGTATTATTCAGTTCAAACTCCATTCGGGTTTTTTCGTTTTATCAGTCTGGGCACTGTAGTATTTTCGAAGCTCTATGTTAAAATCTTCCCGTGCCACGTACAAGGTCTCCCACTACAAACTCCGCTCATAATTTACCTAGTGACATTATAATAACACTAAAAAAGTCCGTGAAATTGAAAAAAATTAAGGTGGTTGACAAAGATCCGTGCAATTACAATTTCACTAGTGATATTATAATATCACGGCTTTGACAATATCCCTGCGACATAATATAGATAGAAGATATGCTAATATTCTGAAATTCTGTTAGTTATTTATTCCGTATTTTATTAACTGACTTCCAAAAAAAGAAGGAGAAGGTTCTCAATTCGGACCGTTTTTTTTTTATTTCAGGAAGATGTGTCCTAGAATCTATTACAAAGTGACATATTATGTCACTCGAGAATACCTAGTTAAACTTTCCCCAAAATTACCATTTTTATCTATTTTTAATTTCTTTGAATAGAGGCACAGTAAATATATAGGTATTCAACTTACAAATTCATGTCATTTTCTTTGGTTTCCTTCGCTTTCTTTCCCCTATAACAAAAAAAAATATTACAGACAGAAAAGTAGGTGTCAATGACCTAGAGTGGATATCGTTCTTTAAGGGCCGTTGGTCAATGTCATTTATTTATTTATTGTTTCAAATCTACATCAGAGGTTCTCAAACTTATTTTGTCTACCGCCCACTTTGAAAATCAATTATATTTCAGCGCCCATTTTTTTTAACTTTACCACATTTTAAAAATCACAAGTGTGCTATATTCGTTTTTCTGGGCCCCTTACCGCCCCCCTCTAGGCCTCCAGCGCCCACAAGGTGGCGTTATGGCCCACTTTGAGAAACACTGATCTACATGCTTAGATTATCATGTATACCTTACCTAACTATATATAAATATATAAAAACATTTAAATGCCAATTTGTATGTAAGTACTAAGAAGATTTTGATACATTCTGTAGGTATTTTTCAAATGATGAAAGAATATTTCTAACTAGCTTTTGCCAGCGGCTCCGCCAGCGTAGTTTTAGTTTTTCCCGAGATAAAAAGTAGGGATAATCCAGGTTTTATAACCTGGTGTACTTAATAAGCGATCAAAACTCATTTTTTGTGATTTGTCTATATTGTCCTACCAGTGAACAACAGATTTCAGACAATATTCACAAAACCTCTTGATGCTATCAAAAGATTTTGTTCAAAATTCATGTCTAATAGCAATTAATGTTACATAATATAATGTACATAATATGTAGGTATGTTTGATACTTGTTCATTGATAACTTTAAACTGTAATAACTATTTGTATAACTTTGTATATGTGTAAAATTATTGGGTCTGTAAAAATTGCTAATATATAATTTATCACCGCCATGTTTCCTAAGCTAAAATGTAAAACTTAAATTAATTTAAAGTAAAATAAAACCAGTGCAAAGTAAAAGTGTATTGCTTTTTCTCCAAACAATTCAATATTAAAAACCCAACTCCAATTTAACAATATTTTATTATTTGTATATTTATCTTTATATATTTCACTAATCACAATTTTTTTTTTCGGACTTGTAAAACATTCAATTTGAAAGATAGATAATTTCACATACTTTAAGAATACACTAACTAGTATTTGATGATTCTAATAGCTCGTGTTTTTCGAAATACCGAGTTTGTTGAGAAATACTTTCTCTATGCAGGAGGGGACGAATTCCATTTTTGATGTTGACTTTCCGCGTATGTTGAACGGAAAAAAATAGTTGACACACATATAGTTTTTTCCGTTCAACATACGCGGAAAGTACTATATGTTTTTGGTGACGGATATGTGTAAGTGCTTACCGAAAACTATTCATTTTACGGGCCTTTGAAGGATATGGTCCCGTCTTTTTCCTTTTTTGCGTCATTTTAAAATATATCTGAAATAATATATTTGTGTTATAAGTAAAAGAAAATAAATAAGTAAGTATAAGTAAATATTTATATAAATAAATATCTTCTTCTTCTTTTTTTCAATATGGCGGTTCCACCAATATTAATCGGTGATTTCGCCAATGTCAAGTAGTATAGCCGTTTACGGTGATTATAGCCAATAAATCGGTATGTATGATAATCCCGCCGACCGCGATATGTCTTATTAATCACTGATTAATCACAACCATCGCAGCGCGGGCGGGATTAAACTGGATTCCCCAACACGTCTCCGCGGGAGCGTGTGCTATCCACCAAGGCGTGTCGTGGAATCCCGTAAATAAATATAAAAGTAGTGGAGTGGAGAATACGTCGACTCGCAACTGAGAAGTCGCGGGTTCGATTCCTACATCCGAACATGTAGGGACCAATAAGTTTTTTTATAATAAAAAATCTATGTACCTACATTATCCGACAAACCGTACAAAGAGGCTTTTCCATCTATACACCTCAACATACCTGCCGAGTTAGTGTCGCTGTCAAAATCTGTGCTAACTCCCCTGGTCACTTATTTTACCCCTGCCACACACTCGTCGAGTGGCATGGGAAGTAGCGAGGAAAGGAGCGAGAGACGTAGTGTGGCCACGTTACTCGCCATGCCGCACGCCATACTCCTCGTCATGCCCACTGCTCCCTGTTTTGTCGGTTTTTTGGGCGCGAGTCAAAGGACCTGCAATATGAGCGAGAGTGGCTGGCCACACACTCGCGCGCACGCTGACCGCATCGAGCGCTCGATAAGAAAGCACGTCACGCGACATTTTTAACCGACTTGAAAAAAAAAGGAGGTTTCTCAATT
This sequence comes from Nemapogon koenigi, assembly GCA_963924495.1. Classification (NCBI taxonomy): domain Eukaryota; kingdom Metazoa; phylum Arthropoda; class Insecta; order Lepidoptera; family Tineidae; genus Nemapogon; species Nemapogon koenigi. The sequence goes on from OZ004655.1 coordinate 1,870,869, forward strand.
CGACCGTATATTATATTATATGTTTTTTATGTGTGTTGGCGGATAACTTCGTCGTTTATGAACAACCTATTTTGATGATTTTTTTTTGTTGGAAAGGAGATATCTCAAGGGTGGTACCATGATAACGAAACCAAGATCTGAGATGGCATCCCAGAGAAATCGAGGGGAACCTTCGAAAATCGTAGTGGCGACTAGTGTGGCGCGTTTGTTAATTTTTTTTTTCATTAAGTATTTTAAAGCACTACTATTTAATGAAGGTCTGGAGTCGACCTGATGATGGAGCCGAAAGTCAGTCGAGGGAACTCCTCAACGATTTACAGCAATTACCTGGTGTTTGGACTTAATTCATTTCTAAAAATGTCTACCCATCACTAAAAAGCGTAATTTTTTTTTAACAAAATAAAACCGACTTCAAACAGGAAACTAAAAAGACTTAGCACAATAACTCGTTTTTGATTTTTTAAAATTATAAAAATTTTGAAGTAAGAAATTATAAATATTTCGTCGTAGAATTTGAAGACGGTTGGTGCCAAATTAAGATACAAAATTAAGTTAACATATTTCAATATTATCTATGTTTGTATGTACTGATGATCGTAGGTTCCTAATGAATTGTCTAGATTAGTGAATTTGGGAACTAAGTTGTTTCTAATTTGGCACCAACCGTCTTCAAATTCTTCGACGAAATATTTATTACCTATTTCTTACTATAAATTATAAAATACTTATTTAATCATTTCTGATTAACTAAATCAAAATACGAATTACTTTGTGCTAAGTAAATTTATTTTTTAGTTTTTAGTTTCCTGTTTGAAGTCGGTTTTTTTTTGTTAAAAAATATTTTATTTAACACACTTTTATTAATTAATCATGTATATTTGTAAACGTATATTTCTTTTTACATTTATATAATTAGCTATACTACAAATGCATAGCGCACACGCTGCCACAGTTTCAACATCCATTGTGGAAGGCTAGTGACCTAGTAATTGTAATTACGCGAGTAGAGCAGTGTGTGGACAGACAGAGCAACATCGCGGCAGCGTGAGGTGTGGCGAGTGTGTGGCAGGGGTATTAGATATAGCCTCAAACATTTAGATATAGACTAAATGAGGTGGTACATATACCTATAACGGTTCCCCTACGTTATTTACTTTTTTTTCTTCAATCGGCAACAAAAAAGAAGATACCCAGGTAGGTGTATTCGGTGTAAGTATTCCAAAGTTAGATATTATTTATAGGTACCTACTTACCATGAATTTTCACCACTTCAAATGAATATAATTTCCTACACAAGTAAATTACGAAAAACAACACGACCGCACTGCATGAATGTCTCTGTGGTACTACCCAAAGGCATAGATTAAACCAAAGGTACTTCTCAGTATTAATAAGTTACTCTATGGTACTACCCATCCAATCCATAGAGTAAGTAGTTAGCAATCACTATGTTCTGTAATAAGAGTCGGGACTGCCATACATTAAAATGAAACAAAGTTAGGGCTGAAAGGTACTGCCAACCTAACAACATCGTACTGTGGATTGGTAAAGAAATATTTGCTATATCTGTCATCTGTATATGGCGTGAAAGAGATGGCGATACGACGCCATTAGTATTGGGTTATTTTTCCTAGCCCCTATTTTTTGTTCTAAGTTGCGCCAGTCTGGTACTACCAAAAGAAGAGTCTCACACTTCGGAGACGCTTGGTTTTGGCCTACGCTGCGTGCGTCTGGTCGTCTAACAAAATATATACTAATAATAATAATAAGAGACGACCCAGGACCGAGCTACCTGGAGACGCATGATACGGAGGGCCGACCCCAAATAAAAATGGGAAAGGGCCGCAAAGAAGAAGAAAGAAGAAGACATCTACCGGGTGTCCCCTAACGCACTCTACTTTTTTTTGGTAGTACCAGGCTGGCGCGTTATCCCCTCTACCTGCGCACAGCCCTAGGAGCAGACGGTGTAGGCCAAAACCAAGTGTCTTCGAAGTGAGAGACGCTATGACAAAGTGTTATCCCCTCTACGTGCGCACAGCGGTAGGCGCAGACGGCGTAGGCCAAAACCAAGCGTCTCCTGAATTTTGAGACGTCTTGGTTTTATCCTAGTCTAACGCACGTATAGATGTTTCACATCAAAATTAGAATGCAATCGCCGGGCGTGTCACATTCGCCCCGTCGCCCGCACGTCCCCTCCTGCATAAAGTATTTCTCAACAAAATCGGTATTTCGAAAAACACAAGCTATTAGAATCATCAAATACTAGTTAGTGTTTTCTTAATGTATGTGAAATTATCTATCTTTTAAATTGAATGTCAAGAAAATACTCGAGTCGCAAACTTGGCTGAAATACGCGTGAAATGGAGGATTTTCAAGGCTTCATAAAACTTAGGTGTAACTGATTTTGGTTATTTTCTTTACATGAGAAGCTTTAGAATATATTTATCTTTAAAAATCAATTTTGATTTCAAGCCTAGCACATACAGTTATCTCGTAAAACTGGAAAAACGAAACTTCTGATTTGCATGGGACAAAAATTATGAGGCGCAAAGCATAGTTTAAGCGCGCGCGACGTCTGCGTAAATTTTCTCTGAAACGACTTTTTTTTTTGTCGCTAAATGTGGACATATCAAGCCATTTTACAAGTCCGAAAAAAAATTTTTTTTAAAAGCGCTGTTATACCATTTCCCTTTAATTATATATGTCGATTTTTTTGGTAGCTTATTGAAAATTTAAAATTATAATTATTTTATTATTATTGCAAAATTAAAAAATCATATTTTTTTTTATTTTCAATAAGCTACAAAAAAAGCGATATATATAATTGAAGAATAATGGTATAAGAGCTACAAAAAAAGCGATATATATAATTGAAGAATAATGGTATAAGAGCGCTTTAAAAAAAATTTAGAGTTTTGTGATAGATTATGAAAGAGACAGAAGGGGCAGAATAATCCTTTATTCTACCACCCATATTTCCTATTAAATAAAACCAATTGAAAAAATAACGACTATTTCACTTAGATATACCTATTGAATAAGTAACTATATGCTAAATTACAGTGACATAGGTGGAGTATTTACAGAGAAATTGGGAATAGTAATATCTCCATACAAATTCCCAGTATAGGACCCTTAATAGAATAATTTATTATAAGTAGGTTTAAATAGGTACTTGTCATACATTTTATCAAAATGAAAATATTTCCGAAACCGAAAATACGAACACTCGATTATCGTATTCTATTCTATTCTATTTTTTTTTCAAAATGGCTCAATTGGGTTTTGATGATTCCGCCAATGTCAAGTATTATAGACGTCACAGTAACAATAAGCCGATAATCGGTAGGTAGAATGCTCCCGATGACTAATCACAACCATCACAGCACGGACGGGATTAAACTGGATTCCCCAACACGTCTTCGCGGCGCGTACGCTTTCCACCAAGGCGTGTCGTGGAATCGATTATCGTATATAAACAAAAAACTCACGCACAATTAATGGTTCCATCTGTCATACTGAACACTCTGAACACTTCGTGAATTGTATTGTGAGGGCGTGGCTAGGGATCGAACGATACTTTCGATACTGAGTAGGTATCGATACTTTTTATCGCGATACTCGATACTGAGTACTCGATACCAAAGTACGTATACTACAAATCGCCAGTATCGAGTATCCATATAAGTCCAATTCCATAGAGACCTGGTAAGACATGAAGGAAGCCTTTCCAGGTCTTTACAAGGAATTTAGGCGTCACGTTGTGGTTGTAGCCACTTCTATTCTAGCCATAGAGTACTAAGCCTATGGAGGGGCCATAGACGGGCTCCCTCCCCCTTTCGCCTATTTTTTCCCCATTGACCAGTTATACTGACCAGGTGCGCAGTAATAAGTTACCTTAGATTTCGTTGGTATCGTTTTGTGTAGCGAGACAGAGCTCTAGGAAAATAGTTAATTGTGATGTTTTAAACGGGAAAGGCGATCTAGGGCGTCAAACTTAGTGTTTCCAATCCTTAATTATAATTATTATGTTTGTATTTTAACATAATAATCATATAACGTAAAATCCGTTGCGACAATAAACGACAGAAAAATACAGTGGTACAGGGGCTAGTACTAGGCGTTTACCTCCCCCCCCCCCCCGCTAAAAGTGGCAGAAAAAATTGTTCGGTTATTTACACCCTTCACGTCTCCTTTGGTAAATACTCAAAGATTCTAGCCGAAAGGCTATTTTCAAAAGCAGGGGTTATAATGGCCCAAACGCGCAATCGTTTAAGGCCTACGCGGTTAAACGAATTATTGTTTTTAGCCGGACGCCCAGAAGAGAAGATCTTATTATTTTCTTACATCTCCCAAAAACAAATACTTTATTATAATTCGTTCCCATGGAAAAGTCTGAAATTCTCGCGGTCTGACGTAGTATGTACCCTGCAAGTACTCGATACTAAGTAGTATCGATATCGATACTTTAGGACCGATACTTTTTGGGTATCGATACCATGCCCCTCGATACCAGAGGCCGATACTTTGAACCCTAGGCGTTGCTGTCCGAATCCCTTCCATTCGCACCTAGGTTACACGTAAGTAGAGAGAGAACCCAAACAAAATTGGTAAAATAAAATACACAAAACGGACTTTAGCAATTCAAGTATTGTACAAAACTTATTAAAAATAGCAAGTTCTAGTTAATGGATCCATAAAGTATGTGAAATTATTTTTACTCCATATGTAAAGTCGAGTCGAGTCGCAAAGTTGGTTGAAAATATGCGTGAAATTGTTGACTTTCAGTTCAGGGCTTCATAAAACTTAGGTGTAGCTGATATTGACATATTTTATACATTTAGTATAAAGATAATTTCATATACTTTAAGGATCCATTAACTAGAATACTTGAATTGCTGATGTCCGTTTTTGTATGGGACAAACGTTATGAGGAGCTCCTTAAGAGGCTACCTTCATATTAAATCATATTTTTCAAATCGTTTTGAGTGAAACCTATAGCTTTTAGAAATATAGAAAAAATTACATGTTATAATTAATCATATTTCATAGTAATCTGTTAATCATAAAACATGTTTTAAGAAACTTTGCTCGATAGAAAAAAATTGCAAAGTAGCCTCTGAAAATAGTCTCCTTTCCAAATTTCTCAGTAGTACATGAAGTACTGTTTATTAAATTAAGTACAAATTTGTATCATCTATTACTGAAGTAAGATGTTAATTTAGATTTTCAATAAAGCTACTCCTTTAATTTAAATAAATTATTTTTGATTTGTCACTTAGGACGTTTGTTCCAAGCACCTTCCGTGCGCCTCTTCTCTTTTGTTTCTATGCAATGCGACAGAGAGAGATTCAGCGGAGAGACCAATCGATCACGTAGCGCTAGAGTATCGTATGCAGCTAGGCCACGCCCCTCAAACTATGATTTTATTTGAATGTATCGTCTTAAGACTATGAAAAACTGTCTTGAAAAATAATTAAAATAAAAAAAAGTAAATTAATTTTAAATTACCAATTTCCTGTAAAAGCATGTATGTTAACAACATATATTTTTTGAAGACTCATTAATTTGTAATTTTTGATATCTTTATGATGATATGATTAAATAAATCTAAATAGGTATTGCGAATTTTGTCAGTGGGGTTTTTTCCAAGGTCCTAAAAGGAGATGCGAAAAATATTTGCGCAGGGCGGAAACTAGCTGAGAAGGATACACGGGGTGGGGTAAATCTCTGCAACACATCGCGCGTTGCTGTCCGGACGCGACGTATCTCGCGCGCGTGTTCGGCGTACAAGGAAAACAGACATGCATGGAGTCGAATACTATATTGCTGCTGAAAATATGCTGAAAGATGTTCAAGATAAATGGTCCTACCTAGTAAATCGTGTTGTTATTTGTGATTACTTAATAAAACTGATAATTAATACACAGTTACTAGTTTTATAAATGTTCTTTGCAATATTAGTATTTTGATTTTTGAGTAAGTAATTGTGTTTCTAATTATTTTTTTTTTATAATATTGCAATTTTTTTTAAATTCAATAATTAGGTTTTTTAGGTTCATAAAACAGGATGGTTCATTGTGAAAAATACCCCGGTTTAATACGTACGGCTGTGTACACAATTAACCAAATGTAATTTAAAAAAAGTGTAACTTCTCTTAAACTATATACAATCCAAGTTTTAATATAAAATGTATCGGAAAGTCGGAACGGTTAGCAGGAGGTCATTCACTGATTGATTATTTTCGTTTTGGCAATGGTGGCGCCATCCATGATCAGGCAGGAGAACTAAACAAATATTATTTCTATATTGGCAGCGGTTGATGTTAATAATAATAATGATGAATGTAATTTGTTATATTATCTACTACGGCGCGGGAGACGAATGAAACAAAGACATAGGAAGAGAATATTTTTAACCGACTTCCAAAAAAAGGAGAAGGTTCTCTATTCGGACCGTTTTTTTTTATTAAACAAGTTTGTCGTCACTGCGGACATAGAGACGGAATTATTCAGTGTGACAACACACAGAGGGACGAGAGTGGCAGTGGAGCTGAGAAATGACAGCTCGCGAGAGGCGGGTGACGCTGAATAGGATACTCTTTGAAAAGACGATTGATTGCGGAGCCGCGATGGCGAACGGAGGCCGGCGACCTAGATAGACAGCCCTGGAGGTGTCTGGCTTTCCCGTGCAACGCGCAGTCCACATGTCCAACAGCTCACCCTTGGAGCCTGTGGTATAGCTGGAAAGCACACATCATCGCTTACTACAACATCCGGTATTGCTTCATAATTAATTATATTGCTTCTACATGGACAAAGAACAGAAGTCCGTCTTCCGCGTATCTCCATTAACCCTAGTCAGTAAATTCAACTAGCCACCTGTACTGTACATATTTGTTAATAGTAGGAATAAGTTTATTTAGGACATGAGTTGAGAGTTAGTTATTCCAAGTAGCTAGGTTTAAGATATTATATTATGTGCCACATGATGATGGTTATGGGAGTTTCTCATGCAGAGCTAGGCACGGATACTAACCGAACCAATAACCATTGCACTGAACCGATATTCCTTTTTGTGACCATTGTAGTTTTAGATTTGAGATTTGAACATGCCCCAACAAATCCATTTTCTTACACGTTTTCAGAATTAAATATAGAAATAAACTTCAAAAGGTACTTACATAGTTTCCGAATCAATTTGATTTACGAGTTGTTCGGTAGTTTCTAATAGTTTCCTTTTTCTGAAATAAAAATAGAAAACATTTAAAAGAGGATAATATGCGAAAAATGTTTCGGTTCCGCGCAGGGTAGAAACATCGCGCGTTGCTGTCCGGACGCGACGTCTCTCGCGCGAGTTAAGAGTGTAGTGTACCGCGTCCATGTCCATACAAACGGAGAAAACGTTTTACTACCCCTAAATATTATTTAATTTTAACGATTTTGTAATATGTTACTGACATAGTGAAAAACTACGTACGTATTTTTTCCTTTTTTCAAAATTCGTAATAGGTCAAAAGTTATAAGCCCCTCAAATCTCGGTTTTTTTGGTTCATAACTTGCTCGTAATAAACCGTCTGTATTTGAGAAACAAAGCAAAATTTCAAAAAAAGCAAAACGTACGTACGTAGATTATAATCTGCTAAAACGTTTGACACCAAAATTATAAGGTTTCGTTATAGTTTAGTAGGTGTAAATCGTTTTCCCCCAAAACGCAATTTTCAACGAAGAACATACCTACAAACACTCACGAGCTGCAGTGCTCTCTGTCGCACTGATGCCCGGGGGAAGAGCGCGCTTGAGATAGAATATGATTTTCTAAATACCTATTTCGCTGCATACGCTGAGCTACACGATCCTCTTAAACCACATTGCCCGCCTTTTATCAAGTAGTAGAGAGCTATAACACATGGACCACATGGACTGTCCCCTAATGCATTTATTTTATCAATCAACAAGATATAAACAGAACATAAACAGAATGCATATGGCCAGCTCCGTCAATTAACAGAACACAACAAGGACACCATTGTATCGCCAAATGGATGCGAGCCCCAATATAAAGCCCAACAAGCAGCAGCAAGCAATCAATTAGCATCAGACCTTAGGTTAGAGTAGACGTACATTATGTAATTAAATAATTAACACAAATAAATTTTTTTTTTGGAAATTCTCTGAGCTCGAAAGTTAACTCGCGCGTGTTGGGACGTACAAGGAAAACAGACATGCATGGAGTCGAATACTATATGTTCGCTTCACTTTCTTTTCATAGTTTATATAATATTTTGTTTGCAAATAATAAAGAAAGAAATGATTTTTTTTTAATGTTGTTAACGCGAAACTAGGCTCTTTAATTTTTTAAACTTATGATTGAAATTTTTTTTTCATATTAATAAGTGTTTTAATACCAAATTACTATTTCATCGAATCCGGCCCTGGATAAGAAGCAAGATTGCAGGACGCAGGTGGCTAAACGTGCGCTGATTGGCTGATTGTAACCTACACTATTTATGCATCTATTCTAAAGGCTCGGATGACATACATTGCTACGTTGGTGCGCAAATTTATGTAAACAGAGAAAGCATTACGTTCAATGTATGTTTATGTTTTCGATGATTTTTCTAGCGAGAAAATTTCATAGTAGTGTGCTGCAGTCACTAAATTCGAGCGTTTTCAAGGTGATGCCTAATCTATTCCTTTAGATCAGTGGGTATTACGCGTACCCTTACTTGTTATTGTATTGTGAACTCTAGTGCTTACGATTTAAGGTCGATATTTCCAGGCGTAACTCTTTGAACGAAATAAAAATAAAATAAATAATAGACACAGGATAAACCTTTTAAAAAAAGTGTACCGACTTCAAAAATTTGCACTGAAAAGTAAGAAATAATAAAAATTTCGTCGTAGAATTGGAAGACGGTTGGTGCCAAATTAGGATACAAAATTAAGTAAACATCTAGGGACATAAAGATCTGTTCAATATTATCTGTGTTTGTACTGATGATCGTAGGTTCCTAATGAATTATCTAGATTAGTGAATTTGGGTACTAAATTATTTCTAATTTGGCACAAACCGTCTTCCAATTCTACGACGAAATTTTTATTATTTCTTACTTTTCAGTGCAAATTTTTGAAGTCGGTACACTTTTTTTAAAAGGTTTATTTTTCCCTTTTAAGTGATTTTGTTGACCTGAGAAATAAATAATAACGCAACTAAAAAAAAATTATGGAAAATTAAAAAAAATACTGCGGTGGATGGGATTTGAACCTCGAGTAATGTGCACCCTGCGCTGCATCCCATACCTTTAGCCGCTAGACCACCGTCGATACGAAAATTGACAACTTCGTGTCAATAGCAACCGTTGAGGCTTTTCTCTGATATAATTTTCAGCAGTAAACAGAGACAAATTAATGAATTTCTGAAAAATTACTAAACCGATTTTCGTCATATGACTGTGAGATAATGTCAAGAAATTATTATATCCTTAAAAAAATAAGTCGTCAAAATCGGTACATATTTCATCGAGATATTACGAAAAATTGACTTATAAGGTTAGTTTTTTCAAAATTTCTGAAAAACTAAAGAACCAATTTTTATGAAATAAAAATGGGACCAATCCGGAAGAATTATCTGTCGATTAAAAAAGAAACCATCAAAATCGGTTCACAACTGGCGGAGTAATCATGTACATACCTACATAAAAAAAAAAAAAAAAAAAACGGTCCGAATTGAGAACCTTCTCCTTCTTTTTTTCTTCGAAGTCGGTTAAAAATAAAATATTACGACAAAATACATGCCTTCGACAATTAGCCATTACTTGAATTTTTAGCTTTTTAAGTCTTCGTTTACTACGTTTTCTTGCTTCTTTTTTGTTTCCCATATTTTCACCGGCTTTTTTGATAGTTTATAATACTATATATACACTATAGCAGAATATATGTATAAGTAACGCAAGTTTTCTGAAACACAGTCACAGCACAGTCCTCCCGTCTCAACGGAGCAGTCACGACTGAGCTGAGCGGCGAGCGCGGCGGCAGTGATCGGCGAAACAAATATAATGTAAAAAGCTAGCGTGGAATGCGACGAACGATAGTCTATTACGCGGAATAAAAATGTAGTAAGCGCCAAATAACTTTTATTCCAATACCTCATAAAATATTTTATTTTTTCAAAATTACCAATGTCAGACCAAGGTAACATATAAGTAATGTTGTCATATTATTTTTGGCTCAATAATATGCTCCATAATGAAAATAAATCGAAAAAATACGAAAACTAGAGATAACTTTGTGATTTTTTTTATCGAGGAAATTTAATTCCATTACTATTTTAACTAATGTGGGGCCTTGCAATTATGATGTAATATCCACATTATTATTTTTAATTAATTCTAACGCGATTAAGTTATGTAAAAATCAAATCGAAAAATTAGCTTTTTACTTTATACCCCACTCAGATAGTTGGTCACGCACGCGCAATTTTTTCATGGATTAAGCCGTGATTTATGGCCACGTGACTTATGTTGGGCTGGTATAACATATTTTTTACCATGTTGGTTGCTTTGTCTTCTTTGACTACTTTCCCAAAGTTCGAGCTGATTAAGTTTCCTCCGCAGCTCCATTCATTCTTGGATGTGTCGCCGCTTTTTTTAAAGTTATATTTTTAACTTTTAAGGGGCTGATAATCGTCAGCGTCCTTGACGATTTGATGTTTTAAGTCACGCCCTTTTTCCGACCTAGCCTGCGAGAGACTATCATAGTTAGAGAGACCACACTTTTAGTTGCCGTCTGGCGTCTAATACTAGACTGTATGTGATCAGTAATTGTCGTCTGACACAGGACTGCATGTGATTATTTGTCTCCTAATACCATACATACTGTATGGGATTAGTTGTCGTTTAGTAATCTGTCAAAAAATATTTTATAAGATGTTGCTCCGTATTGACGTTAAAAAGGACAAATCAACAAACAAACAATCACTCTTTCACGTTTGTAATATTAGTAAGGAAGTAGGAATAACTACCTATTTACACGCTTGATGATAAAATGATGCTTTTTGCCCCGGCTTTGCTCGTGGAAATGTTTGAAATGTGACAAGCGAGATCTGATATTTGATATCGATTTCGCAATTCAATATGACGACATCTGTCAATTTCGTAAAATTCGACATTATACTATATTTCGACTAATTTTAGGGTTCTGAATTCGAATTTGACATCGATTTCAAAATCGAATATGACGACAGCTGTCAATTTCTTTAAATTCGACATTATACTACATTTCGACTAATTTTAGGGTTCTGAATTCGAATTTGAATTTGATATCGAATTCAAAATTAAATATGACGACATCTGTCAATTTCGTAAAATTCGACATTATACTAGATTTCAACTAATTTTAGGGTTCTGAATTCGAGTTTGATATCGATTTCACAATTAAATATGACGACATCTGTCAATTTCTTTAAATTCGACGTTATACTAGATTTCGACTAGTTTTAGGGTTCTGAATTCGAATTTGATATCGATTTCACAATTCAATATGACGACATCTGTCAACTTCTTAAAATTTGACGTTAATTTCAAAATTAAATTTAAAGACATCTGTAATTTTTTTAAATTCGACATTATACTAAATTTCGACGAATTTTAAGGTTTCCTTTAACATTCATAACACATTAATATTGCACAAAATAGTGACTTTCTTTATAATAACAATAATTTCCATATAAATATGTGCTGCTCACATCAAAATTCCATAGTGAATGAATATTTTAAATTACCTTTTTTTTTAAATTCAAATTAGTCGAAATCTAGTATAATGTCGAATTTTAAGAAAATTACAGTTACAATATAATTATTGAATTTTGAAATCGATTAGTCGCAATCTAGTATAATGTCGAATTTTAAGAAAATGACAGATATCGTTATATTGAATTTTGAAATCGATGTCAAATTCGAATTTATAACCCTAAAATTAGTCAAAATCTAGTATAATGTCGAATTAAAAAAACAAATACATAGTACCTAAAATGAAACGATGTGGTGTAGATGAAGCAAGAGAAGTATGCTAAGATCGAGAGAAATTTCTTCTCCATTCTCTCTACCTACCCCTTTGGGAAACAGGCGTATGTAAAACGGGCGAAGCTAGTACGAAAAGCTAGTATATAATAATTATATTTACCTTGCAATGACTTCTGCCATATGTTTCACTTTTGCTATATAGTGCGTCTTCCTTTTTCTACGTATACTTTGATGTTTATTTCCCATATTGGGGTTACTCACATACTCACAAGAAGAAATTGTACCTAACTACTGGACTAAATAAAGTATGCTGATAACTTATGAAAATATTGCCTAATCGGTACGCTAATGTCAGGTTACCAAATTTGGTCAAAACATAAACAAATAATATAATATCTTGTGAATTGTGAGCGATCGAGTGGCCGTGACCATCTAGCATCACGATTCAGCTGTCACTGTCGGTCGGTCGGACCGCGGACCGGTCGGCTGTCGGATTCGGCGAGTTTTTTAAACAGGTTCTACATGGTTGGACAACGCCGTTGTACAACTATAATGGATTGAACGGTAAAATATCAATTTGGTTGCCAACACCTTGCCTGACGGCGTTGACCAACGGCATATCAATTTGGCTGACCAGCGGCGTTGCGGCGTTGTCCAACCCTGTAGAAGAGGTTCTATAATTCTATTATCAAGCGTGGATAATAGGTAGGTATTTTAAGTGTTTGTTTGTCTGTTACTTTTTTCACGTTTTGTGGAACAAGGTATTGACTTGATTTTTTGCACAGAGATAGTTGGAGATATAGATAATGACATGGGCTACTTTGTATCCCAAAAAATCTTCGGGCTTGCCACTCTTTAAATATTTCCACGGCGAAGCCGGGGCGAATAGCTAGTATATCGTAATTTTATCATCAAACTTGGATAATAGGTAGGTATTGTAACTTCCTTACTAATATTACAAATGCGAAAGAGTGTTTGTCTCTTACTTTTTTCAAATCAATACGGAGCAACGGATTGACTTGATTTTTTGCACAGAGATAGTTGGAGATATAGATAATGACATGGGCTACTTTGTATCCCAAAAAATCTTCGGGCTTGCCACTCTTTAAATATTTCCACGGCGAATAGCTAGTAGGAGGGGTCTATGTAAAACCAATACGTATGTAACATTGTTTATCGTAATTTTATCATCAAGCTTGGATAAAGGGTAGGTATTTTAACTTCTTTACTAGGTAATGTTTCAAATGCGAAAGAGTGTTTATTTGTCCTTTTTTTAATTAATTGACTTGATTTTAATGACATATCCCACATATCCTTCGGGTTTGTCACTTTTCAAATACTTCAACGCGCGAAGCCGGGGCGAAAAGCTAGTCTATCATAAGTTTTCCATCAAGCGTGCGTGGATAAAATATTACAAACGCGGAAGAGTGTTTGTCCTTTTTTTTCAAATCAATACGGAGCAACATGGGAGCAACGGATTGACGTGATATTTGCACAGAGATAATGACATGAGCTAATTTATATTTCGGAAGTCCTTGGGGCTGGCACATTTTAAATTTTTCTACGGGGGAAAAGCTAGTATATCATAATTTTATTTGCCTTGCAATGACTTCTGCAATATGTTTCCCGTACGCATTTTCTATGTATACCTACCTACCTACTTTGCTGTTTATTAACTTATTTCCAATACTGGTTAATTATTTAATATAATTACGCTCACAAAAAGCAACGCTGACTCCTAGACTAAAGTATACAAATAGCAACTTCCTTATGAAAATATGAAATATTAATAAAGTTTACCATTAATAAATTAAGGCGACGTCTCCGTACATTTTCTCTGAAACGTCTATTTTTTTGTCGCTAAATGTGGACATATCAAGCCATTTTACAAGTCCGAAAAAAAATTTGTGAATAGTGAAATATATAAAGAAAATATATAAATAATAAAATATTATTAAATCTTTGTAGTATCTTTAAAAAAAAAATCGCAAGTTACAGCACGAAAATAATTTTTGCTCTCAAAATTCTCAATATTTTGAGCGACAACTAACGTTAAAAAAAAACTATATTGTAGGAAAATCAATGTACTAAAGACATTGCTTAAAAAATGGCAAATTAATAGCGTGTTTATTTTTTAATTAATTGAAAAGCCCGAAATTCCGTAAATATCGGCAGATGGCGGACAGATACCGCCGGCAGCGGACGTGTCCCGGACGCTCTGGTGAACTCGCCTGATTATAAATTAGCGATGTTTTTTCTCGTAATCCTATTGTCTGTCCCTTTCACACCCGAACATAAACGTCTACCACTATCCCGCTCTAGCTTTCTTATTAGAAACAGCGGGCTTTCTATACATACTAATACTACTTAGTTTTTAATAAACTACCATATGTCTCGGTTTTGCCTGTGTAAATATCTGACTTTATACCTACTTAGGTCTTAATGGACTAGGCTTTTACCCGGCTTTGCCTGTGTAAATAGGTAACTTTATACCTACTTAGTTTTTGATAGACTACCATATGTCTCGGTTTTGCCTGTGTAAATGTCTGCCTTTTACTTAGGTCTTAATGGACTAGGCTTTTACCCGGCTTTGCCTGTGTAAATAGGTAACTTTATACCTACTTAGTTTTTGATAGATTACCATATGTCTCGGTTTTGCCTGTGTACATGTCTGACTTTATATCTACTGAGGTTTTGATGGACTAGGCTTTTCCCGGCTTTGCCTATGTAAATAAGTAACTTATACCTACTTAGTTTTTCATAGACTACCCTATGTCTCGGCTTTGCCTGTGTAAATATCTGACTTTATACCTACTTAGGTCTTGATGGACTAGGCTTTTACCCGGTTTTGCCTATGTAAATAGGTAACTTTATACCTACTAAGTTTTTGATAGACTACCATATGTCTCGGTTTTGCCTGTGTAAATGTGGTGTTTTATACCTACTTAGGTCTTAATGGACTAAGCTTTTACCCGCCTTTGCCTGTGTAAATAGGTAACTTTATATCTACTTAGTTTTTGATAGACTACCATATGTTTCGGTACTGTTTAGATATATTTACTGTGGCCGGGTGTAAGTATAAAAGGTTATGTACATACGTAAGCTTCATTTCTGTACTCTCACTGTTTTGTAGTATTCGGCCGTAGTGCTAATACAAAATAAGAAAAGAGGAACACAAGACCGGGACGAAGAGTAGTGTATAGGCAGAGCGTATGCTACGTGGCAGGCACGCTGAGCGGTTGTATTACTCCATCTTTTCCTTTTACATTGATTGAAGATATTGAATAATAAGGATTTTGTATTATAATTTCAAATATTATACTTACTCAGAGTCAAAAGTATGTTTTTTTATATTCTTCTTACGTCGTTTTCTAATACAAATCTTACGTAGTTCTTTATTCCTTTTATTACCCATTATTTACACTAAACTATAAATTACTACTTATTAGTTAATACTTAATAAAATAAACTATAATATAATCACAAAAAAATACAAAATAAAAATAAATTGTGTAACGAGATTTTATCAACAAATTTACACGATATGAGAGGAACGTGCACTTTCTAGACGTCTCAAGTCAACGGCTGTGACGCGAAATAGTCGCGCGGGATATGTTCGCGCGTGCATCATTTTATGAATACAGCGTGTTTGATATTTGTCTCCCTCACAAAGTTTTATAGACCAATGAAAAAATATTTTTAGTAGGATGTATCTACCTACACTAGTAAGGGCATGTAATAATCTCAATATTCTGATTATCAATATTCCGGTATATATCTTCCATAATACCGATAATTATTACGTACTAGTTTTTATAATATTTTCTGATTCTAATAAAATAACACACTGAAATACAATGTTTATTTTAAATTATATTACTTTATTTGATATTTTATTTCTTCTTAAATTATCTCTGAATAAAATAGAATTGGTACTATTGGCCACGCACTCGAAATCCACAGTTTACTTACTACTCTAAACAAAATAGGACGTTTGAAGAAGAGGCAGTGTTTATTGGCTTGTGATTGTGATAAAAATAAAGCTTCTAAAGTATAAATAAACAAAATGAAATAGTGATTTTAAATTCACACATTGGTTATAATAATTGTTCTAGATGTAACATCATTACAATGGAATAAGTTTTTATACCTATTCCTTTCGAACAAACAACTTCAGACACAAACTGAACCTTTTTATTGAGTAAATACTTGATAAAAACCTTATAACTATCTATAATTCAACATAGATGTTTGAAATATTTTTACTGTAACAATAATAAACACAAGAAACATCCTGTGAATGTAAAAAGATAGTCGCTAAGTCCTTTGATGCCGTGTGGCAAAGCAAAGTGTCGATTACGCAATTTCTAGTTTCATAATTAGGTGGGTATAAATAAACGCAATTTCTAGTTTCTTTTATAGTTAGGCACCTATAATAATTAGGTGGGTATAAATAAAAGTACAAATTAAAGAAATTTTTATATGGAAATGACTTTCGGTCAAATTTCACGCAATTTTGAGAATAGATTCGTTTCGTAATTCTGAGCAAAAGTCTCCAAGGACGCGACTTTCGAGTTTCAGAGTTATTGATAAGAATTGGTCTACAAAAAGGCAGCGGCAGCGGTATAATTTTAGAGAATGATTAACTTATATTACACTTACGCATTGGATGTAAAACATTACTATTATTAGGCACAGTTAAAACTCATACATGCTAAGTCGCTGGCAAAACGAAAATTAATTATTTCAGTCCGATTATTCCTATGTTCCTAGATTGTGATGTCGCGGTCTCGGTATGTTCATAGTAGGCGCGCCGCATCTCCCCGCAAATCGAAGCTTGCATCACTCCGCCTCACCCCCTCTACTGATTTTTTTGCACAAGCAGTGAGGGCCTTAAGTCAATCAAAAAGAAACCATCAAAATCGGTTCACAAACTTTTTTCCGGGATAAAAATAGTACTCTCAGCTCAGCTCTCCACCTTTCAACTAATATCTGTGTGCAAAAAATCTCGTCTATCCGCTTGAGGTATCTGTGATCGTTTTTCTTTTTTTTTTGTTTCTTCACGATTGCCTTACTCCCGATACCGTGTTACAATTCCAGGGTACCCAGCGGAAAACCAAGTCTCCCTCGTTTAGCCGATGGTATTTGTGAGGTTATACCTAACGAATGGCCAGTTCTGTTGAGGTATATTTAGATGGAAAAGCCTCTAAGTGTGGTTTGTCTTGTCTTGTCGATTTGCGTGACATATAAAAGCAAGATAAAAATTCTCGATAGATAAAAGTGTGAGTCAATTGAAAGTAATTTAACATACGAACACACAAGTGCTCATATCACAATAATTGTTCACAATAATTAATACAAATTACTGCTATTTATTTGTGCGTGCCGACTGACGACTGACGACTGACGACCTAAGTTCCGAGAATTTACTGATCAATGCGCTAAATAATGTTCACACACGCACCTTAAGGCGACGTCTCCGTACATTTTCTCTGAAACGTCTATTTTTTTGTCGCTAAATGTGGACATATCAAGCCATTTTACAAGTCCGAAAAAAAATTTGTGAATAGTGAAATATATAAAGAAAATATATAAATAATAAAATATTATTAAATCTTTGTAGTATCTTTAAAAAAAAAATCGCAAGTTACAGCACGAAAATAATTTTTGCTCTCAAAATTCTCAATATTTTGAGCGACAACTAACGTTAAAAAAAAACTATATTGTAGGAAAATCAATGTACTAAAGACATTGCTTAAAAAATGGCAAATTAATAGCGTGTTTATTTTTTAATTAATTGAAAAGCCCGAAATTCCGTAAATATCGGCAGATGGCGGACAGATACCGCCGGCAGCGGACGTGTCCCGGACGCTCTGGTGAACTCGCCTGATTATAAATTAGCGATGTTTTTCTCGTAATCCTATTGTCTGTCCCTTTCACACCCGAACTTAAACGTCTACCACTATCCCGCTCTAGCTATCTTATTAGAAACAGCGGGCTTTCTATACATACTAATACTACTTAGTTTTTAATAAACTACCATATGTCTCGGTTTTGCCTGTGTAAATATCTGAATTTATACCTACTTAGGTCTTGATGGACTAGGCTTTTCCCGGCTGTACCTATGTAAATAGGTAACTTATACCTACTAAGTTTTTCATAGACTACCCTAATGTCTCGGCTTTGCCTGTGTAAATATTTTACTTTATACCTACTTAGGTCTTGATGGACTAGGTTTTTCCCGGCTTTGCCTGTGTAAATATCTGACTTTATACCTACTTAGGTATTGATGGACTAGGGTTTTACCCGGCTTTGTCTATGTAAATAGGTAACTTATACCTACTTAGTTTTTCATAGACTACCCTATGTCTCGGCTTTGCCTGTGTAAATATCTGACTTTATACCTACTTAGGTCTTGATGGACTAGGCTTTTACCCGGTTTTGCCTATGTAAATAGGTAACTTATACCTACTAAGTTTTTCATAGACTACCCTAATGTCTCGGTTTTGCCTGTGTAAATATCTGAATTTATACCTACTTAGGTCTTGATGGACTAGGCTTTTCCCGGCTGTACCTATGTAAATAGGTAACTTATACCTACTAAGTTTTTCATAGACTACCCTAATGTCTCGGCTTTGCCTGTGTAAATATTTTACTTTATACCTACTTAGGTCTTGATGGACTAGGCTTTTACCCGATTTTGCCTATGTAAATAGGTAACTTTATACCTACTTAGTTTTTGATAGACTACCATATGTCTCGGTTTTGCCTGTGTAAATGTCTGACTTTATACCTACTTAGGTCTTAATGGACTAGGCTTTTATCCGGCTTTGCCTGTGTAAATAGGTAACTTTATACCTACTTAGTTTTTGATAGACTACCATATGTCTCTGTTTTGCCTGTGTAAATGTCTGCCTTTATACCTACTTAGGTCTTAATGGACTAGGCTTTTACCCGGTTTTGCCTATGTAAATAGGTAACTTTATACCTACTAAGTTTTTGATAGACTACCATATGTCTCGGTTTTGCCTGTGTAAATGTGGTTTTTTATACATACTTAGGTCTCAATGGACTAAGCTTTTACCCGCCTTTGCCTGTGTAAATAGGTAACTTTATATCTACTTAGTTTTTGATAGACTACCATATGTTTCGGTACTGTTTAGATATATTTACTGTGGCCGAGTGTAAGTATAAAAGGTTATGTACATACGTAAGCTTAATTTCTGTACTCTCACTGTTTTGTAGTATTCGGCCGTAGTGCTAATACAAAATAAGAAAAGAGGAACACCGGGACGAGGAGTAGTGTATAGGCAGAGCGTATGCTACGTGGCAGGCACGCTGAGCGGTTGTATTACTCCATCTTTTCTTTTTACATTGATTGAAGATATTGAATAATAAGGATTTTGTATTATAATTTCAAATATTATACTTACTCAGAGTCAAAAGTATGTTTTTTTATATTCTTCTTACGTCGTTTTCTAATACAAATCTTACGTAGTTCTTTATTCCTTTTATTACCCATTATTAACACTAAACTATAAATTACTACTTATTAGTTTTTTTTTATTTTAATTTAATTTTAGAGAATGATTAACTTATATTACACTTACGCATTGGATGTAAAACATTACTATTATTAGGCACAGTTAAAACTCATACATGCTAAGTCGCTGGCAAAACGAAAATTAATTATTTCAGTCCGATTATTCCTATGTTCCTAGATTGTGATGTCGCGGTCTCGGTATGTTCATAGTAGGCGCGCCGCATCTCCCCGCAAATCGAAGCTTGCATCACTCCGCCTCACCCCCTCTACTGATTTTTTTGCACAAGCAGTGAGGGCCTTAAATTTGAGCCAAAAAATACACAAATAATACAAAAACTTGTGAGCGATCGAGTGGCCGCGACCGTCTAGCATCACGATTCAGCCGTCACTGCCGAGTGCCGACAAGGCGAGTGAGTGTGAATAAAGAAGAGCTAAAGCGTTTCCGCTCAGAGTAGAAATCGTAAGCGCCATTTGACATAATCATTATTTTTTAAATAACTATACAATTTATTTGAATATACAAATGACAATTATATGGGTAATTGAATATTACAAAAACAAATTAAATGTCATAGTACTAAAATCACTAGTACCGCCGTTTTCTTTTTTGAAAACTTTCAGAGACCACATTTTGGGATTATTTTCTATCGAGCGAAAATTGTGTAATCGCGTTTTCAAAATGAGAATTATATCAATTATATCCTGTAGAATAATTTTTTTTTTCAATCTTGGAAATTGTCTTGTTTTTGCTAAAATATTCTTTAAATAATCGTATATAGGTGTTATCTGCCCCTTAAGTTTCCTCCGCAGCTCCATCCATTATTGGATGTGTCGCTGCTTATTTCAAAGTTATATTTTTAACTTTTAAGTGATTTTCGGTCCGGCCGCCGTATGATAGAGATTGAAGACAGGCCATACATTAGCAATGTAGCAGATGTCAATTACTGAACTCCTGAAAAACTACTGAACTGATTTTAATGATGTCTGTGAGATAATGTCAAGAAATTATTATATCCTTAAAAAATAAAGTAGTCAAAATCGATACTATTTCAACAAAAAAAAAAGAAAAATATGTATTGTATATTTAAATTCCTGTAAAAGCAGTTAACCAATTTACATGACAGAAAAATGGGTCCAATCCGGAAGAATTATCTGTCTATAAAAAAATTGGTCTGAATTCAGAATTCATTTTTTTTGAAGTCGGTTAAATTTCCACCGGTGCGAAAAGCTAGTAGGTACGAGGGGCGTTCAATAAGTTCTCGGTATAGGTATTGTAACCTGATAGGTCCTTTAGGGGAGCCCTAGAGGTCACAAGAACCTCGGTTCAGTAGTTTCTGAGGAAACAGTGCCTGCCTAGCCAGTCGGTTTACATGAGACTCTCATTTAAGATGATGGGACGGACATCTCAGGGTCGTACAGTGTCTGTAGTGCTATCTAATATGGGTGAGGGTAGACAGAGCAGTCGGGCTTCAATGAACACAAGGGTACACATTCAATATACAATTTAATAAGTAACATCCTAATCTAGCTATCCTAATCTTACCTAATTACACACTAATAACTAACTAACTAAACTTAACTATATTTACATCGTATGTACAGTGGCATGTTGGAGATCAGACGGGTTAGTTTCTATAATGAAGATTATTTTTATATGCGGGCGTGCGATAGCTCTGGAATGTATGAGGAAGTGATGCAGCCATGTGAGACGTACCAAATAAAGTACCAAAGAGTGCCGAGATATATACTGGATGCGGATTTAACATGGAAGAAACAGTTCACTGGTGCAAGGTTACATACTCGGCGATGATTAGGTAATTGCTTTGAGGTTACCAGATTTGCGGTCGGCGGTCCGTAGATATTACAGGGACCTCCGTTTTACTTCCTTGTCATGTTCAGGCAGGTCCAGCCGCTCCTACACTGCCAGCCCAGTGTAGCTCGCACCATCACCTCCTTGATCGGGGTCCGCCATCCTGCCACCAGTTCCGTGTCGAGTGTTATCTGCCTCGACCCATTTATATGCGTTCGTCTCCTGAGGCAATCTTTATGCAACAGCCCCGTGTTCAAATCCCTTTCCCTTCAACTTTCCTCAAACCCCTCCTCGTCGCACCCGTCGCCAGTGTTGCGAGACTGTAATATTTTCGCCATTTGCACCGCCGCATTCGAATTGAATATTTTATTTAATTGTTAGTATTATTTAATGCGAGTGCCACTCCCGCCATATAACAATATAGCAGCACTCATGAGCATGCCTTTCAATGCTCGCTCCAGCTACCAACTCACATATATTACCGAGATGTAGCAGTAATCGATTATGAATCGACTACTGCTACAGTATGAAAACAAAGATATGCAGATGTATAAATTTTATTATTTTTCAATATAGTCCCCTCTTATCTTATCTCAATGCATTTATTAGATCGATCAATAAATTTTTTTAAACCGTTATAAAAGTAGGTTTCATTTTTGTCCTCAAAATGCTCGGTCACAGCGGCCTTCAGTGCTTCATCGTCAGCATATCGATTTCCTCTGAGATCTTTTTTTAGATTCGAGAATAAGAAATAATCACAGGGGGCCAGGTCTGGACTATAAGGTGGGTGGTTCATGGTTTCTAACCCACAGTCGCGCGCAGTAGTCTTACCAATTGGACAGAAGCATTATCATGCAGAAGCAGCACACCTTTAGCCAATTGACCCCTCCTTTTTTCTTTAAGACGCTGGATAGAGCCAAAGACCTTGAGAGATAACACCGCCCCCACGCGGGTACACATACCTACACCATAGATTAAATAATAATTACTACGTAACCTACACACCAAACGACGTTTTTTTTTGGCTGACTTAGTCGTTGGGGCGGGGCCATACGACGCAATCGGTCTCGTGGCTGCGTTTTATTTAACGCTAGCCGTAAGAGAGAAAAAGTACCATTCACTTCCGCCGGTCATTCCTGAAGGGAATGGCCAAACCTAAAGTGAATGGTACAAGGAGCCGGCCGGGCCGACACCTTCCAAGGTGAGAGTGGGGTTGAGGACCCCTTGACCTGAGGCAGTGATGCTGACCTCCAACGGTGGGACTGATTTTACCAACGTTTCGGAAATGAATTACTAAGAAGAAACGTCAAGAAACTTAGTAATATAGCATCAGGCTGCAGCCGGTACTGTCGGTACACGAGCACTTACGCACACACGCGTGCAGTGCGTACATAAAATCTCGAAAATGAGAATAAAGGAACTTGCTGAAAATTTTATTAAAAAATAGAACAGTATTACGATAGTATATTGCTAGATAAAAAATCTGTCAAAAAATCAGAATCATTGCATGCATTTTAGTACTAAAATATTGTTTTAGAGGTACATTCGTGATTTTTTTCTATCGAATCAATATAGTTTTGAACACAGTATCTTAACGCATAACCTCAAGAATATCATATATTTTTTTGATTATGGTCACTGCAATGGATCATGTACTTTTACGCATCATAAAACTCGCAATTAGCTCTATACATCCTCGTAATAGCAGCTCTTAATTGCCATAGAATATTGACAGATTTATCCTTGTAGTCTATTAACAATACACCCTGATAATCCCAAAATATGGTGGCCATGACCTTTCCAGCCGAAAGAACGACCTTGAATTTCTTGGGATGTGCTGATCCTCTAATATGCCACTGCTTCGACTCTTGCCTGCTCTCAGGGTCATAATGGTGAACCCACGTTTCATCTCCAGTAACAATGGACAACATTTCATTTTTTTAATCACCCATTTTTGTTACTTTAATTAAAAATATATTAAAAAATAAGTTACACGTATTTTTATATTTTATTTTTGGTTGAGTTTTTATATTTTTAATTTAATTATGATTTTTTATAAATTCTGAGGACTTATAAACTAAAAACCTTAGCTAGGACTAAAATTAAGAAATATAAACTGTCACCCAAAAGTGACTGATAGTGTCAGTCAAGCCACAGAGTATACGTTATAGAAATGCAAAGAGTATAATATACCGTGTTCCAAATAGGTGTTGCCGTAGCCGGAACTCAAATCGCCTACAACATTATTCATAATGTATATAATAATACTAGCTTTTGTCCGCGGTTTCACCCGTAAATATATTTCCTGTAATAGCCTATTCGAAAATAGCAAAACTTCCAAAAAATATTATATAAAAGAAGTATTTTTATAATTATATTTAAAGAATAATTATTAATTTAGCTTCAAATGGAATAAAAATGGGTAAAATTAATAGAAGGCAACACCTGAGTTCAATAACTAACAACTCTGCCAACAGACATTAGTATTTTTAAATTAGAGGGTTAGCACAGATTAGGGCACCTGTTAATCCTTAATTTTCAATATTTCAGTATTTTTAAAATAACTCGAAAATTAAAGGATATAAAAAATAAAAAAAATTAAAAATAAGCTTTCTAGCATGTAATCTCCAAACGGTTTTCAAATTTTGGTACCTTACGAAAAATGAAATGTTGTCCATTCTTTCGATCACTGCGTCTGGATTGTTTCCACGCGCGCTAATTTCTGAGGCGGCGTCAGCATTCTCGCGGTCACCTTTGAGATGTGAAGTTGGTCATGAATTATATTATACACGGTACCAGTAGAAAGGCCAAGAGTCTCAGCTATAGATTTAATTTTCACTCGACTGTCTTCCAATATAATTTTCTCCACTTTTTCAACATTTTCATTTTCCGAGGGTCGTCATCGATGTTCTCTCTCCCACGTTTAAACTCACTCGACCACTTTTGGATAGTAGATAACGAAGGGCCAGATTCCCCGTAAACAGCATCAATTTCCTCTTTAATGAATTTTTGGCGATGCTCTAGTCAACCTAAAAAAGTAAAATTGCTCACAAATGAATATTTTTTTCTTTCTTTTTTTTATGGCCAGTATTAAAAAAATATGCAAAGAGGTCGATTCTTGTACGGACATAAACGTTTTTGGCCTTTCGGTCGACACGAAAGATGTCACGTCAAGTATATGCTCACCCCCTGGTAATATCGTGCACTGCGCATCGTCTCGCGCGATGTTCCGAACTTACTGACCTTGTAGAACGTTTGCGGTAACTCAATTTCCTTATTCTATTACTGTTATAATATGTTTCATCCTTGCGCTTGCCCTACCTGATAGGTAGGTATCAGAAAATTTCCTGAAATAAATAAATATTTAAATACAGCTAAAAAAATATATTATAGCTACACTAGGTATGTAACTGTACATTGTTATATGTAGCTATAATAGCAAAACTGGAAAATATAAAAAAAAAGCAAATATAGTATAATTTCCTAAGAGCATCAAAAAAAAGCATAAAAAAATAACATTCAATATCTGAAATCAAACTTTCAAGTTTGACCCACCCGGGGATCTAACCCGTGCGTGACCTCTGATCATGCATCTCTTAGTCATCGGGACAATAAATGAAAAATTTAACCGTTGATGGCCTTTCAATTTTATGACTAAGAAGTTTAAGAAGTTCTGTGCTAATCACCAATACTTACGATGTAGGTATAATACAGTAGACAATTTTTGAGGTCTGGAACTCTGGACCACAGATCTGGACTCTTACGCACGCACACATACACAAAGCTTAGCTGCTCTCGCTATCAAAAGCGACGTGCGGTCACTTCCGCAGTCAATACAGCATTGGTGATTGGCTGATTGGTGAACTGGTGAATGAATGTCGAATGATGATCGCTACGATTGCCGATTGAATTGAGATGGCCGCGCGTCCCACGAATGTCCATACAAATTACTAAGGGAAAAAGAGTTTTGGACTATTATTTTCGAGATAAATTGATTTACTTTAGAAACAATATATATACAATTTTTTTACTTTCTATTACTTATATATTATTTTTTTCATAGCGTAAAAAAAATACCTGAAAAGTAACATTTGAATTCATCTAATTAAACTTGTTTAGGCCAATGGTTTAGGCGCGTTATGAAAAATTATTATTAGTGAATTTAGTCTTTATATGCATACTAGCGATCCAATACCGGTTTTGATCGATTTACAACAATTTGATGACCTACACAATATAAATTTTTAACTACTTACTTTATCTACACTACACTACGCTAATATTATAAAGAGGTTTTTAAGTTTAGATGAATATTAATAATGTTTCTTGTCGGATCATTTTATCTAATTATGAAAATCACAGCAAAATCCGTTCAGTAGTTTCTAAAACAAGAAGACAAACAGACAGACGCGGCGAGGACTGTGTTTTATAATAAAATTATGTAGTGAAAAGTTAGGGAAAATGAAGAGACGGTTCTTGAGCGCTCCTACGAGTAAGGAAAGAATAGAGAAGTAAAACAGCGTCAAAACTCACCCCACAAAAGTTGAGAGCAAAACGAAATAGAAGAGCAAATCGTTCCCAGTTGCAATACTACCGTTACTCGAGATAGACGTGTAATAATAAATTTCAAAAGTTGTCAAAATGATGTCAAAATGCCCTCTTGTTGTGTAAAAAAATGTAAAAGTAGATCTACAACTCTCCCCAAAGATTCTGGTAGCACATTTCATGTGAAAGTATTGTTTGTTTGTTTTTTTCTATTGTTTTCTAACCTAAAAGACG
The DNA here is from genome assembly GCA_963924495.1 of Nemapogon koenigi. Classification (NCBI taxonomy): domain Eukaryota; kingdom Metazoa; phylum Arthropoda; class Insecta; order Lepidoptera; family Tineidae; genus Nemapogon; species Nemapogon koenigi. Next base: position 1,897,024 of record OZ004655.1, read on the forward strand.
AAGTGAGATTGAAGGTAAAAATGAAGGCCGATTAGAGGAGATAAATAGTATGGAAAAGGCTTATTATTAATTTATAATTTAACCAGGTAGGTAGTCCCTTAACTTACAAAACGTTTTACCTTGGTAAGGTAAAGGGACTACTTGGTTAAATTATATCTGAAACCGGGCGCAGACTAGCTATAATGTACAAAGTCGGTCTTTTAACTGGGGACTCTATTACAGCCAACTTTTCTAGAAGAGCTAAAAATATACTTTCTTTGCGGACTTCGGCTTTTTTTATCTGAAACTGATGAACCATATGAAATGACCTACAAAAAAAATCCGCGGTAGTACTTCATTTAATCTATACTAATATTATAAAGAGGAATGATTTGTATTTTTGTATGTTTGTTACGAATAAACTCAAAAACTACTGGACGGATTTTGATAATTCTTTCACCATTAGAATGCTTTATTATCCTTGAGTAACATAGGCTATATACCATCACGGCATGACGACGGGAACGGGGTGGCCAGAGGTGAACATGACAAAAGCTATGTATGAAGTGTATGTTTGCCAACATCCTGAAATAGACACGTACGAAGTCGTGGGAAACAGGGTAGGGATAGGCGTCGGGGTAGGGGAAGGGGTAAGGGTAGGGGTAGGGGGGTAGGGTAGGGGTAAGGGTAGGGGTCGTGGTAGGGGAAGGGGTAGGGGTTGGGGTAGGGGTAAGGGTAGGGGTCGTGGTAGGGGAAGGAGTAGGGGTTGGGGTAGGGATAGGGGTAAGGGTAAGGGTAGTGCACGCAAGCCATTATCTATGAGTGCTGTAGGATATATTTTATTTTGTTCGAAAATATCCACGGGCAAAGCCGGGGGCGAGTCGCTATTCATTAATATTTCGTGTAAATTGATTGAAATATGACGATGATTGTTGAAGTCTGACGTTGGAAAAAGTCAAGCCGGCTGGGAGCAAGGTAGGCATAATTAGCTCTGCTACCCGTGCGAAGCCGGGGCGGGTCTCTAGTATATCTAATAGATAAGTAGGAATGAGCGTACCAAATTATATTTTTAATTACGTATTATGTATTCATTCAGATTATAATAAACCGAAATTGTAACCGTGTGAAGCAGTTGTATATTAAATGCAATTACGTTACAATTAAAAATTGATATTTAATTTGTGTGTGTAGTTTGAATTTTTATTTTGTACCTAACAATTTTGATAGTTTTAATTTGATTATTATAAATGTTGAACTTTGAAGTGGTTCATTTTTTTAAATGTGGTTTTCCATACTTACTGAGCTCCATGAGTAGGCATCGGGATAGCTGAGCGTCAGTTGAGAGATGTAAGAAGGGCGTAAGTAAATAGACATGGCGTCATAAATTGAATTCTAATTAGCTGTACATAAGGTATATTTTACCAATGATAAAAATGATAATTTGGCTTTTTAATACTGACGTCCTGCATGTGTCTGAGCGTTTATTGGTTTAAATCAAGATCGCCTGTTATCACGTGATGTGAACCGTTTCAACTGTCGAATTACTATGGAGTTATGACTCTTTTCCTTTCCTTACTCGTAGGAGCGCTCGACGAAAAAGTGGGGGAATGTTTGCGCATATGTAATTCGAGTTTTTTTATATTTATTATAATTGATTTATTGGTGTTTGTTTTTACGATTGCTTTTTACTGCTGGTAAAATTTAAATTTAAACCTCATACCGTCAAGCAGACCCAAAAATTGCGTTCTGCGCATCTAACGGCCACCGCTCAAGAACCGTCCCGGCACCTATACCAATGGGTTTTTATAATAAAAGTCTTCCACTGGGTACCCTGTTGCCGGCAAAGGTTCCCGGGAGCTGTAAGGCTATCCGTGAAGAATAAAAAAAAAAACTGACGACACTGAGGATCAAACCAGGGGAGTTAGCACAGATTTTGACAGCGACACTTTCGTTTTCGTTTTCGGTCGAACGAAAGTTTGTCAGCGTTACTGTTAAATATGTACACTTTATAATAATTGATGTTGCATGCACGACCCAATACATTTGCCTTTTATTATATATTAAAAAGTATTATGTGATTGTCTATGGTGAGCACATCCGATATTAAATTCTCTATGGACGACGTGTGTTGTGTTGTCGTACCATTGTGATAACAATTTGAATCTTTTATTATTTAATTAATCCCTCATGTAATATTTCCTTACGCCGTCTCCTGGCGATCTACGAACCTCAACAGGTTATGGGACCAGGCTATGTCGCAGCGGGAGACCGAGACAGTTTGCACATCGGGGCCATCAGGGCAGCCATTGCAGGAATTACCGATGCAACGTACTACAGAAGAATCTAGAACTCACACAATGTTTTTGGGAACTGGAAGTGCTTTTGATAAACTGGTTGGCGTGGAAAATTATAATACATGGAAATTTCAAATAAAAATGGCATTGACTTTGGAAGGATTATGGCCTTGCGTTGAAGGAGTCAATGTGGATCCGGAACGTGATCAGCGTGCTTTGGCTCGCATTTGTTTGTCACTTTCATCGCCTTGCATTCAACACGTACGAAATGCTGTTACATCAAAAGAAGCATGGCAGAAACTTCGAGATGTCTTCGAGGACAAAGGATTATACAGAAGAGTTATATTGCTGCGTAAGCTTCATCATACCAGCTACAATAATCATAGATCTATGACCGAATACATTGAGTGTGTTATGACCCTCGTACAACAGTTATCAGATATTGGTCGTACTATTGAGGATTCTGAAATTGCGGAATTATTGTTAACTGGATTACCACAGCAATATGATGTTTTAGTCTCTGGCATGGAGACTGTAAATTTGGCAAGTGGATTAAATAGTGAAGCAGTGAGGGCTCGCTTGCTTCAGGAGGAGTTTCGCAAGAAATCTACTGAAGACTCTACTGCCGCAGCAAATGATGTTGTGTTCGTTAGTAAAAAGGCTACAGTTACGTGTAATTATTGTAAAAAGGTGGGACATGTGAAGGCAAAATGTTATAAATTAAGAAATGATAGAAAACTTAAAAGTGACAAGAATGTGAAGAGCTACGGTTCGGTGTTAACATGTTATGCTTTAAAATCCTATACATCATGTGATTGGATCATTGACTCTGGTGCTACGTCGCATATGTGCAATAATGTAAAATATTTTACTAGTTTAAGCAATGTCTCTAGTCAAATAACTATTGCAAATAGTGATACATTAGCCTGTAATGGTATAGGTAATGTAAATATCTTTGTAAATAATTGTATGCTGACTTTAATTGATGTAATGTATGTGCCTGATCTTTCAACAAATTTAATATCTGTAAGTAAAATGTCGGACAAGGGATTAAATATAAGGTTTTATAATGGTAAATGTTATGTTTATGACAAATATAATAATAGAATAGTAACTGCTTCTGATGTCAATGGTATTTATAGGTTAGATTATGTGTCTAATTATGATTGTTCACAGGATTGTATGAATGTTACATCTGGTGTGTCACTGGAGTTATGGCACAAGCGACTTGGACATTTAAGTTTGCGTGGCCTTAATGCACTAAAGGATGGTCTTGCATCTGGCATTTCTTATATAGATAATGGCGGAGTCAAGAACTGCATCCCGTGTATAGAAGGAAAACAAAAGGTAATATCCTTTCCTCATGGTAAATCTAGGCGTGCAAAACATTTATTGGAATTAATACATTCTGATGTCTGTGGTCCTATGTCGATGTATAGCTGGGGAGGTGCTAGATATCTTTTAACATTTACTGATGACTACTCCAGGAAGACTTTTGGTTATCTAATGACATCTAAGAATGAGGTTATGTCAAACTTTATTAAGTTTAAACAATATGTAGAGAAGCAGACTGGGTTTTTGATCAAGTGTTTGAGGTCTGATAATGGTGGTGAATTTTGTAATATCAAATTTGCCAAGTTTTTGGAAAATGAGGGTATTATTCATGAAACAACTATACCATATAGCCCACAGCAAAATGGTGTTGCTGAGAGGTTAAATAGGACACTAATTGAAAAAGCAAGATGCATGTTACAGGAATCTGGCATTGATAAGAGATTTTGGGCTGAAGCAGTGATGACTGCTATTTATCTTAAGAATCGCAGTCCAACAGCAGCTTTACTTGATGCGACGCCTGAGCAAATCTGGACAGGGAATAAAGTTGATCTGAGCCATCTACGGGTTTTTGGTTGTAAAGTTTTTTCACTTGTACATAGTAGTAGCAGGGGTAAATTTGATTCTAAATCAAAGGAATGCATTTTTGTTGGCTACTGTGAGTATTCAAAAGGGTATAGATTGGTGGATCCTTTTAATCCTAAGATGGTTATAAAGTCTCGTAATGTTCATTTTATTGAAACTAAATGTCAAAGTTCAACATTTAATAATGATAATGTTCCTATAATGAATTCGCACAATTATCTAATAAATAATTCCAGTAATGAAAATGGTAGTCATAGAAGTGAAACAATGATTTCAGGTCCTGATACAGCTTTAGAGGAAGTTGAGGATCCAGTTGCTATGCAGCCTGATGATGACTTACCTGAATATGTGTGTGAGGAGCGGGTCGGACAGGAGCCTGTTTCAGAGGAAGTTTCTGATACCATTCAGCGACCTGTAAGGAGCACCAGAGGTACTCTACCCAAAAGGTATGATGACTTTGATACTGATTTGTGTTGTATTGCTAATGATGTAATCTTTCATGAACCTGAATCTTATGACGAAGCTATAACTAGTGTAAATAAAAATGAATGGCAAGTTGCAATGAAAGATGAGTATGATTCATTAATCAAGAATGATGTTTGGCAATTAGTTGATAGACCCTTGAATAGCAACATAGTAAAGTCAAAATGGGTATACAAAATTAAACAAGATGCTTCTGGAAACTTTGAAAGGTTCAAGGCTCGATTGGTTGCTCGTGGTTTCACACAGAAACTGGGGGTAGATTATAATAGGACTTTCTCTCCTGTTGTCCGACATGCTACTTTAAGAATATTGTTTAACTTGGCAAATGAACTTGACATGGATATTGAACATATAGATGTTACTACCGCATTTTTAAATGGAACTTTAAATGAAACTATTTATATGGAACAACCAATTGGTTTTAGTGTTGACAATGATAAAGTTTGTTTATTAAAAAAGACTATTTATGGTCTTAAACAGGCGAGTAGAGTATGGAATGAGACTGTACATAGTTTATTAACTAGGAATAGTTATTATCAAACTAAGTGTGAACCATGTGTTTATGTCAAAAGATGTAACAAAAATATTACAATCTTGGCTTTGTATGTTGACGATTTTTTTATATTTAGTAATTGTAAAAATGATAAAAACCATCTAATTGACATGTTGGCTAATAATTTTTGTATAAAGAACTTGGGTGAATTAAAAAATTGTTTGGGCATGACTGTACATAGAGATAGGATTAAGGGAACTTTAAGTTTATCTCAATCTAACTATATTCGTAAATTGTTGTCTCGTTTTGGAATGCTCAATGCTAAGGGTGTATCTACACCAATGGTACCTAACTCTAAATTACAGATATGTAATGATATTGTTTCTGACAATCAATATAGAGAGTTGATAGGTTGTCTAATGTATTTGAGTGTTTGTACACGGCCAGACATATCATTTTCTTGTAGTCAGTTAAGCCAATTTAATAATAATCATGACAAAAGTCATTGGATGGCAGCCAAGAGAGTTCTTAGATATTTAGTAAAAACTATTAACTATAGTTTAGTTTTTAAAAAGGGTGGTTCTTTTAACTTAGTGGCATTTGCTGATGCTGATTGGGCAAATGACCTAATAGACCGAAAATCCTACACTGGATTTATTGTTAAAATGGGAACAAATATTGTAAACTGGGAAAGTCGGAAACAGCGAAGTGTAGCTATGTCTAGTACAGAAGCGGAATATCTTGCCATTGGTGATGTTTGTAAGGATATTTGTTTCATTAAAAATTTGTGGCGAGAAATAACTGGTTTGGAATTGACTTGTTTAATTTATAATGACAATCAGAGTGCACAGAGGTTAATTCATACTAAAGACTGTCATAAGAGGACAAAACATATAGACGTGCGCTATCATTTTATAAGAGATTTAATAAATAGTGACAATATGAAAGTGGAATACATTCAGACGAATGAAATGATAGCCGATATACTCACAAAAGCCTTACCAACAGTGAAACATAACAGTTTTATGAAAGACATGAACTTAATTATGACTGAAATGTAATATGTGACTATGTTTATTAAATATTAAGTTCTAAATGTATAACTATGTATTTTAGCTGTTAACTGTTATTGTGACAAGAGTATGTATATGCATACTGTATTGTTTGTAAATTACTGTAAATGTTAGGGTTTGTCTTATTGTAAATGTATTGTGATTTGTTTGTCTATATGGGAACTATTATAAAGTGTAAGAGGAAGTGTTAAATATGTACACTTTATAATAATTGATGTTGCATGCACGACCCAATACATTTGCCTTTTATTATATATTAAAAAGTATTATGTGATTGTCTATGGTGAGCACATCCGATATTAAATTCTCTATGGACGACGTGTGTTGTGTTGTCGTACCATTGTGATAACAATTTGAATCTTTTATTATTTAATTAATCCCTCATGTAATATTTCCTTACGCCGTCTCCTGGCGATCTACGAACCTCAACAGTTACCAGTTCACGTGTTTTTGCTTAGATCTTAGATTTTACCGTTAACTTTAAAATCTTAAAGTAAATAAAGTTAAAATAAAAAATACGTTGATCTACGAACTTTTCATATGCAATTTTTACAAATTCTACGTTTATTTTAATAATATAAACTTATATAATTTTCTAGACTATCCTACGTCTTTTTCAAAATCCGAGTTGGCAACTCTGCACGGCGTACACTCAGCGGCAGCCGCGAAGCAAAGAACTGTGAACGCTATGCCTTTAGCAATAAGTTCAAAATTCTACCAAAACTATTTCCGCTAAGAAACTGGTTTGGTGTTCACTGTTCTCTTAAAATGAACCATAATGCTATATTCATTAAATTGATATTGTACTGACTGGCATAATAAGGTGTGACGTGTGACGTCAGAGTCGATCGGAAGTTGCTTGTGTCAATGTATGCTACGGATTTGTCTTCAAAACGAAACGTTCATGTCCAACAAGGACCGGCCAGAGAAAGCCCGGGCCGAGAGGTCCGGCCCAACAATGTGCGGGCAAATTCCGTGTACTTGTCTTTGTCCGGCATAGCAAATTTGCACGCACATTGTTGGGCCGGACCTCTCGGCCCAGGCTTTCTCTGGCCGGTCCTTGTTGGTACACAAACGTTTTGGCCTTTTCAAGGCCATTCGGCCGAAACGAAAGAAGTCACGTCAAACATATGCTAACTCGGCCGATACCTGCCGACGACATCTCAAGTATCGCTATGCTAAGTATGAAGGAAAAGGTCAAATATAAATTACGTATGTAGCAGTGGCGAAGATTGAATATTTTCAGAAGGGAAGACATATAAAAGTTCACTCATCGAATGCTGTAAGATCCAAAATACACCAATGATAATAATTTAAGGTGATGCATTGCCTAGGAATACCTATCCATAAGCCACGCCCTATGTTGAACGCGGAGGTGCTCCCCTTTCTTCGTGCTCCCGTAAAATGATGTTACGTCATCTAGCGGAAATGAATTGAACTAATATGAAAAGAAGTCAATAAGCAATCAACGTTGGCGCCATCTTTTAAAAAATATTAGAAACTGAATCCCAAGTGTTGAGAACATTAAAAAGGATAATTAGAGTAAAATAATTAGAAAGTACTAAAAAAACAAAAAAAAACAATAAAAAAATATAATAAAACTTTGAGAGGGCTCGAACTCGAAACCCTATAACTTCGGCTGGTAGACAAGCGCTTGACTACTTCACCGTCACCCATCGAGTCCAAATATTGACACTACTATTGACGTACCCACAGAACTTCTATATGTGGACATACCGTACCAAAAACCGATTATAATAAAATAATAAAATAACAATTTACTAGATAATGTTCAAGCAGTAGGTACTTACTTTTCTTTCTCTCTCATTTTACGAGCTTTTTCTCTCATGTATTCCAAATGTTGTCTTTTATAAGTTTTTTTCTTTTTTCCACCCATTTTATTCTAGTCTAATTTTTACCTATACTAAATGAATTATTTACAAGTATTTATTAAAAAAAATAAGTATGCAGCTATGTATATGTACCTATAAGTAAAAATATTTACACCAATAGTTATTATAATACAGTATATTAGAAATGAAAAACAATACACACTACGAAAATTCCGCTTTACGAGCTAGTTCGCCATCAAGCATAAGTCCGACGCTAGAGACGGTTACGGGACGACTGGTGGGCGGCGCAGCCGCAGTGACTAGGGAGACAGCGCTATCCTTACACGCACGCAAGGAAGAGACAACACTATATTGCTTTGGCTCAACTAAAATAACATAAGCGACAAAACAAAATAAATTATTTAAAAAAAAACTAAGGCAATAAAAAAAAACTGCACCACCAGAATGTTTAAATGTTTATGATTTATTATAATACACAAATATATAAATAAACTCCTTGCTATTTTAAAGATCTATGTGAAAATGTAAATATTTAGATGCTATTTCGGGATTTAATTCTATCGAGCAAATTTTAACTAATCGTGTTTTCCTGAAACCAGATTGTAGATTATATGATCAAAATACATTATTTTGAAAATATTTTATTTAGCTCATTTACAGCAGCCGCCAGAGCTACGACGAGGTACAGGTATGTCAGCAATGCATCCCCTTAATATTTTTTTGTAAACATTAAACATTACCTAAACTATGTTTTATTTAGCTATGTAGTTTATTGTATTCAAAACTATAATTCCAACATATAATAAACACGCAAATAATACGCAACTAACTAAACTCGCTGTTTCGCAATTCAACTCTCATACCGACAAGCAAGAACGTGCAAGAAGGAACGAATGAAAGAGACAGTTGTATCGGCTATCGGCAAGACGGTATTGTATCGCCTTATGTCCTTACTCCTTATGTTGCTAATGGATATCGGTAGTCGTTTATGAAAAAATGACTTAGAGTACGTTTGGATTAATAAAATACATTAAGACGAGGAACGACTCAGAAATTCCTAATCGTAAGCCACGCCCTAAACTCGTGGTTCGGGCGCAACCTGTGGGCGCAACTGATCGCGTCATGCAAGACAACGACGGCGCTTACTCCGTTCTTGCTGCAGAAGTGAGAAGGGCATAATGTACCGTTTCTCGGAATAAATGACGTAAGCGGCACATTACAAATAAATAATTTATTAAAAAACGATCACATGCAGGGAAACATACCTACTTACCTATTTACAATTTCTATCATATGTTTTTGTCGTATTTTATTATAGCGTTTCTTTAGTTTCGTCTTGTAGTTTTTGTTTCCCATGGTCACAAAACAGTCTTATTACTAACACACTGTTTTAAATAAACCAATACAATTAATACACAATGTATTGTTTTAAGTATTTTCTTTTTTAATTTTGAAAAAGAGCGACGCACAACTATAATAACACAGGCCCAACTAGCAACGCGGCCTAGCGCACTCTGACGCCGCTGGTCGTGAAACCAACTAAAAAACGCACGTGTTCGAAAATTTTGCATCTCTTTCACCATTTGCACCTAGGCTACGAATAAATAGAGAAAGAAAATTCGGTATCGGTAAGTACAATAAAATACACAAAACGGACTTCAGCAAATCAAGTATTGTACAAAAAATATTAGAATTAGCAAGTTCTAGTTAATTTATCCTTAAAGTATGTGTAATTATCTTTACTCTAAATGTTAAAAAATATACATTAGTAAATATATTAAGAGAACTCGAGTAGCAAAGTCGCGTATTTATTATTTTTGTATCAACAATGTTAGTGGTAGGAGTAGTGCAGACAAGCCAACGTTTGGGCACGACAACGTCTGCCGGGTCCAAAATACTCACTCATTATTTACAGCTAGGTCTTTTCCAGTTTTCTTCTTATATTTTGATGGAATTTTTTTTGTACCTCTGTATTGTCTTTTATTTCCCATTTTGATTCACCAACTAAAACCCAATGAAGATAATTATAAATGAATATAAAGTAGAAATATCAAAATATTATAAGAAACGAAACGACGAATCGCTTGACGCGGCTAGTGAGGCCGAGTGGCGTGTCTGAATATTTTAATTAATATGGAAGTAGATTTTTATTTGTTAATTAATAAAAATCACTTACCCTAATTAACTTTTTAACTTGCAAGTGATATAATTATGGAGCTGAATATAAAAATATTAATTAAGGCGACGTCTCCGTACATTTTCTCTGAAACGTCTATTTTTTTGTCGCTAAATGTGGACATATCAAGCCATTTTACAAGTCCGAAAAAAAATTTGTGAATAGTGAAATATATAAAGAAAATATATAAATAATAAAATATTATTAAATCTTTGTAGTATCTTTAAAAAAAAAATCGCAAGTTACAGCACGAAAATAATTTTTGCTCTCAAAATTCTCAATATTTTGAGCGACAACTAACGTTAAAAAAAAACTATATTGTAGGAAAATCAATGTACTAAAGACATTGCTTAAAAAATGGCAAATTAATAGCGTGTTTATTTTTTAATTAATTGAAAAGCCCGAAATTCCGTAAATATCGGCAGATGGCGGACAGATACCGCCGGCAGCGGACGTGTCCCGGACGCTCTGGTGAACTCGCCTGATTATAAATTAGCGATGTTTTTCTCGTAATCCTATTGTCTGTCCCTTTCACACCCGAACTTAAACGTCTACCACTATCCCGCTCTAGCTATCTTATTAGAAACAGCGGGCTTTCTATACATACTAATACTACTTAGTTTTTAATAAACTACCATATGTCTCGGTTTTGCCTGTGTAAATATCTGAATTTATACCTACTTAGGTCTTGATGGACTAGGCTTTTCCCGGCTGTACCTATGTAAATAGGTAACTTATACCTACTAAGTTTTTCATAGACTACCCTAATGTCTCGGCTTTGCCTGTGTAAATATTTTACTTTATACCTACTTAGGTCTTGATGGACTAGGTTTTTCCCGGCTTTGCCTGTGTAAATATCTGACTTTATACCTACTTAGGTATTGATGGACTAGGGTTTTACCCGGCTTTGTCTATGTAAATAGGTAACTTATACCTACTTAGTTTTTCATAGACTACCCTATGTCTCGGCTTTGCCTGTGTAAATATCTGACTTTATACCTACTTAGGTCTTGATGGACTAGGCTTTTACCCGGTTTTGCCTATGTAAATAGGTAACTTATACCTACTAAGTTTTTCATAGACTACCCTAATGTCTCGGTTTTGCCTGTGTAAATATCTGAATTTATACCTACTTAGGTCTTGATGGACTAGGCTTTTCCCGGCTGTACCTATGTAAATAGGTAACTTATACCTACTAAGTTTTTCATAGACTACCCTAATGTCTCGGCTTTGCCTGTGTAAATATTTTACTTTATACCTACTTAGGTCTTGATGGACTAGGCTTTTACCCGATTTTGCCTATGTAAATAGGTAACTTTATACCTACTTAGTTTTTGATAGACTACCATATGTCTCGGTTTTGCCTGTGTAAATGTCTGACTTTATACCTACTTAGGTCTTAATGGACTAGGCTTTTATCCGGCTTTGCCTGTGTAAATAGGTAACTTTATACCTACTTAGTTTTTGATAGACTACCATATGTCTCTGTTTTGCCTGTGTAAATGTCTGCCTTTATACCTACTTAGGTCTTAATGGACTAGGCTTTTACCCGGTTTTGCCTATGTAAATAGGTAACTTTATACCTACTAAGTTTTTGATAGACTACCATATGTCTCGGTTTTGCCTGTGTAAATGTGGTTTTTTATACATACTTAGGTCTCAATGGACTAAGCTTTTACCCGCCTTTGCCTGTGTAAATAGGTAACTTTATATCTACTTAGTTTTTGATAGACTACCATATGTTTCGGTACTGTTTAGATATATTTACTGTGGCCGAGTGTAAGTATAAAAGGTTATGTACATACGTAAGCTTAATTTCTGTACTCTCACTGTTTTGTAGTATTCGGCCGTAGTGCTAATACAAAATAAGAAAAGAGGAACACCGGGACGAGGAGTAGTGTATAGGCAGAGCGTATGCTACGTGGCAGGCACGCTGAGCGGTTGTATTACTCCATCTTTTCTTTTTACATTGATTGAAGATATTGAATAATAAGGATTTTGTATTATAATTTCAAATATTATACTTACTCAGAGTCAAAAGTATGTTTTTTTATATTCTTCTTACGTCGTTTTCTAATACAAATCTTACGTAGTTCTTTATTCCTTTTATTACCCATTATTAACACTAAACTATAAATTACTACTTATTAGTTTTTTTTTATTTTAATTTAATTTTAGAGAATGATTAACTTATATTACACTTACGCATTGGATGTAAAACATTACTATTATTAGGCACAGTTAAAACTCATACATGCTAAGTCGCTGGCAAAACGAAAATTAATTATTTCAGTCCGATTATTCCTATGTTCCTAGATTGTGATGTCGCGGTCTCGGTATGTTCATAGTAGGCGCGCCGCATCTCCCCGCAAATCGAAGCTTGCATCACTCCGCCTCACCCCCTCTACTGATTTTTTTGCACAAGCAGTGAGGGCCTTAAATACGTAAAAAATATCACCAACCGACGTCCAAGAAAAAAGCACAGATGCCACGTCCGAAAGGCCTGAGCGCTGCAGGCGAACTGGCGAGGCGAACTGAATTTGGTACCGGTCAGTCAGGCAGGTGTGTTAGGTTTTAGGTTAGGTGTTACTTTTTTTGTCATAAATTTATTTTTTACTGTATCAACTTTTTACTAGGAAATTCACTAGATCTTCTTGATATCTATCGTTAAAAGAAAAACCATTTTAATCACGTTTGAATAGCTTGAGATAATAGCATTTAAATATTCAAAAAGGGGTTTACAATATATTTAATTATTAAATATTTATTAGTTTAAATAAAAACGAATTAGGAAATTCACTAGATACCTAAAGACTGAAAGAACATGTTTTTTTTTTTGGAATTTTCATGACAATTAATTCAGAGGAAACAGGAGTCAAAATCAGCGATTTGCCTTGGGCTTCCCCTTAAAATGTTTGGTTTTGTCTTAAAAGCATGTAAATAATTCTGTATTGCCCATGCGAAGATCAGAGTTTGGATGAGGAGCGTTTATTGAAAGTTTACTGTGCCAGAGTCATCGATGGTGCCAGTAAGTACGCACCCATACCATAGATTAAATAATAATTACGCGAAAATCCTTATCAATATTATAAATGCGAAAGTAACTCTGTCTATCTGTGACGGCTAAACCACTGAACCGATTTTGATAAAATTTGATAGGTACGGAGATAGCTTGAACCCGTGCAGGCAAGCCATTATCTATGAGTGCTGTAGGGTATATTTTATTTTGTTCGAAAATATCCACGGGCGAAGCCGGGGGCGGACAGCTAGTAAAATATATGTCTTGAAAGCACCGAAGGTATAAGTCGGTGCTTAAAAGTATACTTACTCGATTTATGCGCGATACTCGAGTATAGTTTCCACCTCATTTGGTAAGTAATAAAGTTCAGAACAATACCCAGGCTAGTCTAGACCTATTAGCAAAATCAATTTTATTAATAATCTTAGACATTTGAACATTTCAATGTCTTTTGTGCCATACAAAAACTGACTTCAGCAAATCAACTATTGTACAAAAATCTTTAAAGTATGTGAAAAATCTATTTTTAACCGACTTCGAAAAAAAGAAAGAGAAGGTTCTTAATTCAGACCGTATTTTTTTCATTCCGCCAGTTGTGAACCGATTTTAATAATTTCATTTTTATTCGACAGATGAATTTATATATCTTCCTGATTGGTCCCATTTTCTTGTAATAAAAATTGGTTCACTGGTTTTTCAGACTTTATAACTCAATTTTTCTTAATAAGTATCTCGATGAAATATGTAGGTAAGTACCGATGTTGACAACTTATAAAGATATAATAATTTCTCGACATGTGACGAAAATCAGTTCAGAAGTTTTTCAGAAATTTAGTGATTTGCCTCTGTGGCTAGACAAAGTTAGATGTCCCCGATTAGAGGAGTGACCTAATTATTGGCTCCCCGCATAATGATCATATGCACGAAAACCAAATAAAACCATAAAAATAAAAAGATAACTAAACTTTTGGATTCCACGTCACGCCTTTGTGTATAACGCACGCGCCCGCCGAGACGTGATGGGCAATCCAGTTTAATCCTGTCCGTATCACGGTCGGCGGGATTATCTTAAATACCGATGAATCTGCTATAAACACTATAAAGGCTACTAAATACAGTATTAGGTAATTATACACAAAACGACATTCCGAATTTTTTTTACGGTTCCAGGGTACCCAGCGGAAGACCAAAGCCGATGGTATTTGTGAGGCTATACCTAACGAGTGGCTACTTCTGTTGAGGTATATTTAGATGGAAAAGCCTCTAAGTGTGGTTTGTCGCATTATGTACTTCTTACATAAGTTTTTAATTAAAAAACCCATTGGCACATGGCCGGGATCCGGACTTGAACCCGGGGCTGCCTAGTTAATACCAAAAATAATAAAAATAACATAAACCTACCTTAGCACTTCATGCATATGTTCTGAATATTTTTTGTACAACCGTTTATTTGTCTTCTTATTTTGTTTATTACCCATTGTAGTATTTTCCAAAAAATATATTTACAGTTCACCTTCACACTATACACAAATAAAGAATAGGTACTATAAAACAATCCGGCAGTATTGTTGCAAATATACAATTCGAAAGCGAAATAAAAAAGAAACGTGATCTCACGCAGGAATGCGAGCGAGTGTGCGAGATGGGAACTGCTGACAGCCCACTTGCCGTGCGATAGAGAGGGCAAATACGCTTTAAACTCTAGCGCAAACGAGATATAAGATACAACAGAATACGACACTGCTTGAAAATAAAGACGTAAGCGACAAATCTTATTTATTTAATCATATAGAAAATATATAATATATAGACAAAAATAAAAAGCCAATGTCTAGGTGTGCGTGAAAACATTGTTTGAGATTTCTTGGTCGTACAATTAACTTAAAAACGCACGTGTACGATCATTTTTCATCTCTTTCACCCAATGTCCGAACGAATGAAATAAATAGAGATAGAAAAAAACAATAAAATACACAAAACGGGCTGCAGAAATTTAAGTATGGGCGCCCACCTCTAGTAGATTACGTCGCAGCTAAATTGAAGAATCCGCCGCATTACAAGAACCAACATAATTATTACATAACCCAAGTATACTGTTTTGAAAAACGGCTAGCCTCTTTCTGTATTACGGCGGATTACACAATTACTATTGATCAGTTTTACAAAATTCTATGTCTTTCAGTTCTATCTTCTTCTTGATTTTCTGAAAAATAAAAGACTAGTAAAATACTTATTCTTATAATATTTATATACAATTACTGAAATATATGTATGCAAAGATTCGTTCATATTTCGTTCCCATCCAAATATCGTTCGATTACGCAGCGTACGGTTAGCCGTAGTTCAAGCTATCTATACACCTACAATAATAATGTAGGTTCATTCAATAATGAGTCTTATTTCAGCGTCATAGCCAGCTGATTTTGGAGAAAGCTAGGTATCTATTTTGACAAAATTATAATTAGATTCCACAACCGGTCATGGCGACGAACGCATGCGTTTTCGTCGTGGCGTGATGTGGAATCAGTGATTAATAAGACATATCACGGTCGGCGGGATTGTAGCGGATATTAGTACAGCGGCTTCGTCCGTGTGTAAATGAGTTCGCGCACACGGACCGTCGCGCGCATATCGGCGCAGCTATGTCTCTACGGTAACGAGAGTAACAAGCCCGTACTAGCTGTCCGATCTCTCTTAACTTATTTATTTAATTTGCATTTTATTTAACATTATCATTGTATATTTAACGTTGTAATATAGTTTACCTTTTACTAAATCTATCTATTATTTATACAAGAGCTCCCCTGTACATATAACCTACAGTTGGTGACCCCAAAAGAACACACAGTATAATGGAGAAGCAAGAAGTAATTGGAGCTGGCAAAGCCAGCGACTTAGAAACAGTTAATTTATACCGTGTGGGAGTGCGCGTACCACCTTTCTGGCCCGAAAAACCAGCATTATGGTTTGCACAGATAGAAGGTCAGTTTGTGTTGTCAAATATTACGACCGACTCCACTAAATTCTATTATGTTATTGCTCAATTGGATCATCAATATGCTGCTGAGGTGGAGGATATCATTACATCACCTCCTGAGGTAGACAAATATGCAAAGTTAAAATTAGAATTAATAAAAAGACTTTCTGCCTCGAAAGAAAAACAAATAAAACAGCTACTTATGCATGAAGAACTTGGAGACAGAAAACCCTCTCAGTTTTTGCGCCATCTTCAACATCTGGCAGGAACATCAATTCCGCATGATTTTTTGCGCACTATTTGGGCTAGTAGATTACCACACAATATTCAAACAGTTATTGCCTCACAAACAGAATCAACATTGGAGACGGTGGCTGAATTGGCGGACAAAGTGTATGAAATTGTACCATCAATACCTGTGGTAGCAAGTACGTCGTCTGCAGAAACCACAGAAGTGGCAAAACAAATAGCCCAATTGACCCAACAAGTGGCAACATTAACCGCTGAGGTTCGCTCACGC
The DNA here is from genome assembly GCA_963924495.1 of Nemapogon koenigi. Taxonomy (NCBI): domain Eukaryota; kingdom Metazoa; phylum Arthropoda; class Insecta; order Lepidoptera; family Tineidae; genus Nemapogon; species Nemapogon koenigi. The sequence goes on from OZ004655.1 coordinate 1,913,808, forward strand.
TCACGTTCCTCCTTCTCGTATAAATCTCGTCGTGATAACTCCTCGTCAAATCACTCGTATTGCTGGTATCATCAAACATTTGGTGATAAAGCTCATAAATGTGTGGCACCATGTAACTTTACGCCGCATGCGGAAAACTCGGAAGGCAGACGCAAGTAGCGGCTACCGACTGCCACAGTTATTCTACAGGCCGCTTATTTGTTATAGACCACACATCTAAATTACAGTTCCTAGTTGACACGGGTTCTGACTTATGTGTTTTCCCGAAGTCAGCGATTAAACAAAAACGCAACAGAACCGACTACGACCTTAATGCTGCAAATGGTACTATCATACCCACATATGGTTGGATTCAGCTGCACCTAAATTTAGGACTGCGTCGTGACTTCACTTGGCGTTTTGTAGTAGCGGATGTTTTGAAGCCAATCATAGGAGTTGATTTCATATCTCACTACAACCTCCTAGTGGACTGCAGAGGACAACGTTTGATCGACAATCTCACAAGCCTGTCTGTCAACGTACCACGCCAAATGTCATCAGAAGACGTTACTTCAGTAAAAGCTATAGTTGGTAGTACTATTTACTACGACATTTTGCGAGAGTTCAAAGAAATCACTTGTCCAGCTGGAACTCACATTACTCCGCGGCACAACACTGTACATAATATAAGGACTACTCCAGGACCACCAGTAACGAGCCGTCCTCGTCGACTTGCACCTGATAGGCTACTAATAGCTAAAAAAGAGTTTGACGATATGTTGCAAGCAGGTACATCACGAAGATCCGACAGCTCTTGGGCATCACCGTTGCATCTAGTACCTAAGAAAAATGATGGCTGGAGACCATGTGGAGATTATAGAGCTCTGAATTCTCGCACGGTTCCAGACAGTTATCCAGTCAGACACATTCATGACTTTTCTTACCAATTGGCAAATAGTTGTATGTTCTCTACTATTGATCTGGTCAAAGCCTACAACCAAATACCAGTATGTCCTGAAGATATTAAAAAAACTGCCATTACAACACCTTTTGGACTCTTCGAATTCCCATTCATGACTTTTGGATTGCGGAATGCAAGTCAAACTTTTCAGAGGTTCATGGACGAAGTTCTGAGGGAATTGGACTTCTGTTATAGTTATATAGACGATATTTTGATTTTCTCATCATCTCCAGAGGAGCATCAGTTTCACTTACGTCAAGTGTTTGAAAGACTTCGTTCATATTCTGTCTTAGTGAACACTGCCAAATGCGTCTTAGGTCAACCAGAGGTTACCTTCCTCGGTTTTCAAATATCCGCTGAAGGGGTTCGACCACTACAATCCAAAATAGATGCAATTCAACAGTACCCAATTCCTAAAACTGTTAATCAACTCCGAAGATTTCTTGGCATGGTAAATTTTTACCGCAGATTTGTGCCAAATTCTTCTAAGATTCAAGCTCCACTTAATAATCTTTTGGCTGGACCAAACATTAAAGGATCACATCCAGTAAATATTACACCAGATCTGATGTCGGCATTCGAGGAATGCAAGTCTAGTCTGGCTCAAGCAACTCTTTTGGCCCATCCGAATGCCAGCGCTGAATTAACAATATATACTGACGCGTCAGACATTGCTATTGGTGCAGTTCTGCAACAACGCTCTTCAAATGGATGGAAACCATTAGCATTTTTCTCCAGAAAACTTAAGCCGTCTCAAAAGAACTATAGTCCGTATGATAGAGAATTACTCGCTATCTATGATTCTATTCGCCATTTCAGGCATATGGTGGAAGCTAGAACTTTTTGTGTATATACGGATCATAAGCCACTGACATTTGCTTTTACTACACGCAGGGATAATTGCTCCCCACGACAGTTCAGATATCTTGATTTTATTTCGCAATTCACAACTGACATTCGACACGTATCTGGAAAGGAAAACGTCGTTGCCGATGCCTTATCTCGCATCGAGAGTATAACAAGACATTTGGATTACCAAGCCTTATCAGAGTCACATGATTTAGACGCGGAGCTACAGCAACTACTCAACAATAATACTTCTTTACGCTTGGAGAAGGTACTTATTCCGAAATCCAACATAAGGATGTACTGCGACGTGTCTATGGAAAAACACCGGCCCTATGTCACACCTCCATTTCGCAAGAAAGTCTTCAACCTACTACATGGTCTAAGTCATCCAGGAGCATCTGCAACCGCACGCCTTGTCTCTGAACGCTTCGTTTGGCCTGGTGTGCGTCGAGATTGCAAACAGTGGTCGCGAGAATGTCTACACTGCCAAAAATGCAAGATATCTCGACACACCACTTCAAGTCCTGCAGCATTTCCTCTTCCATCACAAAGATTCACCAATATTCACATGGACATTATTGGTCCATTACCAATTTCTTGTGATTACAGATACTGCCTCACTGTCGTTGACCGCTTTACTCGATGGCCTGAGGCGTATCCTCTCAAGGATATTACAGCTGAGTCCTGCGCCAGTGCCTTCATACAAGGTTGGGTGGCGCGGTTTGGCTGCCCACAACGTATTGTTACTGATCGGGGCAGGCAGTTCGACTCGCAGCTATTTCGCAACATCGCATCACTCGTCGGCGCACAACACTCGCTCACGACTGCCTACCATCCTGCCTGTAATGGGTTAGTCGAGCGTTGCCACCGTCAGCTTAAATCAGCCATCATGTGCCACAACAGCAGTACTTGGTCAGAAGCCTTGCCACTGGTGCTTCTCGGCATGCGTAGTGCATGGAAAGAAGATTTGCAAGCTTCTTCGGCGGATTTGGTTTATGGAGAGCCACTTCGTCTCCCCGGAGAGTTTTTGTGTCCTGGTGCAGATGACCTATCCAGACAAGATTTGTCAAGTTTCACGTCACGACTAAGAAACCAAATTGTCAAACTATCTCCACAGCCAACCACTTGGCACTCAAATAAGACGTTTTATATCCCTAAAGAATTATCTTCATCATCACATGTATTTTTACGCCAAGGTCCACTCAAAAAATCTCTTCAACCACCGTATTCAGGCCCCTATAAAGTCCTGGAACGTGGTGAAAAGACCTTCAAAATTGAGATTCAAGGCAAATCCATAACGGTCACTATAGAGAGGCTGAAGCCAGCTTTCATGGCGACCGCAGACATTCCAGTAGATCAGCAAGCCGCAGCTCCACCGCCAGTTATTTCGCCAGATCCAGTGAAGAAAACTCGCAGTGGTCGGGTAGTAAGGTTTACCGATTACTATCGCCCGTAGCAAGGCACGGTCTCGGCGGGGGAGTACTTGTAGCGGATATTAGTACAGCGGCTTCGTCCGTGTGTAAATGAGTTCGCGCACACGGACCGTCGCGCGCATATCGGCGCAGCTATGTCTCTACGGTAACGAGAGTAACAAGCCCGTACTAGCTGTCCGATCTCTCTTAACTTATTTATTTAATTTGCATTTTATTTAACATTATCATTGTATATTTAACGTTGTAATATAGTTTACCTTTTACTAAATCTATCTATTATTTATACAAGAGCTCCCCTGTACATATAACCTACAGGATTATTTTAAATACCGATTTATCGGCTATAAACACTATAAAGGCTATAATACTTGACATTGGCAAATCACCGATAAACATTGGTGGAGCCATAATAAAAAAGAAGAAAATTATAATTTCGTGCGTCTTTAGTAGCTTCTCTCTAAACTAAGTAGGTACCTATTTAGCAAAAAAGGAAGTAATTATCTATGCATATATAATTTTACTCAGAAAATAATTGCGTACCTAGCTAGGTACTTACCGGACTTCGTTCATATGCAAAGACCTTTTTATAAAATGTGTCATTTTGCATTTCTTGCGTGGCATCTTCACTATTTGTCCAAAATATTATAAAAATGCTTATAGTATGTACTACACGTTACTTACAATACAACTAATAACACTTCAAGCGTCCACGCGCAAAAAAGTTACACTAAAATATTTACAAATAATAATTTATAGTTCAAAATTATTGAAATAAATCAAAAGTAGATACATATTTACTTATCACAAATAAGAAGGTCCAAGCGAATGCGACACAGCCTTCCCGTGCGAACGCTAGAGCAAGACTTCCCAGTTTCCCACCCACTTACCGCTCCTTGTTACCTTACCTCGTGGCAGCTCGAATCAGTGTTACTGTTTTATTGTCACATATGAATTAAATCATTCTTGATAATATTGAACTATAATTTTATTAACCTTCATATTTATCTAAAAGTTGATGAAAGAATCATCAAAAAAGCAGTAAGAAAATTCTTATGTAAACTTTGGATTTTTTTCTTGTCAAAAGTAATAACAATTAAAAAGAATAAAACTTTAATTTTGTTATTTAGCACATTATGCCTTCAAAGAGTGGTCTAATATTGCAGTTTGAGTATGTAATCGCCTTAATAAAATCTCGATTTCAAAATAGCCAATGGATAAAGAAAAGTGCATATTTACTCATGCATTTTTTTTTGCTGCTAGTTTTCCAAGTTTTACCTAAAAACTTGACTAAAAACGGGCCGATTTGTATAAGACAGAGTTATTATTATATATCAGAGAAAAGCCTGTTGCGATTGACACGAAGTTGATTTCCAAAGCGATTTTTTTCCATATTTTATTTTGCTATATTATTTGTCTCTCATAATCTCATAAATAACAAATCTACGCCACAGTAAATAAAACTGTGTCTACGCCACAGAGCACTGAATTATCTTTATATTATAATTGGCCATGCTACATATTTATGATATACTTTTTTTATAATTTGTTTTGAAAATATAGCCCATTTAAAGAAACTAATTTCGATATTTTTGTTTTTTATCCATTGCGTCTATTTTTAATATATTTTACAAATTTTACCCGCGAAAAGTAAACGTGACGTCACAAGAATTTGGAACAGGAATATAATCTTGGCCACTACACATAAAAAGTGACAGTCAATCAAATGAACGTCAAGCAAACGGCAGTCAAGGTCGACTAACCTAAAAATTACTCTTGTTTAATACTCGTGTTTATAATTATTTAAATTGAATAGTTTTTACAATGGCAAGTAAATAGTGTTTTATACCGTCATGTCCTAATAACAAAGAAAATAATTACACGTAAAATATTAATTTATAAAGATGTCATTCAAAGATTGACGCTTACCCTTTTTTGTAGGCAAAGGATTTTTTTTTCATACTGCTTATGATGACGTCATACATCGGTCAAATTAAGGTTATTGTTTTTTATTGAATATCTTAAAAAGTATAGACTTAATTTAAAATCTGATAAATAGAAATTGTACTGAAAGCTTATATCTCGAAACGGTTTCGAGATCTTCGTTCCTGTTCAAAATGTTAGCATGGCCAATTCCGTGCTCTGTGGGCCCTACGGATGACATCATTAAGACTGGCGTGGCATGGTATTCTACCAGCACTTTTCGTACATGATAGTCCGTGATGTCCCAGAGAATCGACATTTTGACCGCAGCGACATTGATGGGGTTCATTAATTTTGATACCGAGTCGTAAGCACACAGAAAGACGAAAAGTAATGTTATCTAATTGAGTACCAATTTTAGAATTTGGAATAGATTGAAGCCAGTAAGTATCCTGACTCCCGTTCTGTCACAGCTAGGAGACGAACACGTTCGTGCTTAGTACTTGCGTCTTATAATAATATTATTTGTACATTTTTGCAGAGCGGCTCGTCCCTCTATATTTTTTTCGTTTTTCAACCCATATTTCTCAAGGAAAGTAATTTGGTTTCGTTCTGTCAATAGAAACAGCACCTAGTTAGGGTTTCGTCCGTACCCAAAGGGTGCCAAAACCGTCCGTGCGTCCATCTTTTGAACCGTAATAGGTAGACACTTGAAATTTTTACGGAATGTGCATTACTATGGCCGCTATAACAACAAATAATGAAAATAAAATAAAGTTACAAACTAAAGGGGGTTCCCATACAAAAAATGTGGTTTTTTTTTCTCGATCTTAATAATGGCAATAGGTAGACACTTGAAATTTTGAGTGTGTATTACTATGACCGCCATAGCAACAAATATAAAAAATTTAAATAAATTAAAAATTAAAGGGGTCCCCATAGGTACAAGAAACGTGTTCATTCGGTGTTTCTGTAAAAAAATATAAGTATTAAATATTGTATTGTACGGTGATACGGACTCCGACTCGCACTTGGCCGGTATTTTAATATGTATTTTACTGGCACTTACTTTAGGGTAGGATCAGCCAGGCACTGATTAGATTGCTGATTTTGGTTGTTTTGGTCAACTTTTTGTAAGGTCAGCCTTTTTCTTCTTCTGAAAAAAAAAAAAAAAAGTAAGTAGGTAGACCTAAATTAAATTATAAAATAAAAACCAAATGAACCAAATTGACTGGAACGAATGACTTTTGGTGTCAAATTATTGAACTACTTACATATTTAGTGAGCTCATAGCGTATGGTAATTTTTTTTTTATTTTTTTTTATTTGTCACAAAACAGTCATTACATTACAATGAACATAAATGAAAATAAATAAGACCTATATGTGACGATAATTACAAATGGTATGTTTCAATTCAAACCATAGCATAAAATTATGCAAGAAATAGGTACTTTGAATAACTAAAAAAAAATTGGTATTAAGGGGAAGTCAGTCATCAAATACCAATTTTTAATCAAATATTTTCTGAAAAACTCTTTACGAAACTGAAAAAAATATATATTGATTTTAAGGATATGACAAATATTGTTATTGTTTTGAAAATATGATTAGAAACATTTTACTCAATAGAAAAAAATCCTAAATACACATCTGAAAACTTTATTTATGAAATTTTATGGCTATAATATAGATGTTACCATTACAAAAATTAACATGAATATATTTTTGATAATTATCTATCGTTTCATTGTAAAATTATTTCTATGTTGTATAAGATTTCTTTTTAAATTGCGTTTTAAACAAAAATTATCGCTTACGTTGAATCGCTTACTGTGCGTTGCTCTTTCATCACTCATTTTCCCATCGACCACTTCACCTTAAAAAATCGTGTAGGTACTTACAAGGCTTCGTGGCATTTCTGCATCCTTTGTAACTGGTATCGTTTTGTTTTGGAAATCTTAGGCATTTTGGCAATTTTTTTATAAAATTAGGTTAAAACTACTGTTCTGTTACTAAAACTACAAAACACTAAAAACGATGACTTTAGCTAATAATAAAAACTTATCAAATAAAACGTGTCCTTGCACTAAAATAAAAAACCCAACTTGAAAAATACGTGGCCTGTCACAAATTTCGCTGTGCACATGAAACACAGATTACCCGTATGAAGGCTGTCAGCCGACTGTCGGCCGACCTTCCTCTCATCTAACACCGCGCACTCCGAAACTCCGAATAATTCCAAAATAGCTGTTTTTCAGAAATTTAAAATGAAAATTGTTGGTGTCAAATATAGTGCATACGATATGCTATTATTTGACTATAGACACATTGCGATAAGTCATACAACTAAGAATCCTATAAGATATATAATTTATAGATATATATTTTTCCTACTAAACTTATAACTAACAATATTCTGCAGGTCAGAAATGTAGAACAATTAGTAAAGTAGCACATATTTTTTAATTTTGTTTCTGCGTTTTGTTTTAATGTAGTTTAAACGAGTTGATAACAGATACGATTTGTCCTCATTATTTAGTTGAGATGTTGAAAGTATGTTTTGTTCCTGCGCTTTTCTTGCGCGCCTAAAAAATTATGATAGGTCGATTACGAGCAGGTAGATGAGAAGAGTAAATTCAAAATATTATTGAATTAAGGGCCGTGATCAAGGTCATTTTATATCTTTCAAAAATATGGCAAATCTCAGTTAATCTTGGAAAGTTGAGTTTATTTAAATACAACATTTCCATCCCACACCACAGTTGCTAGGTAGGTATATATTTACTGTGGTATTATTTTAAATTGGATTATTAAGATTATTAGGTAATAATGATTCAAACGCAAAAGCCATGCTCGTTTTAGAAACTCACAAATATAAACTCACCTTTCCATGATTAACTGAGATTTGCCATATTTTTGACAGTTATAAGATGATCTTGACAAACGGCCCTTAAATATACAAGCAGTAAGAAGGTATCTAGGTTTGTAACCTTAGGTTTATTTAGTAAGGTTATAATTACTTACACAGTTTCAATCATTTTCTTAGCATTCTGTATTCTTTGTCGTTTATCCTTTGTACATTTCGGCATTTGAAAAACTAAGTGTAGGTAAATATAAATTCTCACAAACACAAAGAAATACATAAAACGCGATCGACGGAAATGTAAGAAACAATAATAATAAAAATGTCTTTTCACAGTAAACACCTATACGAAATGAGTTTGTCTCCAGCTCGGCGAGCCGGCGAGCAGACCGTATCGTATTGACACAGAAGAGGCCCTGTCTGTGTCGTTTCGAACGTTTGTACCAAGCTTCCTTACTGCTTCAGCTTATATTTCTACTGCTTTAGCCTAATAATATATTTACTGTGGTATTGACCATGAAGGAAGATGTGAGTTTAAGGCGAGCCCGTAGGGCTTGCGTTACGCTGAGGTAGTCCTCGTTGTGCAGGCGGAGAATAACGAGTAGCAATAACTTCTCGGGATCTGCTTTATTTAGGCCCTCACTTCAACCCGAATTCCGAAAAAGTTCGGGAGTAGGGCGCCTTGGTCGCCGTTTATCCTGGTCTCCGGGTCGGTTGTGGACAACGGCTCCCGCCTCTCAGCTGCTTCCTTGGGACGCCAATGCCCCAAGCCGTGCAGCACGTGTAAGCGCTGCTAGCTAGGGCCGTCAGGAGCTCCATCGCCACATTCGCCATCCGCCAATGGCAGGCCAGCCGAGACCGGCATCACGGTCAGGCCTTAGTGAGGCTGGGACGGCGACGTCAGCAGGCAAGGCCGGCCGATCGGTGATGTCAGCTGTCCGCTAAGGCCGGTCAGATAACAAGGCCAGCAGCGTTTTTTGGAGTGTTATTAATTTTATATTAAAATGAGATAAAATAATAGGTGACAAATAAAGTTCAAAGCTAATAACATTGGCTATTTTTTATTATCAGAAAAGGATCCATAGAATCTTTAAAAGAAAGAAAGATTTTTAGAAATTAAGATATTCTAGAATAGAATTTTTGTTTAGAAACCATTGAAATATATTAATTTTTTACCAGGACTTCTGGTTCGGTCTACAATTTGAGTTTGATTTTTGGCAATATACGTGTATTATTAATAAGTATCAGTTTTTGAGTTCAACAATTTTACAAAAACTAAAATTAATCGCTAGTCATTACAGTAATATTAACTTAATTATTTATTTACTTCTAATTAACTTCTTCCTTCTAATTAACGATGAACGATAGTCTCTAAGGTATTACATAAACTATTTTAAGAGGATGTATAGAGCTAAATGCGAGTTTTATGATGCGTAAAAGTACATAATCCACTGCAGTGACCATAATAAAAAAAATTTATGATATTCTTGAGGTTATGCGTTATTAAGATACTGTGTTCAAAACATAATACAACTATATTGATTCGATAGAAAAAAATCACGAATGTACCTCTAAAAAAATATTATACTGTCTAGAAACAGTACTATGCATGCACTGATTCTGATTTTTTGACAGATTTTTTATCTAGCAATATACTATCGTAATACTGTTCTATTTTTTAATCAAATTTTCAGCAAGTTCCTTTATTCTCTTTTTCGAGATTTTATGTACGCACTGCACGCGTGTGTGCATAAGCGCTCGTGTACCGACAGTACCGGCTGCAGCCTGATGCTATATTATTAGTGGCAGCCACGTCGTTTGGTGTGTATGTGTACCCGCGTGGGGGCGGTGCCATCTCTCAAGGTCATTGGCTCTATTCAGCGTCTTAAATACAAATATGCAAACGATATCTGCAGCGAGACTGATCAGTTTACATCAAAAACTTTTGATTTTGTTTATGTGCTTACTGTTCATATACCGATAGACGCACTTAAATACTCTAACTAAGGTATATTAATTACTACTCATCAGAGTATATCCTTCTGTTTGCTTGATCAATCAAATCACATTCATCTATATCTATTTTTATATCAGTCTCTAAAGGATGAGATAAAATTAGTTCTTCTGAAGTAGTAGCTTCATTATACTGTTCTTGTGCAGTAATGTCACTACTCTCTCCTGTATCAAGTACTTCATGCTTGACACAGTCCAAACTTCCAACAAATTCTATAGGTGCAGTCATTGGTTTGGGAAACGTTTTAATTGTAGAAGTACATAGGTTTGTTGATGTGCCAATTTGTCTCTCCATATGTAGCGACTCTTGTGTAGATTTATTAACTGTACTTTCTTCTTTAATTGACTTATCATCAGGTTCTTCTTTTACACTAATTTCTTCGTTTACATTTGGTTCAGTGACATGTGTCGAAGTTAAAACGATTTGAGAAATATTGTCAACTACTTTAGTGCTTAAAAAGGTGCTTGGTATAGCATCTACCTGAGTTTTACTCTCATATTCTTTCGTCGCAGTTTTGACTAGTGTTACAATACTGCCTTGCAATTCTCTACAAAGTTTCCTGGGAAGCCTTTTTAGTAGAATCACAATTTGTTCTCCAAACTTATCTATGTTCTCGTAATCTATTTTAATGTCATCAATTTCGAGTCGCGTGTGTTTAGCATAGTTTTCTCTAGATTTAGTATCAGTAGTAGCTCTCTTTCTATTAGCGTAAGTTTTTGGAACGATTTGGACACCTGCCTTACGTATATTATATATATCATCATCATCATCATCATCCGATGACTCGCTATCGTTATCAGAAACGTCTTCTAGCTCTTCTGATAATGTTATGTCACTTTCATCGATTTTCTGAAAAAAATAAAGATACATTAATGAGTTAAAAGTGTATTTGCGTGAGCGGAATACGACATGCTCATCCAAATAAAATCCTGCCAAAAAGCGAACTGTCTTTTTTGATAAATTATTTTAACACACTATTCATTGTTCAACAAGCCTATCAGGTAATATTTAAATCTCAAAGTAAATCCACAGCTTGTAGATATTTTCTTTGTTGTGTCTCTCTTGTCTTAAAATCAAAAGGGTCAGTAAATTCTTTCTTTGCACATCAAACAATAAACTTTTAGATAGTAGCTCTATACATTTTGTCCTATGCGTTGCTAAGTTTCTAATCTATATATATAAAAGAAAGTCAGTTAGTTACACCATTTATAACTCAAGAACGGCTGTACCGATTTGGCTGAAAATTGGTGGGGAGGTAGCTTAGAGCCAGGAGACGGACATAGGATAGTAGCGGGAGTGGTAGTGGTTGGAGTAGGGGTAGGGGTAGTAGTAGTGGTTGGAGTAGTGGTAGGGGTAGGGGTAGTGGTTGGAGTAGTGGTAGGGGTAGTGGTAGGAGTAGAGATAGGTGTAGTGGTAGTGGTAGGAGTAGGGGTAGTGGTAGTGGTAGTGGTAGGAGTAGAGATAGGTGTAGTGGTAGTGGTAGGAGTAGGGGTAGTGGTAGGAGTAGAGATAGGTGTAGTGGTAGTGGTAGTTATTTTCCACGGACGAAGGAAAGTAAATAGCAGGCAAGCCAACGTTTGGGCAGGACAACGTCTGCCCGCTTGTATACCAGCTGTGTATCAGTGGTATGTATGCATGTCTACACTTTTTTATTAGTGTAATTTTGGAAGATGGAAATTGGAAGAGAGGCTGGATAATCTGGATATATAAATAATAACGGATTAAAGTAATTATTTTAATTCAATGTTAATAAACTTAATTTAAAGTTTAGTTTGTACTTTTGTAGTATGTAGCAATATACAATGCGGATGTGCATTCTGATTTAACAAAAAGCCAAGGTCTAAAATCAGATTTTTTTTAAATAACAGTTTTACTTACGGGAATAAAAAGTGTAGGTAGTGAATGTGAACTCAGATAAGTAGCAGAATTAATCTTGCGAAAACAACTCCCAATAAAGTGTTTTGAGCACATCCGGGAGTTGCTAGTTGGTTGCCAATTTGTTCGACCAGTTCTCATAGTCCATATATATCTCATACGTCGATGAGTGGGAAAGCTAAAAAATATATTAATAAAAAGTAGGGGCCGATTCTCGCTCTTTCGACATTTAGTAGAATTAGAGACTACGTCAAAATATCACAAAAATATCTACTTTTAAGGATCCGTGGCTCTCAGTCATCTTGTATCTGTCAAAAATATGGCAAATCTCAGTTAATCCTGGAAACGTGAGTTTATTTATACAACATTTGATAGTTATTATTTTAAATTGGATTGAGCCATTTATTTTTATTATGTAGGGTACTAAATAGCCGTAGTTTTCAAAACGAGTATTGCCTTTGCGTTTTGGAAACTATGGCTATTTAGAACTGTTAATAATAAAAATATGGCTCAATCCAATTTAAAATAATAACTATAAAAGAGTGTAGTGTACCGCGTCCATGTCCATACAAACGGAGAAAACGTTTTACTACCCCTAAATATTATTTAATTTTAACGATTTTGTAATATGTTACTGACATAATGAAAAACTACGTACGTATTTTTTCCTTTTTTCAAAATTCGTAATAGGTCAAAAGTTATAAGCCCCTCAAATCTCGGTTTTTTTGGTTCATAACTTGCTCGTAATAAACCGTCTGTATTTGAGAAACAAAGCAAAATTTCAAAAAAAGCAAAACGTACGTACGTAGATTATAATCTGCTAAAACGTTTGACACCAAAATTATAAGGTTTCGTTATAGTTTAGTAGGTGTAAATCGTTTTCCCCCAAAACGCAATTTTCCACGAAGAACATACCTACGAACACTCACGAGCTGCAGTGTTCTCTGTCGCACTGATGCCCGGGGGAAGAGCGCGCTTGAGACAGAATATGATTTTCTAAATACCTATTTCGCTGCGTACGCTGAGCTACACGATCCTCTTAAATCAAATCTAAAGATTAAAAATAATTAAGTAAACCAGGTCCGCGTGGAATAGATTTTATATTAATAAATAAAAAATTGTGGTACCTAAGGAAATGTTGTATTTATAAATAAACTCACATTTCCAGTACTAACTGAGATTTGCCATATTTTTGACAGTTATAAGATGACCTTGACCAACAGCCCTTAAAAAGAGTTTTTTTTTCTTTTTGTTTGCCAATGTCAAGTATTATAGACGTTATAGTACTTATCAATATATTAATCGGTAGCTAAGAGGATCCCGCTGACTGTGATATGTCTTATTAATCACAGACTAATCATAACTATAGCAGTTCCCCATCATGTCACGACACAACGCGGGTGTCGGTCGTCATGACATGACGTCGAATAAAATAAAATACTCTACAAATACCACGAGCAATTCGAAAACAGAAATTCCATCTAGCAACGATGTTCACAGCTACGTCATTCGAAATCCGCCATGTTTTTTCGACATATCTCTATTCCTAGCGTACCTGTCTACGACATTCGAGTAGTCATTTGTAGTTGCATGGGCTTGTTTTAAATTGTTTATAATAATTTTATTTGGTACTCAATTTTTTTTTGAGATATGAGCTTTAGCATACACATCGATGATAGCATACAATGTATTGTCAAAAACAGTTTTCAGTAATTTTCAGGAATTATGAAAAAAGTATTGTTTTTTTATGGTATACTTATTAATGGAAAAAGTAGTAGGTACTACTTAGGTAATGGTATAACAGCGCTTTAAAAAAAAATTAAAAGTTTTGTGATAGATTATGAAAGAGAAAACAGGAGCAAAATAATCCTTTATTTTACCACCCATTTTTCTTATTCAATAAAACCAATTAAAAAAACAACGGCTAGGTATTTCACTTAGGTAATATTGAATGTATATATATGCTAAAGTCTTGTCTATATGGTAAACAAACTTTGTACCTATGTATTTTTTAACTAAGTTAAAATTTTCAACATATTTTACATTTGCAGAACTGTTATTTAAAAATTTTACAATAAAAATAGGTACTTTCAAGGTAAACCAAATAAGTAAAATAAGACAAATCTAACAAAATAGTTTGGATGATTGAATAGATATTATTACATATTTTACCGCTTTTAAATTTAGTAGATAGATACCTTGTACTTGATAATTGCATATCTAGGTACACGTGACATGAGAGTGAGACCAAAACTTACATATGAAAAGTTATGTTTTCATGTTTTTGTTCACTACGGCTCTCACAGCCTAATACGCAGCAGTTTGCCATAGTAGAAAACAAGGATTTATCACCGATACGACGAAAAACAGGCTTTATACAATTTTTAATAACCCAAACAAGATAATTATGTTCCTTCCTCGACAGAGCACTGGCAACGAGTGACGAAAATCGGAATAAATAACGGTGGCAGATAACCTATAACCAAATGGAGACAACAATAGTGTTTTTCTCTTTCTAACAAGAACTAGGGTTTGCCATCTGTAAAGTCAGTAAACCCCGAATTTTTGAGTTTCAAGCCAACACTTCTTTCTGGAATTTTTTTTCGTAACAATAAATCAAAATATACTTGTATTATAAATACATATTTATGCCGTTTGGAGTTGAGACACTAGGCCCATGGGGTCCCGAAGCACACAAGCTTTATAAACATCTTGCTTCTAAAATAATAAAAGTATCGGGAGACCGAAGGGCTGGTACGTACCTTGGACAACGTATCAGTTTGGCGATACAGAGAGGGAATGCAGCTAGTGTTTTGGGGACCCTGCCGCAGGACAGCGATCTCGAGAGGGTGTTTTATTTATAAGTAGTTTTTAAATGTATATTTATATTTTAATTATTATACTGTTTGTTCCTTGTATAATTATATTGTCAAATTTTATTTTTAACTTACCGCTATAAAATTATGGGGTTTTAAAAATTCAAGAATTACTACGGATTTAGTCAAATATAGATCCGGAACGACGTCATTAGAGAAGAATGCGGTGTAAAAGATGTTGTGACTAAAATGAAGAAAAGTAATTTACGCTGATTTGGACACGTTGAAAGAATGAAGGATGAAAGATTGACTAAAAAGGTTTATATGGCTGAAATGAAAGGAAATGCTGGCAGTGAACGACCTAGATGTACATTTATTGAACATATAAAAAATATGTTGATCGATGGAAATATTAAAAGTATACACAATCGCCGAGCATGTATGGAAAGGTATGATGAATATAAAAGAAGCAAAAGAGATATGTCAGGATAGTAACAAATGGCATTTGATTGTCTCTGCGTACTCCTCTTGGGATGAATGGCGTGATGATAGATAGATAGATAGTGAAATATTATACGAAATTCTAGTTTTCAACAAATATGAGCCGTCCGGACGCCCACCAATCTAGGACAAATCCGGGGAACTCTAAGAATGCGATAATTTGTTACATTATGTTATTGACTTATTTTCCTACCTTTCGTGCTTCTATGTTCTTATTCATTTTTTTATATTTTCTATTTCATTGTACTATTTTTAGCCTCAGCATGAAGAATTTATGAGGATTCTGTTTTATTCTGTTCTGAGGCTTCCACTGGACTCTGCGCAAATATTAATTTAGTTCAAAAAACAACCTGTGCAGACTTGTGGTCACAGTTTTAACTTGTTTGTTTGTAAGTTGAGTGAGTGAGAAAATCGAAGCGACGAGTGTGGTTCGGATAATGCAAAAATAAAAAATGCATCATAGTTGTACCAGTGTGACAAAACAAATAACAACACTACCACAACTATTCATCAGAATGTGATCTTCTCTTTGCTTCTTCAATCAAATCAGTTTCCTCTATTTCTATTTTGATATCAGTCTCAAAAGAATCAAATACATTTATGTTTGTAGCGTGAACTTCATTACACTGTTCTTGTGTATTAATGTCACTACTCTCTCCAGGATCTAGTACCTCATGCTTCACACAGTCCAAACTTCCAACAAGTTCTATAGGTACAGTCATTGGTTTAGGAAATGTTATGATTCTAGAACTAAATTGTTGGTCTGGTTGTGTACTAAATTCTGAATCTATGTGTTGAGATACTTGTATAGTTTCATTAATGTGTATATTCGCTATACTGACAGTAGGATCTGCATCTTCTTGGATTTCATTTTTATGTTTTTTCAACTTTCGGTTAGTGTTCCTGCCAATTTTGCAAGGTTGAGATATCGGTGTTTTAACTTTCTTAATGCTTGAAGAAGCCGAAGATGTGCTTGCTGTACAGTACACCTTCGTTTCAATCTCATATTTTTTCGTCGTAGTTTTGACTAGTGTTAAAATACTGTCTTGTAATTCCCGACAGAGTTGTCTAGGAATCCTTTTCAATAGAAACGCGATTTGTTCTCCAAACTTGTCTATGTTGTCGTAGTCTATTTTAACATCATCAATGTCAATTCTCATGTTCTTAGCACTGTTTCCTCCAGATTCAGTATCAGTAGATCTTTTTCTGCACGTTTTAGGATATATTTGGGCATCTTGTTCCGGTGTATCGGGATCGTTGTCATAACCGTCTTCTTCTTCTTGCTGAAACCAAAGATAAATTAAAAGTTTATAAAATTAAATTATTAAGATTACGGTATCTCCTGACCTGAACTATTACTGTGCAAAAAATGGCGTCGATTTTGCTCTGATTTGACTTGAAAGTAGGACACAAACACAAATTCGCGTTTATAATATTATTTAGGACTGTTAAGAGCAGGGATAAGAAAATAGCCTTAGCCTGGTCACTGGTACAATCATCGATGTAGCTCAGAGCCAATAACTTTGGTTGTAAAGTCTATTCTATTCTATTTTTTTTCAAAATGGCTCCATCAGGGTCTTGATGATTCCGCCAATGTCAAGTATTATAGACGTCACAGTAACAATAAGCCGATAATCGGTAGGTAGAATGCTCCCGCCGGCCGTGATATGTCCTATTAATCACTGACTAATCACAACCATCACAGCACGGACGGGATTAAACTGGATTCCCCAACACGTCTTCGCGGCGCGTGCGCTTTCCACCAAGGCGGGTTGTAAAGTCATTGCTCAGAGCTAGGTTAGCCGATGACTAGAAAAAAAAAAAAAAAAAAAAAAACTAATAAAAAAACAAAAAATGAAAAAATAATGAAAAAAAAAATACAATTTGGTAGAAATGTATGCAATTTCGAGTCTCGTTTTTTGTGCTCCACGAACCTATTTGTACTCGACTAAACCGAGCAAGAGATTAACGAGAGTGAAATTTTAAGATGCAACAAAAATCGATAGTGAAGTTGCCGAGAGTGACATTTTATGATGCGCGCGCACGATGCAAGCCTAGCCATTTTTTAAATTTAATTATTTAATTTAATTCCGATTTTAGCAACCGTATTTATTTATGATCACGCAATTTTATTTCCATGCTAAATAAACATAATTGTATTATGCCAAAAAAGAATAACTTCCGCGTACACACACAGTTTTTTTATTTATTTTGCTTTTGGTAGTGAAGCTTCTTCAGGTAAATTGCAAAGTGTGGTAGCTGAGAGTTATTGAAAACGTTCTTCTCAAAACTCTTTTACGAATAGAAAGCTACGATATCCCTGAGTGTTATAGGCTATATTTTTAATTTGTTCTATAATATCCACGGGCGAAGCCGGGAGCGAAAATTCACAATGAAGTTATAAAAGCATAGGTATGTACTAACGTTGGACAAAATATTGATCTTAGCGTCGGTTTGTTTGAAAACATAAGTCTGTGAATCTGTTGTGCTTCCCTCGTGCGGTTGATTGGGTAAAAATTTTGTTGGCACTGAGTTGTTCTTAAGGTTTCTAGATGTCTTTTCGATGATCACAGAGTCCTCGAAATGAATAGAGCAGACGGAGAAGTTTCTAAATTTTAAATCTTTTCTTGTTAATAAATCTTCTCTTCCTACCGCAGTTAACCATTGTTGTCGTCTGAAAAGAAATAAGTCATAATGTGAATTTTTGTTTTATAAACACACTACTTATTTATAAGAGATAGAAATATGCTACCGCGGACTTTTTTGTAGATAATTTTATTCTACACAATTCTTTCCTACATCATTTTGTTATATCTCTGACGGATTAGACATCATACGCCATGAAAACTCGTTGGGGCTAACTTTTCCCCCGACTTGATTCACTAATAATGTTATTACTCAGCTCCTAAACATGATAGATCCATGTTTTATATTCGAAAACCTTCCCGATGAATCAACCTATCTAATAGTAAAACCGCAACAACATCCGTTGAGTAGTTTTTTTTTGTCATATTAATTAAAATAATTATATTGAACTAAGTAAGTACATCTATTAATTCTCAAGAACGGGCTCACCTATCCAAACCAAATGTTTAGGTTTTGTTCGGACTATTTAGTAGATGGTTTATGTGAAGTTTGCACAAAATCGGTCGAGCGGTTTTTCATTTATCACACTTTTTGTAACATCTGAATTCAATAAATGGCGGATCGTTTTGTTAATGGCGATTTTGTTGTCAAATTGAAATTTTTTTCAGATAGGGATTGTGCTGTCAAATTGAAATTAAACGTCATCTTAATTTTTACATATGTACTAAAATGTAATTGCAAACGTCAATAGATGGCGCTGTATTATACTTTTCTTATCTCTATATATATAAAAGAAAGTCGTGTTAGTTACACCATTTATAACTATTAATAACTAAAGAACGAATTTGGTTGAAAATTGGTGGGGAGGTAGCTTAGAGCCAGAAGACGGACATAGGATAGTAGCGGTAGTGGTAGGGGTTGGAGTAGGGGTAGGGGTAGGGGTAGTGGTAGTGGTTGTAGTAGGGGTAGTGGTAGTGGTAGTGGTAGTGGTAGTGGTTGGAGTAGTGGTAGGGGTAGTGGTAGTGGTTGGAGTAGTGGTAGGGGTAGTGGTAGTGGTAGTAGTAGGAGTAGAGATAGGTGTAGTGGTAGTGGTAGGAGTAGGGGTAGTGGTAGGGGTTGGAGTAGGGGTAGTGGTAGTGGTAGTAGTAGTGGTAGTGGTAGTGGTAGCTGTTTTCCACGGACGTAGGAAAGTAAATAGCAGGCAAGCTAACGTTTGGGCAGGACAACGTCTGCCGAGCCGCTAGCAATTAATAAAATATTTTTTGTTTGAATAAATGAATTTGATGTTCCAATTTTTTTTTTATTATTTCACTTTACGTAGCGAAGCACGTACCGGGCCGCTAGTATTATATATTTTTAGGTGTGTAAATATTAGTACATTTTAAATAACTATAAAGTGTACTAAAAAGACTAATAAAACATAACATACAGTCCATTTAATTGTCTTTTAATCGTATGCCCGCCTTGTCGGGGCGGGGGGATGTAGTAACCGTGGTAGTACTCGTCACACTATCCACGGTGAAGCTAAGCGGTACCCGAGGTGGAGCCGCTGTGCAGGGGTTCTGTAGGAGAGGCAAGGCTCTTTGCATAAGCGGTTAGGTGGGAGCGGCCGTGCGGGCTCTTGTGCGGCCGTTCCGAGGTGGGGTTCTCGGGTGAGTCGTGCCTTATGAGACTTGTGCTGAGTTGTGTTAGTTGTGTACAACAAGAAACAGTGAGAAGTGTATCGAAAAATGCAGGGGTTGCAACAATTATGGCAAAAAATGGTAAGGGAAAATAAAAAAAAATCACATTTTCAAATTTTTAAACTTGTGCCGGATTGTGCTAGACGAGTACAATAACTTTTCCAAATGACAAAATGTCCTCAAATGTTAGGTTTTCGCAGCAAAATCATTTATAAAAAGCACATTTTAGGAATTTCAATTTTCAGACCTATATACCTTTTGAACCGTTGCAGGTAATTGAATTATGAGACTTGTGCTGAGTTGTGCTAGTCGTGTACAACAAGTTAACAGTGAGAAGTGTATCGGAAAATGCAGGGGTTGCAAAAATGTTGGCAAAAAGTGGTGGGGGTAAATAAAAAAAAAACATTTTCGAATTTTTCAAACTTGTGTCGGATTGTGCTAGACGAGTACAATAACTTTTCCAAATGACAAAATGTCCTCAAATGTTAGGTTTTCGCAGCAAAATCATTTATAAAAAGCACATTTTAGGAATTTCAATTTTCAGACCTATATACCTTTTGAACCGTTGCAGGTAATTGAATTATGAGACTTGTGCTGAGTTGTGCTAGTCGTGTACAACAAGTTAACAGTGAGAAGTGTATCGGAAAATGCAGGGGTTGCAAAAATGTTGGCAAAAAGTGGTGGGGGTAAATAAAAAAACAACATTTTCGAATTTTTCAAACTTGTGCCGGATTGTGCTAGACGAGTACAATAACTTTTCCAAATGACAAAATGTCCTCAAATGTTAGGTTTTCACAGCAAAATCATTTATAAAAAGCACATTTTAGGAATTTCAATTTTCAGACCTATATACCTTTTGAACCGTTGCAGGTAATTGAATTATGAGACTTGTGCTGAGTTGTGCTAGTCGTGTACAACAAGTTAACAGTGAGAAGTGTATCGGAAAATGCAGGGGTTGCAAAAATGTTGGCAAAAAGTGGTGGGGGTAAATAAAAAAAAAACATTTTCGAATTTTTCAAACTTGTGGCGGATTGTGCTAGACGAGTACAACAACTATTCCAAATAACAAAATGTCTTCAAATGTCAGGTTTTTGCAGCAAAGTCATTTAAAAAAAGCAGATTTTAGGAATTTCAATTTTCAGAACTCTATACCTTTTAAACCGATGCAGGTAATTGAATTATGAGACTTTTGCTGAGTTGTGCTAATCGTGTACAACAAGTTAACAGTGAGAAGTGTATCGAAAAATGCAGGGGTTGCAAACATTTTGCCAAAAAGTGGTGGGGGTAAATAAAAAAAAAACATTTTCGAATTTTTCAAACTTGTGTCGGATTGTGCTAGACGAGTACAATAACTTTTCCAAATGACAAAATGTCCTCAAATGTTAGGTTTTCGCAGCAAAATCATTTATAAAAAGCACATTTTAGGAATTTCAATTTTCAGACCTATATACCTTTTGAACCGTTGCAGATAATTGAATTATGAGACTTGTGCTGAGTTGTGCTAATCGTGTACAACAAGTTAACAGTGAGAAGTGTATCGAAAAATGCAGGGGTTGCAAAAATTTTGCCAAAAAGTGGTGGGGGTAAATAAAAAAAAACATTTTCGAATTTTTCAAACTTGTGGCGGATTGTGCTAGACGAGTACAACAACTATTCCAAATAACAAAATGTCTTCAAATGTCAGGTTTTTGCAGCAAAGTCATTTAAAAAAAGCAGATTTTAGGAATTTCAATTTTCAGACCTCTATACCTTTTGAACCGTTGCAGATAATTGAATTATGAGACTTGTGCTGAGTTGTGCTAATCGTGTACAACAAGTTAACAGTGAGAAGTGTATCGAAAAATGCAGGGGTTGCAAAAATTTTGCCAAAAAGTGGTGGGGGTAAATAAAAAAAAACATTTTCGAATTTTTCAAACTTGTGGCGGATTGTGCTAGACGAGTACAACAACTATTCCAAATAACAAAATGTCTTCAAATGTCAGGTTTTTGCAGCAAAGTCATTTAAAAAAAGCAGATTTTAGGAATTTCAATTTTCAGAACTCTATACCTTTTGAACCGTTGCAGATAATTGAATTATGAGACTTGTGCTGAGTTGTGCTAATCGTGTACAACAAGTTAACAGTGAGAAGTGTATCGAAAAATGCAGGGGTTGCAAACATTTTGCCAAAAAGTGGTGGGGGTAAATAAAAAAAAAACATTTTCGAATTTTTCAAACTTGTGTCGGATTGTGCTAGACGAGTACAATAACTTTTCCAAATGACAAAATGTCCTCAAATGTTAGGTTTTCGCAGCAAAATCATTTATAAAAAGCACATTTTAGGAATTTCAATTTTCAGACCTATATACCTTTTGAACCGTTGCAGATAATTGAATTATGAGACTTGTGCTGAGTTGTGCTAATCGTGTACAACAAGTTAACAGTGAGAAGTGTATCGAAAAATGCAGGGGTTGCAAACATTTTGCCAAAAAGTGGTGGGGGTAAATAAAAAAAAAACATTTTCGAATTTTTCAAACTTGTGTCGGATTGTGCTAGACGAGTACAATAACTTTTCCAAATGACAAAATGTCCTCAAATGTTAGGTTTTCGCAGCAAAATCATTTATAAAAAGCACATTTTAGGAATTTCAATTTTCAGACCTATATACCTTTTGAACCGTTGCAGGTAATTGAATTATGAGACTTGTGCTGAGTTGTGCTAGTCGTGTACAACAAGTTAACAGTGAGAAGTGTATCGGAAAATGCAGGGGTTGCAAAAATGTTGGCAAAAAGTGGTGGGGGTAAATAAAAAAAAAACATTTTCGAATTTTTCAAACTTGTGTCGGATTGTGCTAGACGAGTACAATAACTTTTCCAAATGACAAAATGTCCTCAAATGTTAGGTTTTCGCAGCAAAATCATTTATAAAAAGCACATTTTAGGAATTTCAATTTTCAGACCTATATACCTTTTGAACCGTTGCAGGTAATTGAATTATGAGACTTGTGCTGAGTTGTGCTAGTCGTGTACAACAAGTTAACAGTGAGAAGTGTATCGGAAAATGCAGGGGTTGCAAAAATGTTGGCAAAAAGTGGTGGGGGTAAATAAAAAAACAACATTTTCGAATTTTTCAAACTTGTGCCGGATTGTGCTAGACGAGTACAATAACTTTTCCAAATGACAAAATGTCCTCAAATGTTAGGTTTTCACAGCAAAATCATTTATAAAAAGCACATTTTAGGAATTTCAATTTTCAGACCTATATACCTTTTGAACCGTTGCAGGTAATTGAATTATGAGACTTGTGCTGAGTTGTGCTAGTCGTGTACAACAAGTTAACAGTGAGAAGTGTATCGGAAAATGCAGGGGTTGCAAAAATGTTGGCAAAAAGTGGTGGGGGTAAATAAAAAAAAAACATTTTCGAATTTTTCAAACTTGTGGCGGATTGTGCTAGACGAGTACAACAACTATTCCAAATAACAAAATGTCTTCAAATGTCAGGTTTTTGCAGCAAAGTCATTTAAAAAAAGCAGATTTTAGGAATTTCAATTTTCAGAACTCTATACCTTTTGAACCGTTGCAGATAATTGAATTATGAGACTTGTGCTGAGTTGTGCTAATCGTGTACAACAAGTTAACAGTGAGAAGTGTATCGAAAAATGCAGGGGTTGCAAACATTTTGCCAAAAAGTGGTGGGGGTAAATAAAAAAAAAACATTTTCGAATTTTTCAAACTTGTGTCGGATTGTGCTAGACGAGTACAATAACTTTTCCAAATGACAAAATGTCCTCAAATGTTAGGTTTTCGCAGCAAAATCATTTATAAAAAGCACATTTTAGGAATTTCAATTTTCAGACCTATATACCTTTTGAACCGTTGCAGATAATTGAATTATGAGACTTGTGCTGAGTTGTGCTAATCGTGTACAACAAGTTAACAGTGAGAAGTGTATCGAAAAATGCAGGGGTTGCAAACATTTTGCCAAAAAGTGGTGGGGGTAAATAAAAAAAAAACATTTTCGAATTTTTCAAACTTGTGTCGGATTGTGCTAGACGAGTACAATAACTTTTCCAAATGACAAAATGTCCTCAAATGTTAGGTTTTCGCAGCAAAATCATTTATAAAAAGCACATTTTAGGAATTTCAATTTTCAGACCTATATACCTTTTGAACCGTTGCAGGTAATTGAATTATGAGACTTGTGCTGAGTTGTGCTAGTCGTGTACAACAAGTTAACAGTGAGAAGTGTATCGGAAAATGCAGGGGTTGCAAAAATGTTGGCAAAAAGTGGTGGGGGTAAATAAAAAAAAAACATTTTCGAATTTTTCAAACTTGTGTCGGATTGTGCTAGACGAGTACAATAACTTTTCCAAATGACAAAATGTCCTCAAATGTTAGGTTTTCGCAGCAAAATCATTTATAAAAAGCACATTTTAGGAATTTCAATTTTCAGACCTATATACCTTTTGAACCGTTGCAGGTAATTGAATTATGAGACTTGTGCTGAGTTGTGCTAGTCGTGTACAACAAGTTAACAGTGAGAAGTGTATCGGAAAATGCAGGGGTTGCAAAAATGTTGGCAAAAAGTGGTGGGGGTAAATAAAAAAACAACATTTTCGAATTTTTCAAACTTGTGCCGGATTGTGCTAGACGAGTACAATAACTTTTCCAAATGACAAAATGTCCTCAAATGTTAGGTTTTCACAGCAAAATCATTTATAAAAAGCACATTTTAGGAATTTCAATTTTCAGACCTATATACCTTTTGAACCGTTGCAGGTAATTGAATTATGAGACTTGTGCTGAGTTGTGCTAGTCGTGTACAACAAGTTAACAGTGAGAAGTGTATCGGAAAATGCAGGGGTTGCAAAAATGTTGGCAAAAAGTGGTGGGGGTAAATAAAAAAAAAACATTTTCGAATTTTTCAAACTTGTGCCGGATTGTGCTAGACGAGTACAATAACTTTTCCAAATGACAAAATGTCCTCAAATGTTAGGTTTTCACAGCAAAATCATTTATAAAAAGCACATTTTAGGAATTTCAATTTTCAGACCTATATACCTTTTGAACCGTTGCAGGTAATTGAATTATGAGACTTGTGCTGAGTTGTGCTAGTCGTGTACAACAAGTTAACAGTGAGAAGTGTATCGGAAAATGCAGGGGTTGCAAAAATGTTGGCAAAAAGTGGTGGGGGTAAATAAAAAAAAAACATTTTCGAATTTTTCAAACTTGTGCCGGATTGTGCTAGACGAGTACAATAACTTTTCCAAATGACAAAATGTCCTCAAATGTTAGGTTTTCACAGCAAAATCATTTATAAAAAGCACATTTTAGGAATTTCAATTTTCAGACCTATATACCTTTTGAACCGTTGCAGGTAATTGAATTATGAGACTTGTGCTGAGTTGTGCTAGTCGTGTACAACAAGTTAACAGTGAGAAGTGTATCGGAAAATGCAGGGGTTGCAAAAATGTTGGCAAAAAGTGGTGGGGGTAAATAAAAAAAAAACATTTTCGAATTTTTCAAACTTGTGGCGGATTGTGCTAGACGAGTACAACAACTATTCCAAATAACAAAATGTCTTCAAATGTCAGGTTTTTGCAGCAAAGTCATTTAAAAAAAGCAGATTTTAGGAATTTCAATTTTCAGAACTCTATACCTTTTAAACCGATGCAGGTAATTGAATTATGAGACTTTTGCTGAGTTGTGCTAATCGTGTACAACAAGTTAACAGTGAGAAGTGTATCGGAAAATGCAGGGGTTGCAAAAATGTTGGCAAAAAGTGGTGGGGGTAAATAAAAAAAAAACATTTTCGAATTTTTCAAACTTGTGCCGGATTGTGCTAGACGAGTACAATAACTTTTCCAAATGACAAAATGTCCTCAAATGTTAGGTTTTCACAGCAAAATCATTTATAAAAAGCACATTTTAGGAATTTCAATTTTCAGACCTATATACCTTTTGAACCGTTGCAGGTAATTGAATTATGAGACTTGTGCTGAGTTGTGCTAGTCGTGTACAACAAGTTAACAGTGAGAAGTGTATCGGAAAATGCAGGGGTTGCAAAAATGTTGGCAAAAAGTGGTGGGGGTAAATAAAAAAAAAACATTTTCGAATTTTTCAAACTTGTGGCGGATTGTGCTAGACGAGCACAACAACTATTCCAAATAACAAAATGTCTTCAAATGTCAGGTTTTTGCAGCAAAGTCATTTAAAAAAAGCAGATTTTAGGAATTTCAATTTTCAGAACTCTATACCTTTTAAACCGATGCAGGTAATTGAATTATGAGACTTTTGCTGAGTTGTGCTAATCGTGTACAACAAGTTAACAGTGAGAAGTGTATCGGAAAATGCAGGGGTTGCAAAAATGTTGGCAAAAAGTGGTGGGGGTAAATAAAAAAAAAACATTTTCGAATTTTTCAAACTTGTGCCGGATTGTGCTAGACGAGTACAATAACTTTTCCGAATGACAAAATGTCCTCAAATGTTAGGTTTTCACAGCAAAATCATTTATAAAAAGCACATTTTAGGAATTTCAATTTTCAGACCTATATACCTTTTGAACCGTTGCAGGTAATTGAATTATGAGACTTGTGCTGAGTTGTGCTAGTCGTGTACAACAAGTTAACAGTGAGAAGTGTATCGGAAAATGCAGGGGTTGCAAAAATGTTGGCAAAAAGTGGTGGGGGTAAATAAAAAAAAAAACATTTTCGAATTTTTCAAACTTGTGGCGGATTGTGCTAGACGAGTACAACAACTATTCCAAATAACAAAATGTCTTCAAATGTCAGGTTTTTGCAGCAAAGTCATTTAAAAAAAGCAGATTTTAGGAATTTCAATTTTCAGAACTCTATACCTTTTGAACCGTTGCAGATAATTGAATTATGAGACTTGTGCTGAGTTGTGCTAATCGTGTACAACAAGTTAACAGTGAGAAGTGTATCGAAAAATGCAGGGGTTGCAAAAATTTTGGCAAAAAATGATGGGGGTAAATAAAAAAAATCACATTTTAAAATTTTTCAAACTTGTGGCGGATTGTGCTAGATGAGTACAACAACTTTTCCAAACGACAAAATGTCCTCAAATGTTAGGTTTTCGCAGCAAAATCATTTAAAAAAAGCACATTTTAGGAATTTCAATTTTCAGACCTCTATACCTTTTGAACCGTTGCAGATAATTGAATTATGAGACTTGTGCTGAGTTGTGCTAATCGTGTACAACAAGTTAACAGTGAGAAGTGTATCGAAAAATGCAGGGGTTGCAAACATTTTGCCAAAAAGTGGTGGGGGTAAATAAAAAAAAAACATTTTCGAATTTTTCAAACTTGTGTCGGATTGTGCTAGACGAGTACAATAACTTTTCCAAATGACAAAATGTCCTCAAATGTTAGGTTTTCGCAGCAAAATCATTTATAAAAAGCACATTTTAGGAATTTCAATTTTCAGACCTATATACCTTTTGAACCGTTGCAGGTAATTGAATTATGAGACTTGTGCTGAGTTGTGCTAGTCGTGTACAACAAGTTAACAGTGAGAAGTGTATCGGAAAATGCAGGGGTTGAAAAAATGTTGGCAAAAAGTGGTGGGGGTAAATAAAAAAACAACATTTTCGAATTTTTCAAACTTGTGCCGGATTGTGCTAGACGAGTACAATAACTTTTCCAAATGACAAAATGTCCTCAAATGTTAGGTTTTCACAGCAAAATCATTTATAAAAAGCACATTTTAGGAATTTCAATTTTCAGACCTATATACCTTTTGAACCGTTGCAGGTAATTGAATTATGAGACTTGTGCTGAGTTGTGCTAGTCGTGTACAACAAGTTAACAGTGAGAAGTGTATCGGAAAATGCAGGGGTTGCAAAAATGTTGGCAAAAAGTGGTGGGGGTAAATAAAAAAAAAACATTTTCGAATTTTTCAAACTTGTGGCGGATTGTGCTAGACGAGTACAACAACTATTCCAAATAACAAAATGTCTTCAAATGTCAGGTTTTTGCAGCAAAGTCATTTAAAAAAAGCAGATTTTAGGAATTTCAATTTTCAGAACTCTATACCTTTTGAACCGTTGCAGATAATTGAATTATGAGACTTGTGCTGAGTTGTTCTAATCGTGTACAACAAGTTAACAGTGAGAAGTGTATCGAAAAATGCAGGGGTTGCAAAAATTTTGGCAAAAAATGATGGGGGTAAATAAAAAAAATCACATTTTAAAATTTTTCAAACTTGTGGCGGATTGTGCTAGATGAGTACAACAACTTTTCCAAACGACAAAATGTCCTCAAATGTTAGGTTTTCGCAGCAAAATCATTTAAAAAAAGCACATTTTAGGAATTTCAATTTTCAGACCTCTATACCTTTTGAACCGTTGCAGATAATTGAATTATGAGACTTGTGCTGAGTTGTGCTAATCGTGTACAACAAGTTAACAGTGAGAAGTGTATCGAAAAATGCAGGGGTTGCAAACATTTTGCCAAAAAGTGGTGGGGGTAAATAAAAAAAAAACATTTTCGAATTTTTCAAACTTGTGTCGGATTGTGCTAGACGAGTACAATAACTTTTCCAAATGACAAAATGTCCTCAAATGTTAGGTTTTCGCAGCAAAATCATTTATAAAAAGCACATTTTAGGAATTTCAATTTTCAGACCTATATACCTTTTGAACCGTTGCAGGTAATTGAATTATGAGACTTGTGCTGAGTTGTGCTAGTCGTGTACAACAAGTTAACAGTGAGAAGTGTATCGGAAAATGCAGGGGTTGCAAAAATGTTGGCAAAAAGTGGTGGGGGTAAATAAAAAAACAACATTTTCGAATTTTTCAAACTTGTGCCGGATTGTGCTAGACGAGTACAATAACTTTTCCAAATGACAAAATGTCCTCAAATGTTAGGTTTTCACAGCAAAATCATTTATAAAAAGCACATTTTAGGAATTTCAATTTTCAGACCTATATACCTTTTGAACCGTTGCAGGTAATTGAATTATGAGACTTGTGCTGAGTTGTGCTAGTCGTGTACAACAAGTTAAGAGTGAGAAGTGTATCGGAAAATGCAGGGGTTGCAAAAACTTTGCCAAAAAGTGGTGGGGGTAAATAAAAAAAAAAACATTTTCGAATTTTTCAAACTTGTGCCGGATTGTGCTAGACGAGTACAATAACTTTTCCAAATGACAAAATGTCCTCAAATGTTAGGTTTTCACAGCAAAATCATTTATAAAAAGCACATTTTAGGAATTTCAATTTTCAGACCTATATACCTTTTGAACCGTTGCAGGTAATTGAATTATGAGACTTGTGCTGAGTTGTGCTAATCGTGTACAACAAGTTAACAGTGAGAAGTGTATCGAAAAATGCAGGGGTTGCAAACATTTTGCCAAAAAGTGGTGGGGGTAAATAAAAAAAAAACATTTTCGAATTTTTCAA
Source organism: Nemapogon koenigi (assembly GCA_963924495.1). Taxonomy (NCBI): domain Eukaryota; kingdom Metazoa; phylum Arthropoda; class Insecta; order Lepidoptera; family Tineidae; genus Nemapogon; species Nemapogon koenigi. Next base: position 1,942,682 of record OZ004655.1, read on the forward strand.
ACTTGTGTCGGATTGTGCTAGACGAGTACAATAACTTTTCCAAATGACAAAATGTCCTCAAATGTTAGGTTTTCGCAGCAAAATCATTTATAAAAAGCACATTTTAGGAATTTCAATTTTCAGACCTATATACCTTTTGAACCGTTGCAGATAATTGAATTATGAGACTTGTGCTGAGTTGTGCTAATCGTGTACAACAAGTTAACAGTGAGAAGTGTATCGAAAAATGCAGGGGTTGCAAACATTTTGCCAAAAAGTGGTGGGGGTAAATAAAAAAAAAACATTTTCGAATTTTTCAAACTTGTGTCGGATTGTGCTAGACGAGTACAATAACTTTTCCAAATGACAAAATGTCCTCAAATGTTAGGTTTTCACAGCAAAATCATTTATAAAAAGCACATTTTAGGAATTTCAATTTTCAGACCTATATACCTTTTGAACCGTTGCAGGTAATTGAATTATGAGACTTGTGCTGAGTTGTGCTAGTCGTGTACAACAAGTTAACAGTGAGAAGTGTATCGGAAAATGCAGGGGTTGCAAAAATGTTGGCAAAAAGTGGTGGGGGTAAATAAAAAAAAAACATTTTCGAATTTTTCAAACTTGTGGCGGATTGTGCTAGACGAGTACAACAACTATTCCAAATAACAAAATGTCTTCAAATGTCAGGTTTTTGCAGCAAAGTCATTTAAAAAAAGCAGATTTTAGGAATTTCAATTTTCAGAACTCTATACCTTTTAAACCGATGCAGGTAATTGAATTATGAGACTTTTGCTGAGTTGTGCTAATCGTGTACAACAAGTTAACAGTGAGAAGTGTATCGGAAAATGCAGGGGTTGCAAAAATGTTGGCAAAAAGTGGTGGGGGTAAATAAAAAAAAAACATTTTCGAATTTTTCAAACTTGTGCCGGATTGTGCTAGACGAGTACAATAACTTTTCCAAATGACAAAATGTCCTCAAATGTTAGGTTTTCACAGCAAAATCATTTATAAAAAGCACATTTTAGGAATTTCAATTTTCAGACCTATATACCTTTTGAACCGTTGCAGGTAATTGAATTATGAGACTTGTGCTGAGTTGTGCTAGTCGTGTACAACAAGTTAACAGTGAGAAGTGTATCGGAAAATGCAGGGGTTGCAAAAATGTTGGCAAAAAGTGGTGGGGGTAAATAAAAAAAAAACATTTTCGAATTTTTCAAACTTGTGGCGGATTGTGCTAGACGAGTACAACAACTATTCCAAATAACAAAATGTCTTCAAATGTCAGGTTTTTGCAGCAAAGTCATTTAAAAAAAGCAGATTTTAGGAATTTCAATTTTCAGAACTCTATACCTTTTAAACCGATGCAGGTAATTGAATTATGAGACTTTTGCTGAGTTGTGCTAATCGTGTACAACAAGTTAACAGTGAGAAGTGTATCGGAAAATGCAGGGGTTGCAAAAATGTTGGCAAAAAGTGGTGGGGGTAAATAAAAAAAAAAACATTTTCGAATTTTTCAAACTTGTGCCGGATTGTGCTAGACGAGTACAATAACTTTTCCAAATGACAAAATGTCCTCAAATGTTAGGTTTTCACAGCAAAATCATTTATAAAAAGCACATTTTAGGAATTTCAATTTTCAGACCTATATACCTTTTGAACCGTTGCAGGTAATTGAATTATGAGACTTGTGCTGAGTTGTGCTAGTCGTGTACAACAAGTTAACAGTGAGAAGTGTATCGGAAAATGCAGGGGTTGCAAAAATGTTGGCAAAAAGTGGTGGGGGTAAATAAAAAAAAAACATTTTCGAATTTTTCAAACTTGTGGCGGATTGTGCTAGACGAGTACAACAACTATTCCAAATAACAAAATGTCTTCAAATGGCAGGTTTTTGCAGCAAAGTCATTTAAAAAAAGCAGATTTTAGGAATTTCAATTTTCAGAACTCTATACCTTTTAAACCGATGCAGGTAATTGAATTATGAGACTTTTGCTGAGTTGTGCTAATCGTGTACAACAAGTTAACAGTGAGAAGTGTATCGGAAAATGCAGGGGTTGCAAAAATGTTGGCAAAAAGTGGTGGGGGTAAATAAAAAAAAAACATTTTCGAATTTTTCAAACTTGTGCCGGATTGTGCTAGACGAGTACAATAACTTTTCCAAATGACAAAATGTCCTCAAATGTTAGGTTTTCACAGCAAAATCATTTATAAAAAGCACATTTTAGGAATTTCAATTTTCAGACCTATATACCTTTTGAACCGTTGCAGGTAATTGAATTATGAGACTTGTGCTGAGTTGTGCTAGTCGTGTACAACAAGTTAACAGTGAGAAGTGTATCGGAAAATGCAGGGGTTGCAAAAATGTTGGCAAAAAGTGGTGGGGGTAAATAAAAAAAAAAACATTTTCGAATTTTTCAAACTTGTGGCGGATTGTGCTAGACGAGTACAACAACTATTCCAAATAACAAAATGTCTTCAAATGTCAGGTTTTTGCAGCAAAGTCATTTAAAAAAAGCAGATTTTAGGAATTTCAATTTTCAGAACTCTATACCTTTTGAACCGTTGCAGATAATTGAATTATGAGACTTGTGCTGAGTTGTGCTAATCGTGTACAACAAGTTAACAGTGAGAAGTGTATCGAAAAATGCAGGGGTTGCAAAAATTTTGGCAAAAAATGATGGGGGTAAATAAAAAAAATCACATTTTAAAATTTTTCAAACTTGTGGCGGATTGTGCTAGATGAGTACAACAACTTTTCCAAACGACAAAATGTCCTCAAATGTTAGGTTTTCGCAGCAAAATCATTTAAAAAAAGCACATTTTAGGAATTTCAATTTTCAGACCTCTATACCTTTTGAACCGTTGCAGATAATTGAATTATGAGACTTGTGCTGAGTTGTGCTAATCGTGTACAACAAGTTAACAGTGAGAAGTGTATCGAAAAATGCAGGGGTTGCAAACATTTTGCCAAAAAGTGGTGGGGGTAAATAAAAAAAAAAAAATTTCGAATTTTTCAAACTTGTGTCGGATTGTGCTAGACGAGTACAATAACTTTTCCAAATGACAAAATGTCCTCAAATGTTAGGTTTTCGCAGCAAAATCATTTATAAAAAGCACATTTTAGGAATTTCAATTTTCAGACCTATATACCTTTTGAACCGTTGCAGGTAATTGAATTATGAGACTTGTGCTGAGTTGTGCTAGTCGTGTACAACAAGTTAACAGTGAGAAGTGTATCGGAAAATGCAGGGGTTGAAAAAATGTTGGCAAAAAGTGGTGGGGGTAAATAAAAAAACAACATTTTCGAATTTTTCAAACTTGTGCCGGATTGTGCTAGACGAGTACAATAACTTTTCCAAATGACAAAATGTCCTCAAATGTTAGGTTTTCACAGCAAAATCATTTATAAAAAGCACATTTTAGGAATTTCAATTTTCAGACCTATATACCTTTTGAACCGTTGCAGGTAATTGAATTATGAGACTTGTGCTGAGTTGTGCTAGTCGTGTACAACAAGTTAACAGTGAGAAGTGTATCGGAAAATGCAGGGGTTGCAAAAATGTTGGCAAAAAGTGGTGGGGGTAAATAAAAAAAAAACATTTTCGAATTTTTCAAACTTGTGGCGGATTGTGCTAGACGAGTACAACAACTATTCCAAATAACAAAATGTCTTCAAATGTCAGGTTTTTGCAGCAAAGTCATTTAAAAAAAGCAGATTTTAGGAATTTCAATTTTCAGAACTCTATACCTTTTGAACCGTTGCAGATAATTGAATTATGAGACTTGTGCTGAGTTGTTCTAATCGTGTACAACAAGTTAACAGTGAGAAGTGTATCGAAAAATGCAGGGGTTGCAAAAATTTTGGCAAAAAATGATGGGGGTAAATAAAAAAAATCACATTTTAAAATTTTTCAAACTTGTGGCGGATTGTGCTAGATGAGTACAACAACTTTTCCAAACGACAAAATGTCCTCAAATGTTAGGTTTTCGCAGCAAAATCATTTAAAAAAAGCACATTTTAGGAATTTCAATTTTCAGACCTCTATACCTTTTGAACCGTTGCAGATAATTGAATTATGAGACTTGTGCTGAGTTGTGCTAATCGTGTACAACAAGTTAACAGTGAGAAGTGTATCGAAAAATGCAGGGGTTGCAAAAATGTTGGCAAAAAGTGGTGGGGGTAAATAAAAAAAAAACATTTTCGAATTTTTCAAACTTGTGGCGGATTGTGCTAGACGAGTACAACAACTATTCCAAATAACAAAATGTCTTCAAATGTCAGGTTTTTGCAGCAAAGTCATTTAAAAAAAGCAGATTTTAGGAATTTCAATTTTCAGAACTCTATACCTTTTAAACCGATGCAGGTAATTGAATTATGAGACTTTTGCTGAGTTGTGCTAATCGTGTACAACAAGTTAACAGTGAGAAGTGTATCGGAAAATGCAGGGGTTGCAAAAATGTTGGCAAAAAGTGGTGGGGGTAAATAAAAAAAAAACATTTTCGAATTTTTCAAACTTGTGCCGGATTGTGCTAGACGAGTACAATAACTTTTCCAAATGACAAAATGTCCTCAAATGTTAGGTTTTCACAGCAAAATCATTTATAAAAAGCACATTTTAGGAATTTCAATTTTCAGACCTATATACCTTTTGAACCGTTGCAGGTAATTGAATTATGAGACTTGTGCTGAGTTGTGCTAGTCGTGTACAACAAGTTAACAGTGAGAAGTGTATCGGAAAATGCAGGGGTTGCAAAAATGTTGGCAAAAAGTGGTGGGGGTAAATAAAAAAAAAACATTTTCGAATTTTTCAAACTTGTGGCGGATTGTGCTAGACGAGTACAACAACTATTCCAAATAACAAAATGTCTTCAAATGTCAGGTTTTTGCAGCAAAGTCATTTAAAAAAAGCAGATTTTAGGAATTTCAATTTTCAGAACTCTATACCTTTTAAACCGATGCAGGTAATTGAATTATGAGACTTTTGCTGAGTTGTGCTAATCGTGTACAACAAGTTAACAGTGAGAAGTGTATCGGAAAATGCAGGGGTTGCAAAAATGTTGGCAAAAAGTGGTGGGGGTAAATAAAAAAAAAACATTTTCGAATTTTTCAAACTTGTGTCGGATTGTGCTAGACGAGTACAATAACTTTTCCAAATGACAAAATGTCCTCAAATGTTAGGTTTTCACAGCAAAATCATTTAAAAAAAGCACATTTTAGGAATTTCAATTTTCAGACCTCTATACCTTTTGAACCGTTGCAGATAATTGAATTATGAGACTTGTGCTGAGTTGTGCTAATCGTGTACAACAAGTTAACAGTGAGAAGTGTATCGAAAAATGCAGGGGTTGCAAACATTTTGCCAAAAAGTGGTGGGGGTAAATAAAAAAAAAACATTTTCGAATTTTTCAAACTTGTGTCGGATTGTGCTAGACGAGTACAATAACTTTTCCAAATGACAAAATGTCCTCAAATGTTAGGTTTTCGCAGCAAAATCATTTATAAAAAGCACATTTTAGGAATTTCAATTTTCAGACCTATATACCTTTTGAACCGTTGCAGGTAATTGAATTATGAGACTTGTGCTGAGTTGTGCTAGTCGTGTACAACAAGTTAACAGTGAGAAGTGTATCGGAAAATGCAGGGGTTGCAAAAATGTTGGCAAAAAGTGGTGGGGGTAAATAAAAAAAAAACATTTTCGAATTTTTCAAACTTGTGGCGGATTGTGCTAGACGAGTACAACAACTATTCCAAATAACAAAATGTCTTCAAATGGCAGGTTTTTGCAGCAAAGTCATTTAAAAAAAGCAGATTTTAGGAATTTCAATTTTCAGAACTCTATACCTTTTAAACCGATGCAGGTAATTGAATTATGAGACTTTTGCTGAGTTGTGCTAATCGTGTACAACAAGTTAACAGTGAGAAGTGTATCGGAAAATGCAGGGGTTGCAAAAATGTTGGCAAAAAGTGGTGGGGGTAAATAAAAAAAAAACATTTTCGAATTTTTCAAACTTGTGGCGGATTGTGCTAGACGAGTACAACAACTATTCCAAATAACAAAATGTCTTCAAATGTCAGGTTTTTGCAGCAAAGTCATTTAAAAAAAGCAGATTTTAGGAATTTCAATTTTCAGAACTCTATACCTTTTGAACCGTTGCAGATAATTGAATTATGAGACTTGTGCTGAGTTGTTCTAATCGTGTACAACAAGTTAACAGTGAGAAGTGTATCGAAAAATGCAGGGGTTGCAAAAATTTTGGCAAAAAATGATGGGGGTAAATAAAAAAAATCACATTTTAAAATTTTTCAAACTTGTGGCGGATTGTGCTAGATGAGTACAACAACTTTTCCAAACGACAAAATGTCCTCAAATGTTAGGTTTTCGCAGCAAAATCATTTAAAAAAAGCACATTTTAGGAATTTCAATTTTCAGACCTCTATACCTTTTGAACCGTTGCAGATAATTGAATTATGAGACTTGTGCTGAGTTGTGCTAATCGTGTACAACAAGTTAACAGTGAGAAGTGTATCGAAAAATGCAGGGGTTGCAAACATTTTGCCAAAAAGTGGTGGGGGTAAATAAAAAAAAAACATTTTCGAATTTTTCAAACTTGTGTCGGATTGTGCTAGACGAGTACAATAACTTTTCCAAATGACAAAATGTCCTCAAATGTTAGGTTTTCGCAGCAAAATCATTTATAAAAAGCACATTTTAGGAATTTCAATTTTCAGACCTATATACCTTTTGAACCGTTGCAGGTAATTGAATTATGAGACTTGTGCTGAGTTGTGCTAGTCGTGTACAACAAGTTAACAGTGAGAAGTGTATCGGAAAATGCAGGGGTTGCAAAAATGTTGGCAAAAAGTGGTGGGGGTAAATAAAAAAACAACATTTTCGAATTTTTCAAACTTGTGCCGGATTGTGCTAGACGAGTACAATAACTTTTCCAAATGACAAAATGTCCTCAAATGTTAGGTTTTCACAGCAAAATCATTTATAAAAAGCACATTTTAGGAATTTCAATTTTCAGACCTATATACCTTTTGAACCGTTGCAGGTAATTGAATTATGAGACTTGTGCTGAGTTGTGCTAGTCGTGTACAACAAGTTAACAGTGAGAAGTGTATCGGAAAATGCAGGGGTTGCAAAAACTTTGCCAAAAAGTGGTGGGGGTAAATAAAAAAAAAAACATTTTCGAATTTTTCAAACTTGTGCCGGATTGTGCTAGACGAGTACAATAACTTTTCCAAATGACAAAATGTCCTCAAATGTTAGGTTTTCACAGCAAAATCATTTATAAAAAGCACATTTTAGGAATTTCAATTTTCAGTCCTATATACCTTTTGAACCGTTGCAGGTAATTGAATTATGAGACTTGTGCTGAGTTGTGCTAGTCGTGTACAACAAGTTAACAGTGAGAAGTGTATCGGAAAATGCAGGGGTTGCAAAAATGTTGGCAAAAAGTGGTGGGGGTAAATAAAAAAATCACATTTTAAAATTTTTCAAACTTGTGGCGGATTGTGCTAGATGAGTACAACAACTTTTCCCAACGACAAAATGTCCTCAAATGTTAGGTTTTCGCAGCAAAATCATTTAAATAAAGCAGATTTTAGGAATTTCAATTTTCAGACCTCTATACCTTTTTAACCGTTGCAGGTAATCGAATTATGCGACTTGTGCTAAAGTGAACAGTCAGGGGTGTTTAAAAAACAGCAGGGATTGAAAAAAGTGGTGGGGGTAAATAATCTTGTAGGTATTGTTTATTTATTTTATTTATAATTATTTTAATTTCTTTACATAGTTTTATTTGTTATTTTTTAATTTGTTTTTTAATTGACATTTAATATTACAGAATAATTTAATTAAAGTGCTAAGTTTAGATTTATCTTGTAATCTTTATTTTTTTTGTATTTTTTGTTCTTTTTTTATATTTTTTTTATAGTTTAATTTTTTTTATTTGTTTTTTTAAGTTACACTTAATATTACAGAATAATTTAAACAACTTGGTTAGTCTTTTTGGCAGGTAATATAATTATAACTTACTAAGTGCATATTTACATTTTACTTAATCTTAATTTTATATTTTTTTATAGTTTTTTTTTATTTGTTTTTTTTTCAAATTACATTTAATATTATAGATTAATTTAAACAACGTGGTTATTCGTTTCGGCAGCTAATATAATTGTAAATAACTAACTGCATATTTATCTAGTAATCTTAATTTTTTTTTGTTTTTTTTTATAGTTTCAATTTTTTTGTTTTTTTTTTTGTTTTTTTTTTTTATTTTTTCAAATTACACTTAATATTACAGAATAATTTAAACAACGTGGTTAGTCTTTTTGGCAGGTAACATAATTATAACTTTCTAAGTGCATATTTATGTTTTACTTAATCTTAATTTTATATTTTTTTATAGTTTTTTTTTAATTTGTTTTTTCAAATTACATTTAATATTATAGATTAATTTAAACAACGTGGTTATTCGTTTCGGCAGCTAATATAATTGTAAATAACTAACTGCATATTTATTTAGTAATCTTAATTTTTTTTGTTTTTTTTTTAGTTTCAATTTTTTTTGTTTTTTTTTGTTTTTTCAAATTACACTTAACATTACAGAATAATTTAAACAACGTGGTTAGTATTTTTGGCAGGTAACATAATTATAACTTACTAAGTGCATATTTACATTTTACTTAATCTTATTATTATATTTTTATAATTTTTTTTTGTTTTTATGTGTTTTTTCAAATTACATTTAATATTACAGAATAGTTTAAACAACGTAGTTATTCATTTGCCAGCTAATATAATTCTAAATAACTAACTGCATATTTATATTGTAATCTTTATTTTTTTTGTTTTTTTTTTTAATAGTTTTTTTTTTGTTTTTATTTGTTTTTTAAGTGACATTTAATATTACAGAACAATTTAATCAACGTAATTAGTCGTTATATATATTACTAAGTGCGGATTTATCTTGTAATCTTTGTTTATATATTTAATGTTTCTCTTTAGGTCATCGAATTCTATCCATTGAGACCCCTGATAAGAATATCCAATATAATGACCGTTCTCAGCACTACCATATCGAGCAACTACTCCTGCTAAAATAAAAGAGTGATCATTTACTTGTAGCTTTATTGCAAGATCTGCCAAACAGTGTTGCCTTGTACTGTTGTATTCCAATGGGTCATATTCAATAAATATTTGTGTGCCGTACATTATGTCTCTTTGCATTAATTGTTCACAGCAAACTGACTTATTTTTTGGCATACCTTCTGATATAGCATTGGATAACGCGACTAATCCATGTTGCTCAATTATATTTACATTAATTGGTACTAATGTAGATTGTCGTACGATAATTTTAGAGCATACATTGCAATTTTTTTTTTCTGTGTAGCTTGGACTGCTTTGGAAAATATATTGGACAACATTTCCTATGCTTGAGTAACAGTCTACTGTTACGATATTATTGTCTATCTCAGATCTAAAATTATTTATTGTCATTAATATCTTAGCTCTTGACCTATATGTTTTTTGGCAACAACCGTTATCTAATACACATTTAATAAATTTCATAATATTATTATCTGACGTTTCAATACTATTTCTGTAAAATTGATGAATACATGCAGATGCTAGTATGGACACAATGCTGTCAAAACCACATGTATTTCTAATGACGACTCTTTTTTTATCTATGGACATCAAGGAGCACAAATTGCCATTTTGGATATTTGCGACTCCTATACGTTTATTTTTTAAGTTGCTTAAATCCCAGTCCGGACATGTATCTAAATATGTTTTCCTTTTCGTTTTTGGTTCATTTTTATTTCTCCAGTTATGTTGCAAATTTAAATCACTTGGATCATCTGGTGTAATGTCACTTTTTTCAGAATTATAAGGGTCAATTGTAATGTTTGTCAATGAATCAGAAGCGGAATTTTGGAACATAATTGGAGAGTTAGCTATATTTCCAGACAAAGTGATTTCACTAGTACTCGGAACAATTTTTTCAGTTTCATTTATGGGAGGTGTAATTCTATTATATTCTGTAAATTGTTCATTATTGTTAGAAATAAGGTCGTCATGTTTTGCCATAGCTAAAAGTGATCTTCCTGAAAATGAATTCAAATGTGTAACAACGAATTTGTCTGCTCTCATTGGGCATGTCTGGTTTTTTAATAAGATATTCTTGATGTCATTCATTTCCGATTCCACCGCTGATGAACTAGCGTTTATTTGCCCATATCCAAAAATAGGAATCATTATGCCTGAATATAGAGGAAAATAGGATAAAAGTATTTTAAGTTTTTGGCTTAATTGCGGACAATAATAAGGATTTGCCATGTCATATACTGTGGTAGTCTCTGTTAGCGTTTTACGGCATTCTTCTAGAAGGTAATTTGCCCACTTTCCAATATTACTATCTTCTATTTCGTTATAATATAGTTCCTTATTTTCCGACCCCTTTTCATCTTTGATATCTTTGTCATCGTGTGACATATCTGTAATACCTTTTATGTTATTTACAATAATAATACGTGCAGATTCTGCTAGCGAATTATTTCCATCAGTATCGTTCCCTATTTCTTCGCTTAGCGATAATGTAAAAATACATTTCGCTAATTGAACAAATCGAAAGAAAGTAGTCTGCTTTGTTAGTAAAGCCATTGCACGAATATAAAACTTTTTTACCATAGGATTTAATTGCAAAAGACATTTCCATCTGGACACCATGTGCATATAATGGCAAATGTCGAGGCGTATGAAGCATTTGGGCTTCTCTACAGAATTCTCTTTCAAAATAAGGGTGAAACAGGTATCTAAATAATTCCTTAAATTAGAATATTGGCCGAAAGCTTTTGCAATTGCATTGAGTAATGCCATATCAAAGTCGCACACAACTGAGCGTGGAATTGGAAATCCAGCTTTTCGGATCGATCCAATGCGCATAAATTCATTCAGCCAATATTGAATCGCATTTATATTTTGTACAGCGCTCAACATTTGAAATACTGGCATCTTATAGTCAACAGTATTCGTAACAGCTTGGTATAAGTAAATGTGAGGTGATAACTCCCCGTTCGGTAACGTAAACTTTTTTATCAGCGATCCAGTTGCGTCTATATAAAGAATGTCGTGGTACTCTAAATAAATCGTTATTTGCTCAGGAGTCCAGTAGTGAACAAAAAATGGGTCGTATCCAATACAATGAATAGAACCGGCATGTTGCATGTATTTTATATTTTGCAAGTTACTGTATGCACATGACCCTTTTATCTGTAAATTTTTATCTTGCCTTACTTGTTTCGCTTTTCTCAAAATTGAAGCTTCATACAAGTGTGGAGGCTCTGGATCATATAAATTCATCATTTTTGGGGCTTCTTGTCGTCGCCATGTTGTTGCCGATAATATACCAGTCACGAGAGTCTGCGATATTTCTCCTCTTTTCTCTCCATTTAGAGGACGTTTTTTCTTATGTTTAATGTCTGCATTATAATTTTTAACACAACATTCCATTCTGACATCTATGTTATCTTTAACTTTATTAATAACTTTACCAATAAAATTGCATTTGCATTCTGGACATTTTGCGTATATAGTAACATAGATACCTACTTCAGACATTTTGCATCGTTTGAAGACAAATGCACAAGGTAATTTTGTCCTTTTATATATGAGATCAAATATTATATTAGTCCATCTATAACGGCGCAAGGTATTATAATTTCTCTGTATTTTATGGCTAGACTTATAAATTACCGACTCGTAATCTATATTATGCCATGTCTTAAAAGGTATTACGATTTCAAAAGTAATGTGTTTATCCGTAGATGAATCATTAAACAATCCACTATTATCAGTAGATGTATAACTTACATCTTTAATCGGTTTATCTAAATTATGGTAATTTAATAGTTTGTCGTATAATCCATATCGATTTTCCAAAATAATGGTATAAATATATTTTGGTGATATATTGTCTTTTAATAATGAACTTAATTCTTTGTATACGCTAGATTTTGGAGCAACTGGTTTTCCTGCATCATCCAAAATACGTCTATATTCGGAACATAACAAAAGTTGTTCCAAGTTATGTTTCGATGTCATCTTTTTTTACGTCACAGAATTAGGAATACGTTATAAGTTTAGTTAGTAATAAGCTGAGTTTAGTTTTTAATATATTACAGAAAGCATTAATAATAGTAGTCTTAACTAATTAGAATAGTCGTTAGAGTAATTTATTTTATTAAAAAAATGGTAAAAATAATAATTAAAAGGAATATGAAAATTTTGTCTGTAAGTAAAGTTTGAAAAGTAAAAACTCGTCACGTATATGTTTAGATGTGAATAAATTGATAATATTTTTATCGCAACACAATTAGTCTAACGGAAAATAATTTGTCGCGGCAGTTATAAAATCAATCTGTAGTAACAAATATTAGTCGTAACATATACATAGTTAAAAGTTTCTCAGTGTGGCCAGAATTAGTTACCTAGTTATAAAAGCGATATAGTAATTATAGAATTATTTTGCTATAGAAGCATATTTTTTACTGTAGCAAATAATAGAGGAAACCTTGCTAGTTGTAACAGTAATAATATTTATTTCCTTCTTCGTAGATAGGTACACTATCACTTTATAATACGATCGCGGCGATTAGACGCAAACAATAGTGAGGATACCTATATAAAGTAGTTTTCTCTCTCTACTCGATTTTCCCACACATATAAATTGGTAGTCTTGCATATAATGTTTCTATTCCTTCAAGTAAAATTTATGCTATATATAACTTCTTCATATGAGTGTATAATGGATATGTTTAAAATTATTTTTCGAGAACACTTAATATAATCTTAATTCAATTATAATGACAGGGACAAGTTATAGTGAACGGTTATAGCGAATTACAGGCAAAAAAAACGGGGTGGCTTACTAGCAATATTTTTTGTGAAAACATTATCGTGGTCCCAGGTATAATTTTAGAGGAAATAAATTTAAGTCGATTAAGACATTTACAAAACGCCTAGCACAAAAGTTTGAAAAATTCGAAAATGTGATTTTTTTTATTTACCCCCACCACTTTTTGGCAAAATTTTTGCAACCCCTGCATTTTTCGATACACTTCTCACTGTTAACTTGTTGTACACGATTAGCACAACTCAGCACAAGTCTCATAATTCAATTATCTGCAACGGTTCAAAAGGTATAGAGGTCTGAAAATTGAAATTCCTAAAATCTGCTTTTTTTAAATGATTTTGCTGCGAAAACCTAACAATTGAGGACATTTTGTCATTTGGAAAAGTTATTGTTCTCGTCTAGCACAATCCGGCACAAGTTTGAAAAATTCGAATATGTGATTTTTTTTATTTACCCCCACCACTTTTTGCCATTATTTTTGCAACACCTGCATTTTTCGATACACTTCTCACTGTTAACTTGTTGTACATGACTAGCACAACTCAGCACAAGTCTCATAATTCAATTATCTGCAACGGTTCAAAAGGTATATAGGTCTGAAAATTGAAATTCCTAAAATCTGCTTTTTTAAATGATTTTGCTGCGAAAACCTTACAATTGAGGACATTTTGTCATTTGGAAAAGTTATTGTACTCGTCTAGCACAATCCGGCACAAGTTTGAAAAATTCGAAAATGTTGTTTTTTTATTTACCCCCACCACTTTTTGCCAACATTTTTGCAACCCCTGCATTTTCCGATACACTTCTCACTGTTAACTTGTTGTACACGACTAGCACAACTCAGCACAAGTCTCATAATTCAATTACCTGCAACGGTTCAAAAGGTATATAGGTCTGAAAATTGAAATTCCTAAAATGTGCTTTTTTTAAATGACTTTGCTGCAAAAACCTGACATTTGAAGACATTTTGTTATTTGGAATAGTTGTTGTACTCGTCTAGCACAATCCGCCACAAGTTTGAAAAATTCGAAAATGTTTTTTTTTTATTTACCCCCACCACTTTTTGCCAACATTTTTGCAACCCCTGCATTTTCCGATACACTTCTCACTGTTAACTTGTTGTACACGACTAGCACAACTCAGCACAAGTCTCATAATTCAATTACCTGCAACGGTTCAAAAGGTATATAGGTCTGAAAATTGAAATTCCTAAAATGTGCTTTTTATAAATGATTTTGCTGTGAAAACCTAACATTTGAGGACATTTTGTCATTTGGAAAAGTTATTGTACTCGTCTAGCACAATCCGGCACAAGTTTGAAAAATTCGAAAATGTTGTTTTTTTATTTACCCCCACCACTTTTTGCCAACATTTTTGCAACCCCTGCATTTTCCGATACACTTCTCACTGTTAACTTGTTGTACACGACTAGCACAACTCAGCACAAGTCTCATAATTCAATTACCTGCAACGGTTCAAAAGGTATATAGGTCTGAAAATTGAAATTCCTAAAATGTGCTTTTTATAAATGATTTTGCTGCGAAAACCTAACATTTGAGGACATTTTGTCATTTGGAAAAGTTATTGTACTCGTCTAGCACAATCCGACACAAGTTTGAAAAATTCGAAAATGTTTTTTTTTTATTTACCCCCACCACTTTTTGGCAAAATGATTGCAACCCCTGCATTTTTCGATACACTTCTCACTGTTAACTTGTTGTACACGATTAGCACAACTCAGCACAAGTCTCATAATTCAATTATCTGCAACGGTTCAAAAGGTATAGAGGTCTGAAAATTGAAATTCCTAAAATGTGCTTTTTTTAAATGATTTTGCTGCGAAAACCTAACATTTGAGGACATTTTGTCGTTTGGAAAAGTTGTTGTACTCATCTAGCACAATCCGCCACAAGTTTGAAAAATTTTAAAATGTGATTTTTTTTATTTACCCCCATCATTTTTTGCCAAAATTTTTGCAACCCCTGCATTTTTCGATACACTTCTCACTGTTAACTTGTTGTACACGATTAGCACAACTCAGCACAAGTCTCATAATTCAATTATCTGCAACGGTTCAAAAGGTATAGAGTTCTGAAAATTGAAATTCCTAAAATCTGCTTTTTTTAAATGACTTTGCTGCAAAAACCTGACATTTGAAGACATTTTGTTATTTGGAATAGTTGTTGTACTCGTCTAGCACAATCCGCCACAAGTTTGAAAAATTCGAAAATGTTTTTTTTTTATTTACCCCCACCACTTTTTGCCAACATTTTTGCAACCCCTGCATTTTCCGATACACTTCTCACTGTTAACTTGTTGTACACGACTAGCACAACTCAGCACAAGTCTCATAATTCAATTACCTGCAACGGTTCAAAAGGTATATAGGTCTGAAAATTGAAATTCCTAAAATGTGCTTTTTATAAATGATTTTGCTGTGAAAACCTAACATTTGAGGACATTTTGTCATTTGGAAAAGTTATTGTACTCGTCTAGCACAATCCGGCACAAGTTTGAAAAATTCGAAAATGTTTTTTTTTTATTTACCCCCACCACTTTTTGGCAAAATGTTTGCAACCCCTGCATTTTTCGATACACTTCTCACTGTTAACTTGTTGTACACGATTAGCACAACTCAGCAAAAGTCTCATAATTCAATTACCTGCATCGGTTTAAAAGGTATAGAGTTCTGAAAATTGAAATTCCTAAAATCTGCTTTTTTTAAATGACTTTGCTGCAAAAACCTGACATTTGAAGACATTTTGTTATTTGGAATAGTTGTTGTACTCGTCTAGCACAATCCGCCACAAGTTTGAAAAATTCGAAAATGTTTTTTTTTTATTTACCCCCACCACTTTTTGCCAACATTTTTGCAACCCCTGCATTTTCCGATACACTTCTCACTGTTAACTTGTTGTACACGACTAGCACAACTCAGCACAAGTCTCATAATTCAATTACCTGCAACGGTTCAAAAGGTATATAGGTCTGAAAATTGAAATTCCTAAAATGTGCTTTTTATAAATGATTTTGCTGTGAAAACCTAACATTTGAGGACATTTTGTCATTTGGAAAAGTTATTGTACTCGTCTAGCACAATCCGGCACAAGTTTGAAAAATTCGAAAATGTTTTTTTTTTATTTACCCCCATCATTTTTTGCCAAAATTTTTGCAACCCCTGCATTTTTCGATACACTTCTCACTGTTAACTTGTTGTACACGATTAGCACAACTCAGCACAAGTCTCATAATTCAATTATCTGCAACGGTTCAAAAGGTATAGAGTTCTGAAAATTGAAATTCCTAAAATCTGCTTTTTTTAAATGACTTTGCTGCAAAAACCTGACATTTGAAGACATTTTGTTATTTGGAATAGTTGTTGTACTCGTCTAGCACAATCCGCCACAAGTTTGAAAAATTCGAAAATGTTTTTTTTTTATTTACCCCCACCACTTTTTGCCAACATTTTTGCAACCCCTGCATTTTCCGATACACTTCTCACTGTTAACTTGTTGTACACGACTAGCACAACTCAGCACAAGTCTCATAATTCAATTACCTGCAACGGTTCAAAAGGTATATAGGTCTGAAAATTGAAATTCCTAAAATGTGCTTTTTATAAATGATTTTGCTGTGAAAACCTAACATTTGAGGACATTTTGTCATTTGGAAAAGTTATTGTACTCGTCTAGCACAATCCGGCACAAGTTTGAAAAATTCGAAAATGTTTTTTTTTTATTTACCCCCACCACTTTTTGGCAAAATGTTTGCAACCCCTGCATTTTTCGATACACTTCTCACTGTTAACTTGTTGTACACGATTAGCACAACTCAGCAAAAGTCTCATAATTCAATTACCTGCATCGGTTTAAAAGGTATAGAGTTCTGAAAATTGAAATTCCTAAAATCTGCTTTTTTTAAATGACTTTGCTGCAAAAACCTGACATTTGAAGACATTTTGTTATTTGGAATAGTTGTTGTACTCGTCTAGCACAATCCGCCACAAGTTTGAAAAATTCGAAAATGTTTTTTTTTTATTTACCCCCACCACTTTTTGCCAACATTTTTGCAACCCCTGCATTTTCCGATACACTTCTCACTGTTAACTTGTTGTACACGACTAGCACAACTCAGCACAAGTCTCATAATTCAATTACCTGCAACGGTTCAAAAGGTATATAGGTCTGAAAATTGAAATTCCTAAAATGTGCTTTTTATAAATGATTTTGCTGTGAAAACCTAACATTTGAGGACATTTTGTCATTTGGAAAAGTTATTGTACTCGTCTAGCACAATCCGGCACAAGTTTGAAAAATTCGAAAATGTTTTTTTTTTATTTACCCCCACCACTTTTTGCCAACATTTTTGCAACCCCTGCATTTTCCGATACACTTCTCACTGTTAACTTGTTGTACACGACTAGCACAACTCAGCACAAGTCTCATAATTCAATTACCTGCAACGGTTCAAAAGGTATATAGGTCTGAAAATTGAAATTCCTAAAATGTGCTTTTTATAAATGATTTTGCTGTGAAAACCTAACATTTGAGGACATTTTGTCATTTGGAAAAGTTATTGTACTCGTCTAGCACAATCCGGCACAAGTTTGAAAAATTCGAAAATGTTTTTTTTTTATTTACCCCCACCACTTTTTGCCAACATTTTTGCAACCCCTGCATTTTCCGATACACTTCTCACTGTTAACTTGTTGTACACGACTAGCACAACTCAGCACAAGTCTCATAATTCAATTACCTGCAACGGTTCAAAAGGTATATAGGTCTGAAAATTGAAATTCCTAAAATGTGCTTTTTATAAATGATTTTGCTGTGAAAACCTAACATTTGAGGACATTTTGTCATTTGGAAAAGTTATTGTACTCGTCTAGCACAATCCGGCACAAGTTTGAAAAATTCGAAAATGTTGTTTTTTTATTTACCCCCACCACTTTTTGCCAACATTTTTGCAACCCCTGCATTTTCCGATACACTTCTCACTGTTAACTTGTTGTACACGACTAGCACAACTCAGCACAAGTCTCATAATTCAATTACCTGCAACGGTTCAAAAGGTATATAGGTCTGAAAATTGAAATTCCTAAAATGTGCTTTTTATAAATGATTTTGCTGCGAAAACCTAACATTTGAGGACATTTTGTCATTTGGAAAAGTTATTGTACTCGTCTAGCACAATCCGACACAAGTTTGAAAAATTCGAAAATGTTTTTTTTTTATTTACCCCCACCACTTTTTGGCAAAATGTTTGCAACCCCTGCATTTTTCGATACACTTCTCACTGTTAACTTGTTGTACACGATTAGCACAACTCAGCACAAGTCTCATAATTCAATTATCTGCAACGGTTCAAAAGGTATAGAGGTCTGAAAATTGAAATTCCTAAAATCTGCTTTTTTTAAATGATTTTGCTGCGAAAACCTAACAATTGAGGACATTTTGTCATTTGGAAAAGTTATTGTTCTCGTCTAGCACAATCCGGCACAAGTTTGAAAAATTCGAATATGTGATTTTTTTTATTTACCCCCACCACTTTTTGCCATTATTTTTGCAACACCTGCATTTTTCGATACACTTCTTACTGTTAACTTGTTGTACACGATTAGCACAACTCAGCACAAGTCCCATAATTTAATTATCTGCAACGGTTCAAAAGGTATAGAGGTATGAAAATTGAAATTCCTGAAATCTGTTTTTTTTTAAATGATTTTGCTGCGAAAACCTAACAATTGAGGACATTTTGTCATTTGGAAAAGTTATTGTTTTCGTTTAGCACAATCCGGCACAAGTTTAAAAATTTGAAAATGTGATTTTTTTTTATTTTCCCTTACCATTTTTTGCCATAATTGTTGCAACCCCTGCATTTTTCGATACACTTCTCACTGTTTCTTGTTGTACACAACTAACACAACTCAGCACAAGTCTCATAATTCAATTACCTGCATCGGTTCAAAAGGTATAGAGTTCTGAAAATTGAAATTCCTAAAATCTGCTTTTTTTTAAATGACTTTGCTGCAAAAACCTGACATTTAAAGACATTTTGTTATATGGAAAAGTTGTTGTACTCATCTAGCACAATCCGCCACAAGTTTGAAAAATTTGAAAATGTGTTTTTTTTATTTACCCCCACCACTTTTTGCCAAAATTTTTGCAACCCCTGCATTTTTCGATACACTTCTCGCTGTTAACTTCTTGTACACGACTAGCACAACTCAGCAAAAGTCTCATAATTCAATTACCTGCATCGGTTTAAAAGGTATAGAGTTCTGAAAATTGAAATTCCTAAAATCTGCTTTTTTTAAATGACTTTGCTGCAAAAACCTGACATTTGAAGACATTTTGTTATTTGGAATAGTTGTTGTACTCATCTAGCACAATCCGCCACAAGTTTGAAAAATTCGAAAATGTTTTTTTTTTATTTACCCCCACCACTTTTTGGCAAAATTTTTGCAACCCCTGCATTTTTCGATACACTTCTCACTGTTAACTTGTTGTACACGATTAGCACAACTCAGCACAAGTCTCATAATTCAATTATCTGCAACGGTTCAAAAGGTATAGAGGTCTGAAAATTGAAATTCCTAAAATCTGCTTTTTTTAAATGATTTTGCTGCGAAAACCTAACAATTGAGGACATTTTGTCATTTGGAAAAGTTATTGTTCTCGTCTAGCACAATCCGGCACAAGTTTGAAAAATTCGAATATGTGATTTTTTTTATTTACCCCCACCACTTTTTGCCATTATTTTTGCAACACCTGCATTTTTCGATACACCCCCTACTGTTTCCTTGTGCTACACTGTTAGCATAACTTGCATAATTTGCGGAAGTACGATAAATGCGTTGTAAAAAACGATAAATGCGTTGTAAAAAAAGTAATTTGTTATTTTGTATTTGAGATTCATATTTTTTTTTCTGCTAAGCGGAGGGAGATATCAAATTTCTATGAACGGCACAACGCGGCACGAATTGGCCTCAATCTTTGAAAAAAAATTGGGTTTATTTGGACGAAAGTGCGGGGCTGGTAAATTTTTGTTTTTATTTTTTTTTCGAAAACGGTTTGAGATATTGAGCTGATTTTTACGGCACAATACGGCACAAACGCAGCACAATACAGCACAATTAAAGAAAATCCAAATTTCGCAAAGTGCGGGGCTGGTAATTTTTTCGTTTTTATTTTTTTTTTCGAAAACGGTTTGAGATATTGAGCTGATTTTTGCAGCACAGTACGGCACAAACGCAGCACAATACAGCACAATTAACGAAAATACCGATTTCGAAAAGTGCGGGGCTAACTTCATACACGTCACAAATTTGCAGTTTTTAATAATTGAACTATATTTGCGCCGTTTTGCTCTCGCTTTGATTGCTGTTTCCCTGAGATGAGACGGGGCTATTGTGTCCACGCACGTAACATCTCATACAAGGGCCCGACCTCGCTCCCAGGGAATCAGAGTCATTCCATCGGGTCTCTTGCCGTCTTCCCGGATTATTCCGGTTGGCTAGAGCAGAGACGTCTATTGACGCAAGAGTCACTATAAAAAAATACCCAAATCGTTTCAAGTGTGTGCCTATAAAATTTGAAGAGTTCTCGATTTCTCCAGATCCTGACCTGGAAAGTAATACCCTTTCAAACAAAATAAATGTTTTCCAAATCGGTCCAGGCGTCTTCAAGTAAAGAAAGATTCCGACAAATTGAGAACCTTCTCCTTTTTTTGAAGTCGATTAAAAAGTACAAACACTCACAAAATATTCTGTTATTATTTTTAGTAGCCAGCTTCTTGTTTATCGGTGATTTGCCAATGTCAAGTAAGTATAGTGTTTATAGCCGATTACTTAATCGGTATTTAAGATAATCCCGCCGACCGCGATATGTCTTAAGGCGCCCACTGATTGGATCAATCCCCGGCCGGTCGCCGGCCGGTCCACCGAAATCCACCACAGACTCATCCAATTCTAGTACGCGCGGCCCACCATCAGTTTCAAATCGTTTAAATCTGTGGTTGATTTCGATGACCGGAGCGATCTGTCACACACACACATCCATACCCATTACACATATACCTGATAGTTTGACACTTTGTTTAATCTTTGTCTGTGTGAGTGTGTGAATTGTATGCGATCTAGATCGTATGATTTTCATCGCCAATGTGGGGCCTTATTCAATCTCGATCATAAGGCGGCCGGAACGAAAATTTTCGGTGCGATGCCGGACCAGTCTGTGGGCTACTTAAGTAGTCGTCGACTAATCACAACCATCACAGCAGGACAGATTCCCCATCACGTCTTGGCGGGCGCATGCGCTAATCACAAAGGCGTGACGTGGAATCCATTAGGCATAATTTCTTATTATCAAGAGATAGGACAATACTAATAATTATAATAAAATGTTCTATTATTTTTTCTTATATTAATTTTCATCACTGTGCACTAATTTAGTGTATCTATTTAGCCTCAGGTTGAAGAATTTATTTTTTATTCTGAGAATAAGAAGATTCTTACCTTTCAATTTCTTTAGGGAGAGTAAAGTATGATAAATGTGGCATACTTTTATCCGAATTTAAGCAGCCACACGTAATGCAGTAACGCCTGTCTCTCCTTTTAATTGAATCCATATTTTATATGTTAAAATTGCGATGTTGAATGTTGAAGCAGATCGGCCAGCAAGCAAGTAAGTCTCCTGTCTCACTCTGCACTTTAGACTGCCTTGTCTCACCTAGCAACTTCAAGGGTATTGACCTTCAGCCGCGCTTCCCTCCCACTCAGTGGGAAAAGTGGCCGGGGGTGTTGCGCCTGTGGTTGCGCGGAGGGGGCCCGACTCGACGTGATTATTAGTTGACTGGCCATATGATTTACTGACAGGTATGGCTACCGTCTGCTGCTTAAGGGGAAGTCAGTCATCAAAATCCAATTTTTAATCAAATTTTTCAGAAAACCTGATCTATTTACAAAACTGAAAGAAAAAAATGATTTTAAGGACATGACATATTATTGTTTTGAAAATATGATTAGAAACATTTTACTAGATAGAAAAAAAAACTAAATACACTTCTAAAAACTTTATTTATCAAATTTGATAGCTATAATATAGATGGTACCATTACAAAAATTAACATGAATATTTTTTTGGTAATTATCTATCGTTTCATTGTAATTTTTTTTCTATGTTGTAAAAGATTTTAAAAAAAAATTCTATCCAGCTCGCGTGCGCGCGATTCTAGATAAATGCGGTTCTGCTCTTTCATCACTCATTTTCCCATCGTAGGCGGCGAACGTAAAAAAATCGTGGGTAAGTGCCCCAAGTCGCCCTGTAACGGTCCGCGAATTTCTACGTGGCATTTTTCCCCCCTGAGGGGTTTTTTGAAAACCAGTCGGGAATCGACCCAATAAAAATGTCTGCTTATTTTTTTCCTATACTTAAACCAATCAGCAGAAATTTTTAGCTAATTTATTTATTAATTTATATATATATATTTTCTATCTATTTCCATTTCGTCCGTAAAGCCCATACTAAGCCTATATCCTACCCTAGGGTTCAAGCTACCTCCGTATCAATTTTCATCAAAATCGGTTCAGTCGTTTAGCCGTGAAAGCGTAACAGACAGACTGAGTTACTTACGCATTTTAATATTAGTATGGATTCATTCAGAACAGGAAGATTAGGAAGACAAATAGGTGCCTACGTTGAACTAAGTAGTAAAATCACTGACATTTTACAAACACACTAGAATTTTTATGTCCTTGGTACATTCCTATTGTTACCGTACTTTTTTTAAATAAAACTGTAGGTAAAATCCATGTTTGTAGACTTATCTTATTTGGTAAACAAACTTTGCAT
This sequence comes from Nemapogon koenigi, assembly GCA_963924495.1. Lineage (NCBI taxonomy): Eukaryota > Metazoa > Arthropoda > Insecta > Lepidoptera > Tineidae > Nemapogon > Nemapogon koenigi. The sequence continues at coordinate 1,965,436 of OZ004655.1, forward strand.
GTCATTTTAAGGAGACTCCTCATAACTTTTATCCCATACAAAAACAGACTTAAAATATTAAAGTATATGAAATTATCTATACTCAATATGTAAAAAATATGTCAATATCAGCTAGGTTTCATGAAGCCCTGATTTCATCAATTTCACGCATATTTTTAACTGACTTTGCGACTCGAGTTAATATATTTATTAATGTTTTTTTTTTACATAACATCGAGTAAAATTTTTTTTCACATACTACATTATGGATTCATTAAATAAAATTTGCTATTTCTAATATTTTTTATTGTACCGATTTTGTTTGGAAATTGTCTTTCTCTATTTATTTGTTTCGCTCGAATATTGGGTGAAAGACAATGACGTGAAAGAAATGCAAAACTTTCGAACACGTGTGTTTTTTAGTTGGTTACGCGATTTTTTTAAATAGCAGTTCAAAATAGTTAAGTATTGCAAATCTAAAATAGATTAAAAATGTTAATTAATATGTAAAATTGTTAATATAACGTCTTTTAATAATTTAAAAAAACAAATTATAAAAAAAAACATGGTTTGTTTACCAAATATGACAGGATTAAGGAAAAGGGACTATATTATAGGTGTAGTTACCATACCAAAAAATTCCAGAGATTTTTTCTATTAACGACTGGCAGATACTAAATATTTCCATACTGTTTCCTAGCCCTAAACTATTTTTTGTGGTTCATTTATAGTTAACTAGCTGTTCGTCCGTGAAACCCATGCTGATTTCATCTCCTGTTAAGTAAGGTGGATCTTTTTAAAGTAGCCTATGTCCTACCGTAGGTTTCAATGTTCTCCGTATTAATTTTGATCAAAATCGGTTCAGTGGTTTAGCCGTGAAAGCGCAACAGACAGACAGACAGAGTTACTTTCGCATTTATGGTTTCATAGGTAAATTAATTTATAATTCAGAACAGGAAGATTAGGAAGGCAAATTGGTTTCTAGTTCCTACGTTGACTACTAAGTAGTAAAAACACTAATGACATCTACAGAAAAACAAATTATTGAAATGTGACGATTTTTTTAACTAAAAACAAGGTAAGTTCTGTGGGTACTAAGAATACCTAATGAAATGACTCAAACGTTATCACAGTTTACGTCACATGCGCCCATTTCTTTTATTATGACTAAAAAGTATCGCTAATCTCCGAAGAGAAACTAAATTCTAAAATTACTAAAGACAATAAAAAAAAGCAATTTCTAACAAGAAACTTAGAAAATAAATCTAGAATTATTCAAAATTGACCATTTTACATTAATGGAATATTTAGACAATGAAAAAAAAACAATTAACCAGAAACTTAGAAAAGTAAATTTAAAATAATTCACAATTGACCATGTTACATTTGTATAGGACAATGAAAAAAAAAAACAAATAAACAGAAACTTAGAAAATAAATCTAGAATCATTCAAAATTGACCATTTTACATTAATATCCTATTTAGACAATGAAAAAAAAATGTTTTAAAGTAAGAAACTTAGAAAAGTAAATTTTAAATAATCAACAATTGACCATTTTACATCAATATTACTAACTAGGTGAATGAAAAAAGCAATAAACCAGAAACTTTGAAAAGTAAATTTAAAAAACATAATTTACAATTGACCATTTTACATTCGTATAGAACAATGAAAAAAAAAACAAAAAAAAAAACAGAAACTTAAAAGGTAAATTTAAAATAATTCACAATTGACCATTTTACATTAATATTCCTATTTAGACAATTAAAAAAAACCATTAAAGAAAAGTAAATTTAAAATAATTCACAATTGACCATTTTACATTAATATTCCTATTTAGACAATAAAAAAAAACAATTAACCAGAAATTTAGAAAACTAAATTTTAAATAATTCACAAATGACCATTTTACATTTTGATTTAAGGTCAAGTGACTTTTCTTAAAAAAATTTAAAGAAAATAAAAAAAAAGTATGGTTCCATCTCTGCTAAAACAGGCTGTCAGTTAAAAGAAATACTCTGTATATTGTAATTAATCACTCAAGTCTGAACTTCTTTCTGATTCTTCAACCAAATCCGTTTCCTTTATTTCTATTTTGATATCAGTCTCTAAAGGATCAGATAAAGTTATTTCTGATGTAGTAGCTTCATTATACTGTTCTTGTGCAGTAATGTCACTACTCTCTCCAGGATCTAGTACCTCATGCTTCACACAGTCCAAACTTCCAACAAGTTCCATAGGTACAGTCATTGGTTTGGGAAATGTATTAATTGTTTGAATAGATGTAAATCGTTGGTCCGTAGATGTCCCTAGTTGTGCCTCTATGTTTTGCGTCGCTTGTGTAGTTTCATCAACAACATATTCTTTCATAACTACGTCCGGTATACTATCACTAGGAACTGCTTCTTCTGGGATTTGTTTGATTTCCTTGTGTTTAGTGTACCGGCCTAATGTTGGAGATAATACAGGTCGAGGTATTGGCGTTTCACTTTGCTTAGTGTTCGAAGAGCCCGCAGATGTACTTGGTATAGCATCTCTCTTAGTTTTACTTTGATAATTTTTGGTCGCAGTTTTGACTAATGATACAATACTATTTTGTACTTTTCTACAGAGTTTTCTAGGAATCCTTTTCAGTAGAAACGCGATTTGTTCTCCAAACTTATCTATGTTGTCGTAGTCTATTTTAATAACAACGGTGTCATGTCGCGGCTTCTTGGTACATGTTTCTTCAGATTCAGTATGTTCTCTCTTTCTATTAGCTTCAATGTTAAGATTGTCTGAGTTATCAGCATCACATACCTCTGTGACTTTGACCTTTTCATCGTTGTCTGCTTGTTGTGATGCTTCATGTTCTTCCTCTTCCTCTTCTGATAATTGTATGTCACTTTCACCGACTTCCTGAAACAAAATTAAAATATCTTAAACTTGAACTTAAAACCAAAGATAATCTATATTAAATATGAATGGGTTTATTTCAAAGTTTTGCAGTGTAATAGAAAACAATATACCTAGTTGTAAAATCGTTTATTTTATACTATAAAAATACATAAGAAAAAGTCGGTATCCTCTCAAATGCTCTAAAAAATAATATATAATTTCAGAAGCTATAATTTTACTTCCTATAAATATTCATTTTCTATAAATTTAGATCATGTAATTTTAAAAATCTATAAATGTGTTTGATATAATTTTTTAAATCTATAATATTAATTCCTATAACGTATTGTTTTCTATAATTGCAGTTCCCATAATTAGAATCATTCAAAATTGACCATTTTACATTAATATCCTATTTAGACAATGAAAAAAAATGTTTTAAAGTAAGAAACTTAGAAAAGTAAATTTTAAATAATCAACAATTGACCATTTTACATCAATATTACTAACTAGGTGAATGAAAAAAGCAATAAACCAGAAACTTTGAAAAGTAAATTTAAAAAACATAATTTACAATTGACCATTTTACATTCATATAGAACAATGAAAAAAAACCAAAAAAAAACAAAAAATTAAAAGGTAAATTTAAAATAATTCACAATTGACCATTTTACATTAATATTCCTATTTAGACTTATTTAGACTTTAGAATTCCTATTATAATTTTCAAAATCTTTAATTTCAAGTCCTGTAATTTATATAATGTCTATTTTCAATTGCACTAATGGCTACTTTTCTATAATTGCTGTTACTATAATTTTGAAAATATATAATCTCAAGTCTTATAATTTTTATAATCTCTAATTTCAATTCCACTAATGGCTACTTTTCTATAATTGCAGTTATTATAATTTTCTAAATATATAAATTCATTTTCTATAAATTTAATAATCTATGATATCACTTGCTTTAATGGATTGCAAAATAATTGTACTCACTATATTTTTAAACGTATAACTTCATTCTATTTACATTTATAAATATATAAGCATAAAAAATAATTTTCTAATTTAAATAAGTACTACTATTAATATTTACAGTAGTTTTTGTTAATCTTAACCTGTTGCACTAATTTTCGATTCATATTCCCCTAATTTGTAAAAAAAATAGGTTAGCGAGGAGCGAAGCGACGAGCGTGGTTCGAATAGTGCTAAAACAGAAAACTCATAACTACATACCTAAACAACCATCACTTGTTGATAACGGATATGATACCTATATATATTATTTATAATAAGGAAGGACGATTTTATATAATAAATATTTCGCAAATAAATTGGAAAAAAATTATAGCAAATTAATCTTTAGATGTGCCTTTTGTGCTTAAATGTTGTGATATCTTTAAAATTATAGAAAACAATTTTAGATAAAACGAAAATTATAGCAAATTATATATTAGATCATTTAATGTTATATATTTAGATAATAGTGATTTTGAAAATTACGGATATCGATTTTAGACAAAAGAAAAATTATAGCAAATAAATAATTATAGAACGTAATTTTATATCTTAAGTACTTATATATTCTAAAATTGGTTGAATTAAACTTCGAATGAAAATGCCCATTTAATACAACGTGCTCTCTAGAAATGCTCCTGAGGAAAGAGATTAAAATATATATGTATATATAGAGAATTATAGTATAGGTATTAAAAAAAAATTTTAAAAAAAATCTTTAATTTTCTTACATAATATACAGTGTTTTAAAAAACATAGTGTAAGTAGATTATAGTTTATTTAAGTGTTAAATTATCATCTAATATTAGTTTTATTATACAGTATTTTTGTACACATTTTTATCCAAAGCTTGCCAGTCCTCTCTAGTTTGAGCTTTTTCAAGCCAGTGGGGGCCGGCTGTCTGTTTGATCTCCTCCTCCCATCTAGCACAGGGTCTCCCCCTTTTTCTTTTTCCTTTAGGGCCTTTTCATGTCGTCACTTGTTCTGTCCATCTTTAATCTTGTAGACGCGCTACATTACATGCATAGCCCATTTCCATTTTAATGTCAAGGCGTGGAAAAGTATAGAAATTTTAAATTCATAATCTGACAACATTAGCTACAAATAGACCTGCGTAGGACTATATAAAGATATAATATAAGATATTAATTTAGTAAGTTTTGGTTTTTTAGGTTTTAGTTTTGTAATTAGTCACTGTTTAAGTTTGATTTGTTTTAGATATTAACTTGTACCTATTTGTAACTCATAATGTGTGAAGACAATTTGTAATATAGTGTTATTTTGTAAACAATAAACAACGTTATATAGGTTTCATTTATATATTATTTTATTATTATATACTTATTTAATGTAACTGTTGTTGTTTTTAATAAAATAAAATAAATAAAAATAGAGGGGGTTTTTGGGAATATGTTTATACAAAAATGTCATGCGTCAGTAACGCCATCTAGGTTTGAGTAGATAGATAAAACACGTAATTGACGTATTAAAACAATTAGAATGCATTTGATCTATTGCCATTGCCAGATCAAACTTTGATTATACACTCTAGAATACGCTACAAACGCAACAAAAACAATAGGCCAGGTGTGAATCAATACCCCCCCGGGGGTGCCCGCCTTGTCGTGGCGGGGGGGCTTAGTAACCGTGGTAGTGCTCGTCACACTATCCACGGTGAAGCTAAGCGGCACCCGAGGTGGAGCCGCTGCGCAGGGGTTCTGTGGGTTTGGCAGGGCTCTTCGCGCATGCGGCTGGAGGCTGACGCCGGTGACGCTTGCGCTGCCGGTCGAAGCATGACCCGACTGCACTTTCCATCGCAGTCGGGTCGCCGCGGTCTCCGGTGGCGGTTGAGGGGGAAATCAGCCGCTGCTCAACCGGGGACCAAGGTGGAAGGCGCAGCAGTTTGTACTCGCTGCTGCGCCAGCTCTGGGTAAAACCAGAGCGAGATGGGGCCTTACGGCCACCCGGCGGCGGGTCGCGGAAGAATGCTAACGCGTCCCCGTGGCCCGCCGACTAACCGGCGAGATGGAGTACCGTGGGGTTTTAGTGGGTTAAAGTCCCACATAACCCGTTCCCTCACCCCCGAGGGCGCGGGTATGCATGATGCATTTCCCCACGTAAAAAAAAAAAAAAAAAAAAAGATGTGAATCAATAGTGTGCGTAATCATGCACACAAGTAAAGAGAACTGCTTTATTGTTATATGAACGCGCGGTGTTACCAACTTTTGACTATTCCCCATAAATATGGGAATTTTTATTTTAGGTTTTATTGAATTTATTTCAACGTGATGTTTTCATTAAATTACGAGTAGTGTGGATAATAATGTGAATTTCTAGGTTAAACACATTTTTAACGAAACAAAAAATTATTTAATTTTAGTAGCAATTTTAATGTATAAAATGATACACATGAAACATAATGAAATCTAAAAATATTACTTGGCTAGGTTTTATTTATATTTTATACGTGTATTATTATTACAATTAACTCATTCAAACTCATAAAGAGACTCATAAATTACTAGTTTTTGTCATATAGAGAGGATGAGTGAAGATTCTATACAACAACAAAGACAGCGAATTTAAATAACATATAAAAACTAATGGCCCTCTCTTTGAAGTTGTTTTTTAAAGACATTACGTTTTGAAGCTATAAAGCTACAGCCTACAATACTCACAGAGTTTCTATTAATGTTTGTTTCATTATCTAGTAGCAATCCTGTTTCTTCACTAGAGTTCTCACTTTCATCAGACTTTATTGAGGATAAGAATAATCTCTGTAAACAAAATATCAAAAAAACTAAGTATGTAAAATAACTAAAAAAATAAATTACAAATAAAATAACTATAATACAGCTATAATATTACAATTATACTATTCTTAGATAAGTTAACTTTATAATACCTTACTGGGAATTGTTCCCTTTTTTAATCTCCGCAGTTTCTTCACATAATACAAATCTTTTGTTCTAAAATGAGCGGAACATATTACTGTTGATTTAGCTGGTTGCCAGGTATCTTCATCCCGGCTTTTTCTTATAATATTAATCCACCGAGCACTAATAATCGGATCATTAGGTATTCTGAAAATAATAAATTATTCTGAAAAATTTTTAAAAAATTTAGGGGGCGACATGTATGAAAATGTGTATCTTAAGAAAAGTGAAAGTGGGGGGAGGGGTGAAGTATTCAAATAAAAGGCCAGTTCTAGAATGAGAGGGGGGTTGCGGGACAGGGGAGGGGGGTCGCATTCAAATCTCATACGAGAAATGAAAAAAATGTTTAAAAAATTTAAGGGGCGACAATGTATAAAAAAAATTGTATTGACGACACTTCTTTGGATGGATTCTGTAATAGGAGGAGGTCCTGATCATTATTAGTTCCGACATGAACCACCTCCGATTTGTAGTTTCTCAGATACGAGGGTCAATATAAAGAAAGGGGGGAGGGGGGGTTTCGGATTTTTCTGGTACTCAGCGCCCTTTATATGACCATACCAAAAGTTTTCATGACTCCTGGGAGAACAGAAGAGGCCAGTTTTAGAATAGGAGGGGGGGGGGGGGGGGCGCTTTCAAATCTCAATTCATACAGGAAAAGAAAAAAAAGAAAAAAAAAGAAAAAAATTGTTCGAAAATTAGGCATTGGCAAAAATTGGCAGCTGGTGGTATACGTCTATATATACCCCTATATATGGTATTACAGGCGTGAGGGTATTTAATTTTTTATTTACAATAGGTATAGGTAAATTAATTTGACGTTTATTTGTTAATTGGGAATTTAAATTTCAAAAGCTTGCAACATCGTACAATACAATGTGGCTGATTTTAAGACTTAAATATTATTTTAGTACGTGTTATTTTTGAGAAATATAATATTATATGACTTACTTACCGATGGTAGGTGATTGGAGTAGTTGTTTTCAAACGTCTTCTATAATTTCGGCACACTTTTATAACACAAAACGCCATTTTGAGGCACAAAATTTTAACACGTAGCACAACTGTCAGACACAATGACTCAATCGGTACTGAGCGGTGGTAAAGTTCAAGTCAGTTCACTTACATTTTTTCGACACGGTCGCGCCGCTCTATCTAGAGTGTATAGGAGTATTTATCAAAATAAATGTACGTAACGAAACAGACGTTACGAAATAGTCCCAAACGTTACTAAACAGTAAATATTAGGCTTATTATACGTTGGCGAAATATAATTGATTTAATCTTGCACAAATCCATACTAATATTATAAATACGTTTTCACGAACCAATGAATAAATTTAGATAAAATTTGGTATGAATAAAGAATAAACATTGGGGAAAAACAAAACCTAGTAATAAGTTTATTCTAAGAGACCTATATGACAAAGGGAAAATAAAAAAATTATAATTTCGAAAATTTATTTATTATTTTTAAGAAAGTACAATATTCAAAACTTAAGGGGCCGCCTCATGATTTTCGTCCCATACAAATCAGATGTTTCGTTTTTCCAGTTTTATGCGATAACTGTATGTGCTAGGCTCGAAATAAAAATTGCTTTTCAAAGATAAATAAATTCTAAAGTTTCGCATGGAAGGAAAATAACCAAAATGCTTTAATAAATAAATTTACTTTGCAGATTTATAATCATTTAGGTTTGCAAATAGTATATAACATAGCTACTATTATTTTTTGCATCAAATAAAAAAAAAACAGAAACGAAGTCGGCTAAGAAATGTGTACACTCAGCTTTATCCAATACTGTTTCGTTACATAACTAAATTAATAAAAATGTTACGAAACCGTTACAGGAATTCGTCAATAACATGGTTTTAAAATTCGAATGGTTTGTTATAACCTGATACTGCTAGTTTAATAAGCTTATCAAGCTTTTATTCTTCCCGTTTTACAAAAAGTTTATTAAATCATGGCTTACCTTACTATGAAAATATACCAAAATATTTCTCGTCTCGAAACAGTTGATCACACTTGGAAAACACGTCTTCACCAAATTGACAATTAAAAATGTGGTATTGACATGAAACCAACAGCCAATCAGGATGACTTTAGTATTGCCCGAGCAAAACTCTTACGGATGCGTTCAGAAATAAAGTGAAAATTGAAATAACACGTAACTAAACCTTTGTTACTAAACCGTAAATTTAACTCATTTAATTTTATGCGTTTTAATTCAATTTTTACTATGAAAGCGCATCGCAAATCCCTTTACATATGAAACAACATTTCAATCTAGGTATGAAAAACTAAAAACATGTACAATATTCACAAAAGTTGTCGTATTTTACGAAGCAAGAAACGCTTGAGGTAGGGGGCGGCAATTCGATTTTTGTATGGACGGTAAAAACAGTGTCATGAAAGTTGATTTATTTTATTTAAATTATTATCATTTTACACTTCATTATTCGAATAATCTTAAAAACAAATGTTTTTTCTTTAAAATAATCCTATTTTCTTTCGTATAATTCAATATTTTCATATTGTACTTTATTACTACATCGGTTCACGATTATTTCGCAAATGTACATACATTTTGAGAAATACTCATATAATCAAAGCGATCAAACAAATTACTTGTAGTTTCGGTTTGAACTGTATATGGCGGCAAGGCGAAGACTGAGATCTTGTTTGGCCGCACGTCCAAACTTGTTTGTTAACACGCTCTCAATCAAGATTTCCATCAAACGCGTCAAACACGTAGATTGTTTGACAAATGCGTAAAATTTGACAAACAATTTGATCGTTTACAGGTGCGATAATTGTCAAAAAGATGCATTTGTCGTGTCCCTTCGGCCACCGGCGCACACTTTATATTACTATAGTATTGTAGCCATTGAGAACAACTAGAGGAGCTATAATAGACAAAAGGCATGCTTCATTTATATTAGAGCTGGTCGTTTTTTTGACAAACTGCTTCAAGAAACAGATTTTTGCCATGTAACGAACGAACGCTTTTATGACAGAAGGAAAATCAGTTTTTTTTTTAAAAAGCAGGTTTATTGCTTCGGCGATTCAACTGTACGTACAAGGCCGATTTAGACGTTACGAGTGTTTAGTAGAGTGCGTAGGTGGCACTCGAATGCCAGTGCATTAGTAGGTTTCCAGTGACGTTTATACTTCTTCCAGTAGATTGCCATTTTGTAGGCCAAAACACACATAACTCTCCTTGTCAACTTGTGCAAGTTACTAAAACGTACAATAGAGCCTGGTCGTTTTTTTTGACTAACCGTTTCAAGAATCAGATTTTTGCAACCATTTACATATTGCGCTTGTGTGTGTAGTGTAGTGCCTGTGAGAAGTGTGAGAGGTTCTAGCTTCCTATTAATGAAATAATTTTTAAAATCGATTCTATAGTTTCAGAGATTACCCCTACATCAAATCTTATAAACTTAGATACATGTACCCATAACACATGCTTTGGGGTTCCGTGTTATCATATTTAGAACCGCGACATCTTTAGTTTCGACTCGAAGGCCAAACCGACGAATCCATACAGGGCCAGCCAGGGAAGGAATGCACGGCCCGAGTGTGTCCAACAGCATAATGACCGACCCAGCAATTTGCTCGGCATTCTAGTGTTGGACATTCTCGGGCCGTGCATTTCTTTTCATTACCGATGACAGTACTTTCTATGCAAACAATAAATGGCTAAAATAATTGTTCTAAGTTTCCTCATTCTGGTCAAAATAAAAGATGTAGCGGGGGGTCCTATGTATGCTAAAAATAAAAATTCTACCAAAAATATTTACGACGCGGTTTTGAAAAAGAAACTGGTTTGCTGTTCTTTTAATATGGACGCTGTATAGTGTATAAATACATTAGACTGATATGGTACAGACTGTCGAATAAACGGTTTTTTTTAATGAATGAATATAATATGTAGTATGGACGATTTACGCCTTATGAATAAAAAGCCGTTTCTTTTGGCACTGCTTTTTGAAGCAGTTTGTCGATTTATAAAATGGGTTACGTTCCGTTTCACGTAAAATACGAAACGACCCAGCTCTAATTTATATAAAAAATAAAACTTAAGTTCGCTGAAGCGCTTGTTAGTCGCTAGTCGAGTAACCAAACGGTATAAACACACAGCGCTAGATCGCTTCTAGGATGTAGTTTTCTCGCGACCAAAAGGTCAAAAGCGCCGTGAATTTCGTGGCGCATACGCATTTCGTTCAACGTACTACAACACATGCTTAATATAGACTAACTACATTTACAGAAAGGACATACCTAACAAGCTTCATTTGTACAAGATTTGTATTTTTGTTTGTAATGAATAAAATCAAAACTACTGGACTGATTTAAAAAAATATTTCTAAATAAATACTATATATATATTATTATTTATTATTACACTTTACACTATATAAAGCTCGATTACCACTCACTCACTCACTGACTGACATAATTGTTCTCCCAGAAAGAGTTGTGATGGGGGGAAAGTTTTGGTAGGATCGTATAGAAGGGGTCCCAGAGAGTACCATAAAAATCCGAAACCCCCCTTTTCGCCCCCCTTGTTTTTTTTATCTCGGAAACTACAAATCAGAGGGTGTAGGTGCCGAAACTAATAATGTTCAGGATCTGTTCCTATTAGCGAATCTGTTAAAAAAATATTCTCCCATACAAAAAAAAACTCCCATACATTTTTTTTTATCTCGGTAACTCCAAATCAGAGGGGGGAGGTGCCGAAACTAATAATGTTCAGGATCTGTTTCTATTAGCGAATCTGTTAAAAAAAATCTCCCATACAAAAAAAAACTCCTGTTATTGTACCTGTCACTGAATAGGCTATATTTTATATTTCCTATTGCATATAATTTTTACCCTAGGCGAAGTCGGGGCAAGCCGCTAGTTGTTTCATACATTCTCTAAATTCACAGGCATAATACCCGGTCCTTTGTAAGGCTTGCATGGGGACATAGGCCCAACACGTAGAGGCCGTTTAGAGTGTTTAATCTAAAGTGTTATGAGTAGCACTATTATTAGTTGAATTAAACTTGGTAAAGTTGAATGCATCGACGTATAAAAAATGAAAGCCGAATATTCATTGTAAATTTTTATTTAGTTAATTTTATTATTATTTATTTGACATGTTGTGGGCCAAAATTTAGTGTGCAAATACGTTCGCGGGCCGCGTTTAAAAATAGTGCATTTTAAAGTAGTGTTCATAATTTTTAGCAATAGATATCAGACATGAAATAATACGACAAGGTTATTATAATACAATTTATTAAAATACCAAAATTAAATAAAAAAATAAGTACAACATTATAACTAAATCGTGGACTTTGGAATTATTACAAACTACTTGCGCTTGAATTTGGGAAACTAATCCATCGATGTTTGGATTAATTTAACTGATCAAATCCAAATTGTACGATGTTTTGATTTATTAACTTTCATCATTGAGAAGAACTGTTCGCATTTATAAGTACTGCCAAACGCACAAATCAATCTTCTTGCGAATTTTCTAAGCTGCGGAAAATGGTCTTCTTCGAGGTATTTTTTGTAGAAATCGCACAACTCCACGTCTTCAAATTTAGAAATTAAGAGTGAGTTTTCTTGAATTTCGATCAACTCCATTTGCAAGTGTATTGGAGCATTTTGTACATTATTTTTTGTTGGAGTAGCAAATAAATTGAAGCAGTCTTCCATGTTTTTGAAATCACTAAATCTGTTCGAAAATTGCTCCGACAGTAACTTGAGTTCTTCAGCAAGTTGAGTATAAGCAATATTTTCATACGCAGAGAGCGTGCTGAAATGGTGACTGTTATGATTTAGTTACATGCCCTTAAACAAAAGTTTAGTTAACTTTTGCCTATTAGATAAATAATTAATATTCTGATCAGTTTTAGCTTCATGTTTCAAGCGGATTGTTGTATATTTGTTAATGATAGCCCGTATCAAATGTATTCGGTGATTCAAAGTGCTCGGTTGATTAAAAGAATGTTGAACTAAAGATGTAAATACTTCTTTCTGAATAAAATGTTCCAAAGTATTAACAGTAATATAACTGAAATAGTATTTTGTAGAGAGACTGATGCCACCACTTTGTTTTATAAGTTTTCGTATTACAATTTCCGTAGTCATACATATTTTGTATACGTCTTCCGTGGAGTAAGACAAGCCACCCATATCTTTAATAGTTATTAGTTTATGATGTGGCAGCTTTTCTGTTGTGGTTAAGCTATCCACACATACTTCGCATTTCAATGACCTTGTCAGAATCCGGGTAATGTAGCCAGATATGTATCCGACGATCAACTGGGAACCAAATGGAATCTGTTCGCAACTGAGTGTACCAGCAAAAATTTTACAGTTATTCTCGGCTTCAATGTCAGATTCTAAGCAGCGAGTAGACGATAAGATTTCATATTGGTCATCGTCGTGCCTGTTCATGGATGTAGTGCTATTACGTCAATTGAAGAATTGTTTAAAATGTTAATATTGTCTAGTGGAATACAATTTCCGGTGAAAGATGAGCGAAGTTCCAAGTGGTTTAATGCTTTTTTATAAGCAGCTCGAAACTGTAAAACATTAGGATTGTTATTGTATCCGCCATGTTTTCTGATAACCCCAAAAAAGAGCTCTAAATGGTCTTGACTGAGTCGATACGTTGAAATGTAACTCATGAGTTTTTTTTTCTGTACTGCATATTGAAACATTGTTTTCAGTGATTCTTTACAAATGATGGCGCCAATAAATCCTGTTTTGTTTGCTGATTAAACAATTTTCTGTTTTGAAATAGTTAGTGTAATATGAGGCGCTAAATTTTTTCTTTTAATAACCCTTCTACATTTTGTATGAAATTCCAAATTTAATATGTATTTCTTCACTTTGTCAAGAAAATCAAATAATTAAGATTTATTTTTTACATCAATAGGTCGCTTGAATCCATAAAAGTGACACTTTCTCGAATTCATTGTGTCAAAAAAGTTGTTCATAATTGTTATAAAATTAACAGTTGCTGATGAGTCTAGGTCCTCTGTGGTCGTCAAACTGCGGCCGGCGGGCGATATTTGTGCGGCCCGCGACATAGCAAACAATTTATTAAGAGATTTTACAAGAAGGGTTAAGGATTCACCTTTCTTTTTCATATTTCTGTTCTGGCGCTGGACCTTCTTAATTTTATATATTAATTGTAGCGGTTAGACCGTACAGGTATGAAGCTACGGCGCACGCCAGTTACATGTAAACGCTCCCGGCAGTAAGCCGCATGCATAGCGTCGTAATTCACTAGGTCATTCATAATACTGCCTAGCAAGCAATATAGTAGAGTGAACAGTATTATCTTTTATTGGAGAGTGACCCAATTAGAGACCTGCCACGACACTGAGGGTTACGAAGTGTTCCACGTACAGCACGCATCCCCAGTGTTACATTGGTGACCCAACGACGAAACCGCTGCTATAGTTGTGCGCCGAGACCGCACACACGGCGCGAGTTTTCGTGTTTATACAATGACTGAAGCTGCATCCGGACTTTATCGACCTACTCCAGCCGACAAGGACAGCAGAATGGCTGCGATCGTGGACTACAGCTCTTTGGTGAAAGAGGTCAGCTATTTCGGCGCGGATGAGCAGGATGGAGACCGGGAACAGACAGCGCAACGGAGACAGATCGCGGTCGAGGAACCGCCAGCAGAAACGACACCTATGTTAGTGCCGCCGAGTTGACTTTCGGTAAAACGCTTCGCCTGCCCGGGGACTTTTATAGTTTCGACAGTGAAGTGATTACTTCCGACCATGACGTCATACAGAAAATTTGCAGCTATTCGAAACTGCAAATCGAGTCAAGGGTAATATCTCTGTGGACAGATTGAAATCCGCTTATATTTTTTCCGAAAGCAAACAGAAAAAGTCGCGGTGGTACCGACTTCATGAACAGTAAAGGTGGCAACACTGCCTACCTCTCAAACAGAAAAAGTCGGGGTGGTACCGACTTCATGAACAGTAAAGGTGGCAACACTGCCTACCTCTCAAACAGAAAAAGTCGCGGTGGTACCGACTTCATGAACAGTAAAGGTGGCAACACTGCCTACCTCTCAAACAGAAAAAGTCGCGGTGGTACCGACTTCATGAACAGTAAAGGTGGCAACACTGCCTACCTCTCAAACAGAAAAAGTCGCGGTGGTACCGACTTCATGAACAGTAAAGGTGGCAGCCCTGCCTACCTCTCAAACAGAAAAAGTCGCGGTGGTACCGACTTCATGAACAGTAAAGGTGGCAACACTGCCTACCTCTCAAACAGAAAAAGTCGCGGTGGTACCGACTTCATGAACAGTAAAGGTGGCAACACTGCCTACCTCTCAAACAGAAAAAGTCGCGGTGGTACCGACTTCATGAACAGTAAAGGTGGCAGCCCTGCCTACCTCTCAAACAGAAAAAGTCGCGGTGGTACCGACTTCATGAACAGTAAAGGTGGCAGCCCTGCCTACCTCTCAAACAGAAAAAGTCGCGGTGGTACCGACTTCATGAACAGTAAAGGTGGCAGCCCTGCCTACCTCTCAAACAGAAAAAGTCGCGGTGGTACCGACTTCATGAACAGTAAAGGTGGCAACACTGCCTACCTCTCAAACAGAAAAAGTCGCGGTGGTACCGACTTCATGAACAGTAAAGGTGGCAACACTGCCTACCTCTCAAACAGAAAAAGTCGCGGTGGTACCGACTTCATGAACAGTAAAGGTGGCAACACTGCCTACCTCTCAAACAGAAAAAGTCGCGGTGGTACCGACTTCATGAACAGTAAAGGTGGCAACACTGCCTACCTCTCAAACAGAAAAAGTCGCGGTGGTACCGACTTCATGAACAGTAAAGGTGGCAACACTGCCTACCTCTCAAACAGAAAAAGTCGCGGTGGTACCGACTTCATGAACAGTAAAGGTGGCAGCCCTGCCTACCTCTCAAACAGAAAAAGTCGCGGTGGTACCGACTTCATGAACAGTAAAGGTGGCAACACTGCCTACCTCTCAAACAGAAAAAGTCGCGGTGGTACCGACTTCATGAACAGTAAAGGTGGCAACACTGCCTACCTCTCAAACAGAAAAAGTCGCGGTGGTACCGACTTCATGAACAGTAAAGGTGGCAGCCCTGCCTACCTCTCAAACAGAAAAAGTCGTGGTGGTACCGACTTCATGAACAGTAAAGGTGGCAGCCCTGCCTACCTCTCAAACAGAAAAAGTCGCGGTGGTACCGACTTCATGAACAGTAAAGGTGGCAGCCCTGCCTACCTCTCAAACAGAAAAAGTCGCGGTGGTACCGACTTCATGAACAGTAAAGGTGGCAACACTGCCTACCTCTCAAACAGAAAAAGTCGCGGTGGTACCGACTTCATGAACAGTAAAGGTGGCAACACTGCCTACCTCTCAAACAGAAAAAGTCGCGGTGGTACCGACTTCATGAACAGTAAAGGTGGCAGCCCTGCCTACCTCTCAAACAGAAAAAGTCGCGGTGGTACCGACTTCATGAACAGTAAAGGTGGCAACACTGCCTACCTCTCAAACAGAAAAAGTCGCGGTGGTACCGACTTCATGAACAGTAAAGGTGGCAACACTGCCTACCTCTCAAACAGAAAAAG
This sequence comes from Nemapogon koenigi, assembly GCA_963924495.1. NCBI lineage: Eukaryota > Metazoa > Arthropoda > Insecta > Lepidoptera > Tineidae > Nemapogon > Nemapogon koenigi. Next base: position 1,981,883 of record OZ004655.1, read on the forward strand.
TCGCGGTGGTACCGACTTCATGAACAGTAAAGGTGGCAACACTGCCTACCTCTCAAACAGAAAAAGTCGCGGTGGTACCGACTTCATGAACAGTAAAGGTGGCAACACTGCCTACCTCTCAAACAGAAAAAGTCGCGGTGGTACCGACTTCATGAACAGTAAAGGTGGCAGCCCTGCCTACCTCTCAAACAGAAAAAGTCGCGGTGGTACCGACTTCATGAACGGTAAAGGTGGCAACACTGCCTACCTCTCAAACAGAAAAAGTCGCGGTGGTACCGACTTCATGAACAGTAAAGGTGGCAACACTGCCTACCTCTCAAACAGAAAAAGTCGCGGTGGTACCGACTTCATGAACAGTAAAGGTGGCAACACTGCCTACCTCTCAAACAGAAAAAGTCGCGGTGGTACCGACTTCATGAACAGTAAAGGTGGCAACACTGCCTACCTCTCAAACAGAAAAAGTCGCGGTGGTACCGACTTCATGAACAGTAAAGGTGGCAACACTGCCTACCTCTCAAACAGAAAAAGTCGCGGTGGTACCGACTTCATGAACAGTAAAGGTGGCAACACTGCCTACCTCTCAAACAGAAAAAGTCGCGGTGGTACCGACTTCATGAACAGTAAAGGTGGCAACACTGCCTACCTCTCAAACAGAAAAAGTCGCGGTGGTACCGACTTCATGAACAGTAAAGGTGGCAACACTGCCTACCTCTCAAACAGAAAAAGTCGCGGTGGTACCGACTTCATGAACAGTAAAGGTGGCAACACTGCCTACCTCTCAAACAGAAAAAGTCGCGGTGGTACCGACTTCATGAACAGTAAAGGTGGCAACACTGCCTACCTCGCAAACAGGAAAAGTCGCGGTGGTACCGACTTCATGAACAGTAAAGGTTATCAAATTCAAATTAGGTTACGGTTTTGCTATTTGTTAATTTTAATTGTAAATAAATTTGTGTTTATATTTTTACCTATGCATGTAATTACGTAATTGGTTGTTGAGAAATAATGTGTAACCTTAAACTTTTATTTTAGGGAACTCAGCAATTTTTGTGTAATATAATATATTTTTTAGCCAAGTAAGAATGCTAAATGAGTCATGTACGAGCATCGTCAACGCATCTATAGAAAATGCAAGGTTGAATATTTTTATGCATACCTTTGTTTTATCAGAGGTCAATCGATGTATCTTTCGTTTGAGAACTATTTTTCGTGGGGTATCAAAAATTGTTTCAGACTCGCTAACAGTCTCAGAAATCGGTTACATTGTTCCAACTAAGGTTCCAGCACTGTGAGACATCCCTCGCTAATACAAAAATAACATTGTGTTAGTGATGACTGAAAATTATTTCAGTATTATTTTGTATTTGTCACACCACTCATTTTAAAGGGGGTTTGAAAGTTTTTGACTGCAGACTGGCATAGTGCCGCCATTTTTGCAAATATCTCCTTAATGTGGCACATTAGAAAATTTTGTTATTAGACATTTTTTGTTTGTCCCCTATTCACATAAGTACTCAAGTTTATACCACAAACTTTTAAACCTTTTATTTTTAAGCGGTACCTACAATAGTTTAATTTGTCTTACTAACATTGTCAAAAGGCACAGCAGACTTCTTCAGAAAACGCCTTCCTGCTTTTGTTAAGTATTTATCTTGTTCGCAAAAATGCAATGAACATATATAACTATGGTTGGATGGTAACCAGGTCTCTTCACTGCGGTTGTTTTGGACAAATTTTATCCATCTTTCTCTTGTTTCTTGGCTCGGGCGTGGAAACCTTCAATAGAGAAAATACCACAAATTTCAATAACTATTTTATTATAAACTAGCAGTTTGCCTCGACTTCGTCCGGGGTAACAATTATATATCATATAAAACAATAGACTATGTTATTCAGTTGATAATATAGCATTCTACTGGAAAAAATACTTTTTTAAATTGGTCCAGTAGTTTATTACTAGTGGATACAATTGTTACCCCGGGCGAAGTCGGGGCAAGCAGCTAGTATAAAATATAGCCTAGTTACTCAGCGATAACAATACATTCTACTGGTAAAAAATAAAAACATTTAAAATCGGTCCAGTAGTTTTTGAGTTCATCATTACAGACAAAAATACAAATCTTTTCTCTTTATAATTGTAGTGTAGAAGTGTAGATAACACATTATACAAACAATATCTGCGTAAAAAATATATTGTATTATTTTCCGCTATATACGGGAACGTCAACTAATTTTACATATTTTCACTTCTGAATGTTTTTAGTCTATGACACAACAGGCGTCTTATAAATTTCGTATTTAATTTTAAAATGATTATACCTAGTTACTTACCGGTGGAAAGTTATTCCTTTACACATCGCCGTATTCCTTGAATTATTAGTGCAATATCTCAACACACACCAAGGCATATTTTATGACTTTCAAATTTTTTCGATTAAAAACAATCACTAGCATATAACTGCTCAACAGCTAGCAATCGACTGAAAGAAGTGTGGCGCGATCGCCGCAATTGAACGAAACACAGAAGTGATGAGTAGCGTCTTCTCTAGTACTGATTCACTCACTGATTGTAGCATAATGTTCGATCTCTTTGGCTGTATATTGTAGGTATATAGACTTCCTTTTTAAGATTTTGATTTGACATATTTTTGTTATGACAGGGATTTTGAGATAGACAAAATGTAAATAAACACTGATAAATTATTCTTTACTTCATATTTGATTATTTCTACAAGATTAATACGACAAAATTATGTAATTCGTATCTAAATATAATTTACCGAGCAAAGCTTAATAACACCGAGGGCGCCCTCTCTGGTATTATTTTATATTAATTCACTCTTTCATTTTTTATTCTTTCAAGGTGTCCAAATCATCTGTCAACTTCTCTAATCACATCCTACCTAATGTAATATTATACAACTTACTTTACTTGTAATACAAGGTATTGATCCCTTTTTTAAAACAGATCTTCCAGTTTTTCCAAAATATATATCTTCGCTTCTAAAATGTTTGGAGCATAATTTTGAAGCATTAGATGGAAGCCAAAATTCTTCCCTGCGTTCTTCTTGCACGAACTGTATCCACTTTTCTCGTGCTACATTGTTAACTGGCGGAAACCTAAATAGAAACTTTTTTTTAATTAAATTAATTAAAATTATCTAGAATTCGGTAGGTAAAGTAAAAGTTAAGGTATGCTGAATCCAAAACCGTTTTCAATTTATAACTCTTAAGAGGATCGTGTAGCTCAGCGTACGCAGCGAAATAGGTATTTAGAAAATCATATTCTGTCTCAGCGCGCTCTTCCCACGGGCATCAGTGCGACAGAGAACACTGCAGCTCGTGAGTGTTCGTAGGTATGTTCTTCGTTGAAAATTGCGTTTTGGGGGAAAACGATTTACACCTACTAAACTATAACGAAACCTTATAATTTTGGTGTCGAACGTTTAAGCAGATTATAATCTACGTACGTACGTTTTGCTTTTTTTGAAATTTTGCTTTGTTTCTCAAATACAGACGGTTTATTACGAGCAAGTTATGAACCAAAAAAACCGAGATTTGAGGGGCTTATAACTTTTGACCTATTACGAATTTTGAAAAAAGGAAAAAATACGTACGTAGTTTTTCATTATGTCAGTAACATATTACAAAATCGTTAAAATTAAATAATATTTAGGGGTAGTAAAACGTTTTCTCCGTTTGTATGGACATGGACGCGGTACACTACACTCTTAAAATCGTGAGATTGTCTTTATTTTTTCAAAAACAAATAAATTATTTCACCTATGAATGACGTCTATTCTATTCTATTTTTTTTTCAAAATGGCTCCATCAGGGTTTTGATGATTCCGCCAATGTCAAGTATTATAGACGTCACAGTAACAATAAGCCGATAATCGGTAGGTAGAATGCTCCCGCCGGCCGTGATATGTCCTATTAATCACTGACTAATCACAACCATCACAGCGCGGGCAGGATTAAACTGGATTCCCCAACACGTCTTCGCGGCGCGTGTGCTATCCACCAAGGCGTGTCGTGGAATCGAATGACGTCATTATATCGGCTAAATAAAAGCAAAATATTTACTTGTCAACTTGTCAACCAATGTTACCCTGTTACTAGATATACTACTATTTCAGTAGTTTTTATAACTAATCTAGTTCATTATTTAGGAAGAATGTTTAAGCATTTTTTATGGTAGGATATTCTTTGACCTTTGTATATATTTTGTATCACAAAAACTATGCAGACTACAGTATAAAAGCCGTAAAGATGTGTTTCTTTGTTGTTTTAATATGTTTTATGTAGAAGTGGTAGGTTTTGGTAGATTTTGTAGGATTTAGAGACGGCAACACTATTGTTTGTTAAATGTTAAAGTCAAAGAACACAGATGTTCTTTTTTCTGTACCAACATATCAAAGGTATTGAAGTATTCAGCCGACAAAATGACGTCATCAGTGCCAAAACTTTTATAATTTATTATAAAAAAACTACTGTATAGAAATCAAAAATATTCAAATTAGTTTTTTAAAATAGCTTAATCTTTAAAATAAAAATATATAATCGTACCTTAGCTTTTACTTTACATACCGAATTACCCGCCGCTCAGAGGGAGAGGATTTTTTATGATCGAAATGAATGAATTTAATTAGGAACATTTTTAAATGAAACTTATTCTCTCTGAGATATTAAGGCGTTTCCGCCCTTTTTGTACACTGTATATTGGCAGTTATGTACTATTGTTTGTTTATTTGCATTGAATAGGCTCCGAAACTACATAAACCGATTTGAAAAATTATTTTACTATTGGGAAGCTACACTATCCCCGGGTGACATAGGCTATATTATATTCTGAAAAAAATTAGGGATCCTTACTAAAACTCCAATAATGTAACTCAAGATGTAAAAAAAATACCTAAAAATCCTTGAATATTTATGATAGAACAAAATAATGTACTACGACTTTGCAGAACACATCATTATCTACAAAAAGTACAGCGACAGCATATGTCTAACTATTATAGCCAATATTATATGAACAATATCCAAAGTTAGTCGTAGCCGTAGGGGTAGTGCAGGCAAGCCAACGTTTGGGCAGGACAACGTCTGCCGGGTCCGCTATCTACTAGGGATCTACTACTATCTCTGGATCTACTGACTTTATCTCCGAGCGCTATAGGCTATATTTTATTTTGTTCGAAAATATCCGGGCGAAGCTGGGGGCGGAATGCTAGTACTTATACTATATAACAAACAACAATACTAACACGTTGGTTAGTTTCAACCTTACCTTTAGGTAGGGCTAGTGTCGCTCTACCAACATTTGTGTTCACTTTTTAAAGTATTTGCAAGTATTAATACTGTTTCTTTACGATAAAAGGAAATCTTATATCGATATAAATAGCACAAATCAATAATTAACATCATTAGTTTATACCTGCAACGAATGACGCATGATTACTGAGTTTATCACGACGAAATAATTTTCTGAGCATATTTTATTAAACCAATTTTTCTTGCGTTTGATAAGTAAGGCGCAAGCTACATAGGATTATGGCACAAATGGGATTATGGATATATGAATGGAAAGAACAACGCCCGTGCCATGTTAGCGCCCGCGCCACATCCTATGTGGCTTGCGCCTAAAGTGTACTGAATTTATTTTCAAAATAAATACTTAGCCAAAAGTAAATTTGTGTTACGTGATAACCTCAGTAATTATCAAGTGAGTTGTAGTAACACTATTTAACAAGAGAGGGCGCTTACATACAATACGGTCAAATGTTCTAGATTCTAGAATAATCTATAGGAATAAATATTTTATTATTAGGTAAATAAACAAAATACTTACGAAAATAAACTGTAGTCACGCGCAGTCGTTACGTTGTAACTACATTTGCAATAACGCAATGCGCAACACGGCATATTGTCAACGAAAACCTTTTATATTATTTTTTTGTTAGTACACGCACACAACGTCACACGCGGATTGTCAAACTAGTACTAAGTGATTTGTTACATACATGTTACAAGACTCGGACCACGAATTTGGTCGTTATGCCCTATAATTAAATGTCTTTGTTGCGGAGTGATAGATGATGTTGTGAGTAGTTGTGACTAAAATGAAGAAAAGTAGTTAACGCTAAAATGGTTTATATGGCTGAAGAAAAAGGAAATGCTGGCAGAGGACGACCTAGGTGTACTTTTATTGAAGATATAAAAAAAAATTGATTGAAGGCAATATTAAAAGTATTATAATTTTAGTTCTAATTACTTACATTAGAAACCTTAACAATTTTTGCAGTAGGTATGGCGTTTTCTAATAAATATCTCCTTCCCGATTTAATTATTAAATTACTTTGTTTAAAATGCTTAGAGCAAACAGTGCTAGTTTTTGTCGGAAACCATTCTTGACGACCTGTCGCTTCAATCCACTTGTCTTTTAAAACGGGATCTTTTGGAAATCTAAAAAATAACATTTTAAAAAAAATGGTAAAATTTATTTTAGTAGATGGTACGCATGCAGAAAAGTACTTGCAACTGTATACATTGCGTTTTTACTTCATAGTAACCACAGTAGAATTGAAATGACCCCGAATTTGTATCAGAACCGGTGTCACCAAACTCACACATTAACATTTTGCAACGTTTGAATAAACCATAAATATTTTATCACTGATTGGTCGACATTACACAAGCGATTTACATCTTACTTTTGATCTATTATTATGTCAATAAAGTTCATTATTCCGTTATAAGGTAATAATTGTTTTATTTTGTGCATACAAAAAGCGACTTTATTCATTACTCGGTATGGTATCTTTCTTTAACGCCATAGTATTCATGGTTCAAAAACATTCAGTGTTGCTATCAGAAAGGCTAAAAATAATCTTAGGTAATCTTAATAATATCTATATATATAAAACAAAGTCGGGTTTGTTCGAACACTTATAACTCGAGAACGGCTCGACCGATTTTCATGGTTTTTAATTTGTTGTATTTGTGTCCGTCCCGAATAGCAGAATAACTATTAAAAAATTGGAAAAATGCACGAAAAACAAAATTATAAAGAAAATTCATTTTCTCTATATCTATATATATAAAAGAAAGTTAGTTACACCATTTATAACTCAAGAACGGCTGTACCGATTTGGCTGAAAATTGGTGGGGAGGTAGCTTAGAGCTAGGAGACGGACTTTTTATCCCGTTCGACAGCGTTCCCGTGTGACTTGACATAAAACGTCAGTCACTATAAAACGTGGTATAACAAAAACGCATCTGACTTGGAATAACAAAACGCAAATGACAGCTTCTCGCTAAAAGTAGTGGTAGTGGTAGGAGTAGAGATAGGTGTAGTGGTAGTGGTAGGAGTAGGGGTAGTTGTAGTGATAGTGGTAGGGTAGCGGTAGTGGTAGGGGTTGGAGTAGGGGTAGGGGTAGGAGTAGTGGTAGGCGTAGCGGTAGTCTGCGGTAGTGGTAGGGGTTGAAGTAGGGGTAGAGGTAATGGTTGGAGTAGGGGTAGTGGTAGGGGTAGCGGTAGTGGTAGGGGTTGAAGTAGGGCTAATAGAGCAAATAGTGCTAGATTTTGTCGGAAACCATTCTTCACGGCCTGTCGCTTCAATCCACTTATCTTTTAAAACAGCATCTTTTGGAAAACTAGAAATAAAAAATATGTATTCTAAAATAAAAAAATAATAAAATGGTAAAATTTTATTTTGTAGATGGCAACTCTAATTGTAGAATAAGTACTTGCAACTCATGCAACTGTATACATTGCGTTTTTACTTCCTAGTAACATATCTATGATCATCAATAGAGAGCAATGGATAGAGTTAATGCCCACGCGAAACATGTTTGTTATTGAAGTTTTTAGGTTATTATAGAAATAAATCAATAAAATTAGAATAAATATGGGGGGGGGGGGTGTCCAAAGTCATGAAATTCGTGTGACGTAATGTATGGATGGCCCCTAGGTATTGGATGGAAAAATGAAAAAGATTTGATATTGCCCACAGCTTCGCATGTCTGTCTGTAGGTATATCTGTATTGGATGTGATGGAGGTGGAAAAATAGTTTATGCCTGTTCATAGTAATGTTCTATTCTATTTTCTATAACATTCTTGTAAAAAAAATTACATAGATTATAACAGTAATATTCTAGATTTACACATAGAGTACCTACTGTACATTTTTGATCCGGTAAAATAGGGTGGGGAATGAGATAGAGAGAGGAATAGATAAATATTGCTGTTATTTTCATATTATTTATTACCTAGTACCTATTAGTATTAATAATATTTACACCATAATAATACCTATAAAAAAACCAAACACTCTATCATCATTAGGCATGTAATCTTGCGGTATGGCCAGTGATACTTAGTTCAGACCACAGTAAAATAGACAAAAGTAAACTACGCTTTAGACTAGCTCTGGGCGGCAGGCATGAGACTCGGGTTGAAAGTTAAAGAGTGAAATACTTTACTATGTTTATATTCATGGTTACACATTATTAAACAAATTAAAACACGTTAACGATTAGCTCGCTTCACCGGCTTGGAAAAACTCTCCGCTCAGTCGGTAGTGTTGCCAGCCGGTGGAAACGTCGTGGGGTTGCCACACTAAAAATAGGCTAGTTCCTGTAACGTATTGGTGGGTTTATTATCCGTTTGGTCGCCACAACGCTAATTAATATACTTACACTTAAAATATTATATTATATTCTAATTTAGTAATGTTTACATAAATTCACCTTAAAATGTACATACTTAAAACAAACGTGATACCAGTACAAAATAAAAGAAATATGCTATTTATCGAATTTATGAAAAGTTGACGAATTAATAAAACAATAACCCTAACGTTACGTTACTTTTTTGGGAATGTTTAGTTGATAAATAAAAGAGAGAAAGTGAACTTTTAAAAAAAAAAATATTAATAAACTTTACTTTAACTTTATTATCAGGGCAACAAAAGTATAAACCAACCTCAACAGAAGGCAGTGCCTGCTTTTTTAAGAAACGTCGACCCTTTTGCGTCAAATACATGTCGTCTTCATTAAAGTGAGCCGAACACATTCTTGAATCATTAAGCGGTAGCCAGTGTTCATCACTTCGTTCTAATTGAATTAGACGTATCCACTTTTCTCTCGTAGCAGTTTGACTTGGAAACCTTAAACATAATTATTAACTGCTAACTGACTTTTTAATGGTTCTCGGGAGCTATAAGGCAACCCGTGAATGTATAAAAAAAGACATACGAAGCCGTGGGCAATATCGAGTATTTTCCATTTTTCATGTGTACATGAAACACTACAAATAAATTGCACATAATTAAATTGTTAATTAATTTAATTCTAATTAATTAAATTCTAGTTAATTGCCGGTATCTATAACTATACCTATTAAAATATGATATATGTACTTACTTGTGATATGTAATACCATCCGCCTTTTTTGAATTTCGAGTGTTATTTAAACACTTTTTGAAGACGCAACGCGGCATTTTGTTTAAATTAAATAGTAGCGTCGCACAACCTCACTGATGGACGGTGAGCAAGCTACTGTCCGACTCCGAAGGTTGTTCACAAAATCGCGTTGTGAACAACTTTAATACGCCGTTTTAATGAAGCGTAAAGTACAAGCCGGTGCGTTGCCTTTACAATACAATATCATATATATTTTTTTTAAATCTTTATTTATCAACTGAACTCCAACACAATATTACACAAAACATTACATTATAATAAATAGAGACCATGTAGGATCTGTCACTATGCTCTCTTATTATATATTTGTGAAAATGTGAAAAGTAACATTATTTATTATCTCAATCAATGACGTAATATATCCAAACATCAAGTTATTACAAGCACATACAAGATCAATCTATGTAGCCAGTCTAGCCACAGTCTTATTAATAAATGGCCAATAAATAAAAAATAGATAATTACCAAAAAATATTCACGTAATTTTTTGTAATTATATCATCTAGGTAAAATTTGATAAATTAAGTTTTCAGAGGTGTATTTAGGATTTTTTTCTATTTTTCAAAACAATAAAAAGATTTATCATATCCTTAAAAGCAATATTTTTTTGTTTCAGTCTCGTAAATAGATCAGGTTTTCTGAAAAAAATTATAAAAAATTGGATTTTGATGACTGACTCCCCTTTAAGTAGGTACCTGTGCCACTCTACGTGCCACTTTATTTGGGCCGTACTGTACCTACTATAATGACATAGTAAATATATAAGCTACGACAACGTCTACCCGGTCCGCTAATAAAACACAAAAAATGTTTCTATCTATGTCCGTCATAGACTTTGAAACCATCCAAGTCCAACCAATGTGCCCCAAACCGGTTTCATTGAAGGCAATAATGCAAAAAAAAATAACCCATACAAAAATTTTCAACCCCATCAAAATACTCTTTATAAATTAAAAATAATGTGAAGACGAACGAAGTCGGGTCAAGCCGAAAATCACTTGTGTATTGTAGGTAACCAACCCTGTGCGTTTATCGGTGCACCTGTCCTGCGGCGGTCCGCGTAGGGCGAGTAGTTGTAAATGAGCTGTATGCACTTACTAAATTCCGTTACCTAAATAAAATGTCGGGTTTGTTCAAGATCAAAGCAGTGCGACATCTTTTACGTAGTACATAATTATTATTTAATCTATGGTGACGTTCCGTACGCTACTAAATCAAAATCAAACTGTGTCCGTGGACCCAGTTTTAGGGACCCACGCAATATGGGCGAGTCCATAGGTACTAGATTGGTAATGTCACGATTTGATTGAACTTAATACTTACATCATCAGTGTGTGTGACACTGGTGTGTGACAATGGTGTACCCGGCGAACGTAAAAATTCTGTACATGATTTCTGTATTACCCGTAATATATTGTTCGGAAATTTTCTTTCTCTATTTAATTGTTTCGCTCGGATATTGGGTGAAAGAGATGCAAAATTTTCGAACACGTGCGTTTTTAGTTGGTTACGCGACCAATGCCCGCTTGCACCAAAGTCAAACAAAGATATTCCTAGTAAGGACTCTCCTAATGTCCTAAGTCATCCTAAGTATCAACTTTGGTTGCACCAACCTAATAATGCCAGGATCGTCCTACGATAGGAGCTTCCTTACTAAGTGATTGATCAATCTATTTTTACTTTTACGGTTGGCTGACCTGCGTGATTCTATGCGTAGTATTTATGTATTTCATATTTTTTGATATTATTGTTGTAAAAAAATAAATTTTCCAAAAAGTCGAGAAGATCGTCACTGTTGCTCATTTTATCAAGGATTTTATAGGGAATTACACGCTTAAAAGAGTGTCTTAACTTAACTTTAGGATGAACGAAATCGGCGTCATAAACATAAGATCCTCTTATCGTGTTTAGGACAATCCTAACGTTGGTGCAATGCGTTTTCCTCGCTAGGACAACCTAAATGGGTTACGCGTTACTTTATGACGCTCCTAACATTGGTGCAAGCGGGCAGAAGACTCCTAACATTTGTTATTATAATATAACGTCTTTACCAAATATTATGACAGACAGAACTAAGGAAAATTCCAGAGATTTTTTTTCTATTAACGACTGGCAGAATCAGATGCTAACTATTTCCATACTGTTTCTTAGATTTCCAAACTATTTTTTGTTTCGTAAAATCGGTTCAGTGGTTTAGCCGTGAAGCGTAACAGACAGACAGAGTTACTTTCGCATTTATGGTTTCATAGCTGTAAGTTAATTTATAATTCAGAACAGGAAGATTAGGAAGGCAAATTGGTTCCTAGTTCCTACGTTGACTACTAAGTAGTAAAACACTAATGACATCTACAGAAAAACATTTATTGAAATGTGACGATTTTAACCAACTACAAGGGTAGGTATTAAAATAACAACTATGTAAGTATAATTTTGCCGTGTCCTCCGGCATACTAAGAATACCTAATGAAATGACTCAAACGTTATACCTATGTATATCACAGTTTGCGTCACACGCGCGCATTCTTTCATTATGACTAAAATGTATATCTATCTCTAATCTTCGAAGAGAAACTAAGTTCTAAAATTCCTATCTAGAACAATAAAAAAAATTCCTAACAAGAAACTTAGTAAAGTAAAAAATAATTCACAATTGACCATTTCACATCAATAGGACAGTGAAAAAAAAAACAAAAAACCAGAAATTTAGAAAAGTAAATCTAGAATTATTCAAAATTGACCATTTTACATTAATATTCCTATTTAGACAATAAAAAAACCATTAACCAGAAACTTAGAAAAGTAAATTTAAAATAATTCACAATTGATCATTTTACATATTCGTATTTAGGACAATGAAAAAAAACAAAAAACCAGAAACTTAGAAAAGTGAATCTAGAAAAAAATAAAATTGACCATAGTATCTAAGACAATGAAAAAAAAAACACAAAATACCAGAAACTTAGAAAAGTAAATCTAGAAAAATTTAAAATTTACCATTTTACATTCATATTCCTATTTAGACAATGAAAAAAAAATTACCAGTAACTTCGAAAAGTAAATTTAAAATAATTCACAATTGACCACTAAAACATTGTGGCATAAAATAATGTTTACTATACTACAAAAAAATACTACAAAAATTAAATATAATTACAAATGAAAATAAACAAAATTCTATTCCTATCCATCATACTCTCTTTCATTCTCAACTCAAAACTACCTATCGTCACTAATAAACGTATTGAGAGATTAAAATAAAACTAAAATAGCACAAAATTGGTTTACATTATACATGACATACCAGATTATAATAAAAAAATTAAGTAGATCTAGTTGAAAACAATCTACATACTTATATTGTAGGTACTGCTAATGTCAATGTACTTTTATACAAGGTGGTCAAGTAACCTAAATCGATATCAAGTATGTTATCTATGATCGCTACGGAACGTTTTTCATTTTCGCTCGTTCTGTGTACAAGAATTTTACAAAAACTTTGATTTGGCGTGGTTTGCCCCTCATCCAGAAATGGGTCGAAATCGTAGATAGAGAAACTAATAGACAAATTGTTAGCTTCCATCTCCTTCACGCAAGAAAAAGAACAACTTATGCATACGACTTGTAAAGAAGGGAGACAGGACGATGTAATTTTTGTCTCATGTAGCGTGCCGGTTTTTGTTGTTTAGCACTTAGGAATATAAGGCAAGCACTAAGGCTAGGTGCTAATGCTAAAGAACTTTGAGTTTTGACAGATAGTCATCCTACTATCGTTCTATCTCATGTGGCCACGCCAACCAGTTGTCTATTGGTTTCTCTGTCTACGGTCGAAATGGTCGAAAAGTTTGATAACTCTCGAAAATCCCGGCGGCCAAGGCTAACAAGAACGGACTAAAATGTGCCATCACACACAGGACCTACATTGGAATGTCGTTTAAATGAGTGCAGTGAGGTTGGAGGTTGACATTATTTTTATGAATTAAACTACTAAAATAAGTATTTTAGTAATTAATAATAAAATACTTAATTTAATTGAGATTACGTTTCTTTGTGTATATCACGAAAATTGACATACTTTGATTTAGTGACTTTTCTTAAAAAATAAAAATTTAGAAAATAAAGTATGATTCCATCTCTGCTAGAACAGTAAGCTGTCAGTTAAAAGAAATACTCTGTATATTGTAATTAATCACTCGAGTCTGAACTTCTTTCTGATTCTTCAACCAAATCTGTTTCCTTTATTTCTATTTTGATATCAGTCTCTAAAGGATCAGATAAAGTTATTTCTGATGTAGTAGCTTCATTATACTGTTCTTGTGCAGTAATGTCACTACTCTCTCCAGGATCTAGTACCTCATGCTTCACACAGTCCAAACTTCCAACAAGTTCCATAGGTACAGTCATTGGTTTGGGAAATGTATTAATTGTTTGAATAGATGTAAATCGTTGGTCCGTAGATATCCCTAGTAGTGCCTCTATGTTTTGCGTCGCTTGTGTAGTTTCATCAACAACATATTCTTTCATAACTACGTCCGGTATACTATCACTAGGAACTGCTTCTTCTGGGATTTGTTTGATTTCCTTGTGTTTAGTGTACCGGCCTAATGTTGGAGATAATACAGGTCGAGGTATTGGCGTTTCACTTTGCTTAGTGCTCGAAGAGCCCGCAGATGTGCTTGGTATAGCATCTCTCTTAGTTTTACTTTGATAATTTTTGGTCGCAGTTTTGACTAGTGATACAATACTATCTTGTACTTTTCTGCAGAGTTTTCTAGGAATCCTTTTCAGTAGAAACGCGATTTGTTCTCCAAACTTGTCTATGTTGTCGTAGTCTATTTTAATAACAACGATGTCATGTCGCGCCTTCTTGGTAAATTTTTCTTCAGATTCAGTATGTTCTCTCTTTCTATTAGCTTCAATGTTAAGATTGTCTGAGTTATCAGCATCACATACCTCTGTGACTTTTTCCGACGAATTGTCATCGTTGTCAGCATCATGTTCTTCCTCTTCTGATGACATACAGTCACTTTCACCTTTCTGAAACAAAATAAAAATATCTTGAACTAAGGTATACTTAAAACCAAAGAGATTCTATATTAAAAAACAATATATTATACCTAGTAAATCGTTTATTTCATACTATAAAAATATATATAAGAAAAAGTCATGTCAGCAAATTGAAGATTTTAATATATTTGTATTTTGCTTAAAATATTGGTTAAATTAAACATGCGGTCTCTAGAAATACTCCAACGGCGCGGTAATGACGCGGTGTATCTCCAGATTGGTGCATAAAAACTTCAAACTCAATTAATGTGACCTCGTTAATTTGAACAATGAAAGAGAAGGAGTCGTCAATATTTATAATTAATAATATGTATTCGTCGGTAATAATTATTTACAATTCTTATGATACCTACTTATAACTATACTAATAACTTTACTTAATTTTTAGTGATAATAAAATAAGTCCAACTTATGAAGTAGATAAGTACCTATTTTTGTCTTTTTGATATAAATTTGCACCTTGGACAATTTCTGTATAGGACAATATAGTGTAATCTAACTTTAAAATAACAAGAAATAATGCTCTAATTATATGAACACGGTGATTATGTGTTGCTGGTTTATTTAGTTATTTTTAGTCTTTAGATTTAAGGGTTTTATATATTAAATGTAAATAAAATTAAATGATAATAAAACCACTTGCAATAAAAGAAAAAGCCAGCAAATTGAAGATTTTAATATATTTGTATTTTACTTTTTAAATGATTAAACCAGGTCTATTTATTAAACTTTCTCTTAGTTCAATAGTATTTCGAGAGATCGCGCTCGAAATTTTTTTTTTTTGGTATTTCGTGAGGTGGCCTGAAACTGCCTGAAACCAATGACGTTATTAATAACCACTTCTGATAAAGAAAAAAAACCGCCTTCAAAACCAAAATGTGCTTTTTGAAAGCACAAGTCACTATAAAAAAAAATACCCAAATCGCTTTAATTGTGCCTATAAAATTTGAAGAGTTCTCGATTTCTCCAGGATCCCATCATCAGATCCTGACCTGCCGAGTTAGCATACATTTTGACAGCGACACTTTCGTTTCGGTCGAATGGCCTTGAACAGGCCAAAACGTTCATGTCCAACAAGGACCGGCCAGAGATAGCCCGGACCGGGCATGCCCTGCACAAGAATGCCGAGCAATTTGCTTGGCCGGACACAGAATTTTCCCGCACATTGTTGGGCCGGACCTCGCGGCCCCGGGCTATCTCTGGCCGGTCCTTGTTGGACATGAACGTTTTGGCCTGTTCAAGCCCATTCGACCGAAACGAAAGTGTCGCTGTCAAAATGTATGCTAACCCCCCTGATGACCATGGGACCACCTGGAAAGTATACCTACCTACCCTTTCAAACAAAAAAAATCCATATCGGTCCAGGCGTCTTCAAGTAATCGGGGAACATACATAAAAAAGTTTCCTCCTTTGAAGTTCTGTTAATAAATATTTCGATGTAGACGCATTATACCATGCGTTATCGTAGTAATTAGCGACTATGGTAGTGTGCGTATCGCGTGATACAAGACCACTCGCTTTCAAGAGATATCTTGAGATATCGTGTCATCTCTTTTCCGTGCGCACTAACTCCGTATCGCCACAGTAAATATATACGCTAAAGCAGTAAGGAAGCTTCGTACAAACGTTCGAAACGACGCACGCACACAGACGCACGCTTCTACAGGGCCTAGCGGCACAGCTACTAACTACCACATTCGCTGCGAGAATCGCTTAGTAGAAGCGTGCGTCTGTGTGTGTGCGTCGTTTCGAACGTTTGTACCAAGCTTCCTTACTGCTTAGCAGTATATATTTACTGTGGTATCGCTGTGATTTTCGCCATTCATTAGTGTGTGCGTGTTGCGTGCCGTATGCCTCCGAGCACTGTGGTATATACACTATGTTGCAAAAAAAACGAGCACTTAAGAGCACCAATGTTATGTGGCATGGCGGCTTGGAATTACACGTTCTAAAGTTTAAAGGATTTGGAAGAGGTTCCAAAAGACTGATTCTCTCTGTAGAAGACCTGGTTCTGACAGAAAAAGATGTACGGAGCAGAGGGATAATCGATCTCTTGTCAATCAAGCTCTTAGAAATCGACGAAAATCTTACAATTATCTTAAAAACCCACCTACAAGAAGTGAGATTAGTGAGAGTTAGCAAATGGACTGTACGTAGGAGACTTATCGAAGCAGGCATAGATTCTCACAGACCCGCTAGAGGACCAAAATTACTCCGTGGGCATCGCGCAGAAATACTAAGTTTTGGGCAAAATTTGTTACTATTGACAATTGAGGATTGGGGTAGGGTTCTGTTTTCTGATGAGGCCCGTATATGTCTACATGGTGAAGACAGACATCGGAGAGTACTGAGAAGACAAGGTGAACGTTGTGCCGACGTGTGCTTTGAAGAGGTAACACCATGCGGTGGAGGGTCCTTAATGCTCTGGGCAGGAATAACTTCTGAAGCTCGTACGGAGTTAGTTTTTTGCCAAATGGGACACTTAAGAGGATCGTGTAGCTCAGCGTACGCAGCGAAATAGGTATTTAGAAAATCATATTCTGTCTCAAGCGCGCTCTTCCCACGGGCATCAGTGCGACAGAGAACACTGCAGCTCGTGAGTGTTCGTAGGTATGTTCTTAGTTGAAAATTGCGTTTTGGGGGAAAACGATTTACACCTACTAAACTATAACGAAACCTTATAATTTTGGTGTCAAACGTTTTAGCAGATTATAATCTACGTACGTACGTTTTGCTTTTTTTGAAATTTTGCTTTGTTTCTCAAATACAGACGGTTTATTACGAGCAAGTTATGAACCAAAAAAAACGAGATTTGAGGGGCTTATAACTTTTGACCTATTACGAATTTTGAAAAAAGGAAAAAATACGTACGTAGTTTTTCATTATGTCAGTAACATATTACAAAATCGTTAAAATTAAATGATATTTAGGGGTAGTATGGACATGGACGCGGTACACTACACTCTTAATGCACATCGCTATATCTGAGAAATTCTCGTTGCACATGTGCAACCTGCATTGGTTGTTATGGGAGACAGGTCCATTTTTATTGATGATAATGCTCATCCTCATCGTGCCGTTGCAGTATCCGCCTATATGAAGGAGGTTGGGATTCCTCGATTGGATTGGCCAGCGAGGAGTCCCGACCTTAATCCTATAGAGCATCTATGGGACGTACTAAACCAGCTCCACAAAATCTGACAGAGTTAAAAACTGTGATTCAGGCTGAATGGGAACTGATACCACAAGATATCATAAGAAACCTGATCGGGAGTATGACAAAACGAATAGCAGCTATCATAACTGCAAGAGGTGGACATACTCGATATTGATTTTGGTGTAGGTTCATTTAAAAAAATATTTAAGTTTAATTTGTCACTTCATACTCATTCAAATTACTTAATAAACTGGTTTATAATTTTTTTATTCAATTTACCTCATATTTCTACTTGTGATAATTAAAAAATGTAGAAATTTGATTATAATATGTTGAAACATCATAAAAAATAATTATTGAACCATTATTAACTTCAAAATATAATAATAACCAATAAAGTTTTAAGTGCTCGTTTTTTTTGCAACATAGTGTATATACGTATATTTACGTATATGTGAAAAACCTCTTTTTATGGCTTCTTTTTTGTTTGTGGGTAATGTACATAAGTTTTTTGTAAGTTTGCTGCAGAAATGTGCTATTAGGTTCCTCAGGTAACGATGATATTGCAGATATTTTTTCCATCTATCGTCCGTTGGTTGAATCTTCCCGTGTATTGGATAGATCAACATCCATAGCAGCAACATCTTCAGTCGGTGCTTCTGTGCAAATCACTTCATTTATAGGTAGGAAAATATATGCTGTAAATAAAGGTTCACGAGATGAAATTTGATATTCATCAGACTTGGATGTTGGTGTTGCATAGCACGGATATTTTTGAGCCGAAGTACTTGGCTGGTCAATTTTAAATGTCTCGAGATGTTGTGGATATTGTGGCCGGCCGGAGTGAATCGTCCATGCTGTAAAGGTTGATTATTCAGATAAAAACTTAGCGACCTAAATACTAAGCTAAACTAAAATATAGTACAGTTTACAGTCAGTAAGTATAATAATTATATCATTTGTCCCGAAAATTACAGCTTTCAGCGACTAGCTTTTCGCCAGTGGAAATTAAAAAATATTCTACGGAACCCTCATTTTATTCTTTTATAAACATTGTCCTGACAATTACAAACACAACAAAACAAAAATCTGCCAAATCGGTCGAGCCGTTCTCAAGTGATGCTCCGTCATACATCGCGAGCTGGCAATAATTGTTGAAATTATTGTTGAACAATACTAAGTGATATACTCACCACCTTAAATACTCAAAGACTCACCAGTAGTTTGTATTTAGGTATAGCAGTTTTCTTTAATCTCCGACGGCCTTTATTTGTTATGTAAAAATCCGATTCATGAAAATGTAATGAACAAATAGAGGTACGTCTTGACGGTCTCCAATCAGGAGCTCTCGTGAAAAGTATGGCTTTAATCCACTTTTCTCGTCTCTCTTCAGACTGTGGAAATCTAGAGAAAATAATGAAAACTTTAATCTAGGTACTCTGTTTTTCCTCGTCGCAATTAGGTCATCGGTAAAAAAAGAGACATTTAAATATGTAAATATAATTATTTATATTAATAATTAAGGGTTCTCTATATTTTTAACGTATGTAGCGGATAATCACGTAATATACGTGTATGATAATTAAAACTAAAAAACGTATCCTAGCAACGCAACGGTTGTTAAATAGGTTGACAGTGGTGTTATGGTAATGGTAGAAAATAAATAGACTACATTCAAAGATGCAAACTTCCTTTACTTATTCTGAGAAAAACCCTGCATCCTAATAAGTATAGTAAAAAATAAAAATGTATTTACTTTAAAAAATATAATTTAAAAGAAGCCGTCTCCACTTTATCAAACAGGTTTTAATGTATGAAATGATAAATTTAAATATTTCTTATAAAATATTGTATTTTAAAGGGTACTCACTCATGAAATGTAATTCCAGTCGCTTTCGTATGCTTCCTAGTCTCACTTTTGCACGTTTTAATGACGCAAGACGGCATTTTCGCAATATTTTAATTCGCTGAAGATACGTACGTACTCTCACGCTTGTAGTCGATCACAGACTAAGCGGGTGATGCGCGGATTTTTTGAATTGCGCGTAATATCGATGGAACACGATACGCACTAACTTGCATCCTGTCTTTTTCTTGATCGATGATATAAACAGCTTGAACAATACTGTAGCTACCTACTAGTACTTACGTTTATTTATTTCAGGCGATGAAAGGAATAGAGAACGGCAGCGCAATACAGGAATCCATTTGTTAAAAAGAGATAAATATATGTTTTAAGTTATGGTTGTAAAGCTCATTGGCGTGCGAACACGTCATCGGCGCGTGAACTCTTCCGGAGGAACTAGAGGAAGATTGTCAAAATGGAACACACTCAATATTTTCGTTGCTTACAGTAATAAAAATACATGTATTATTAAAAAAACTTTTATTTATATATATAGTATTATTCAAAGCTACCAAGTAAAGAACAAAGTAGTGCAAACTAAATAGAAAAAATATTGTGTGCAGTTTACAATATAGGTACGTCAACAGAACTGGCCACTCATTAGGTATAGCCTCACAAAGCCTCATCCTCATCGGCTAAAAGACGAAGACTATGTCTTCCGCTGGGTACCCTGGGGCTGGTGACACGGTTCCGGGAGCCGTAAGAAAAAGAAAAAAAATACCTCGATTACAGGAACTGCTGACTTTTTCAATCTACGTAATTTCTGTTTTGTCCAATATAAATCATTTGGGGCAAAGTGTATTGAGCAAATCTTAGAGTAAAAAGATGGCAACCAATGATATTCTCGCCTTTGGGTTCTGATTATCTCTATCCATTTTTCTCTTATTAATCCGCTTCTAGGGAGACTAAAAGGTAAATAAACACAATAAGATCATAATACTACACATACAACAATATATAAACATAATTATTATTTAGGTATATATATACATTTAATAAAATATGTCTTTTAAAAAAAATAGGTTCATGCAATTTATTGACAGGTATCGCACCTGTCCTAACCTGTTTTAACAACCTTCCCCACATAGAGCGTACGAAAAAAGTATAGAGCTAAAGTCGGCCGGTAGATGGAGCTTGTGGGATCCGATAGCGCACACATTTAGATATTAATGAACGCGTCAGTACACGATCGCTTACGCACACAGAGACAACACTTACCGTTCCGTTAGAATGTTATGAATAAGACTTTTTACTTTTGTAAATATATTTTTAGACATAAATAAAACTAGAACATACAATTTAGTTTTTATTGTTAGTATGACATTAATAAAAAAATTGTTAAAATAATAGCAATTATTTATTTGTATAAAATACACAAATACTTTACGTTCCTTGAAAAGGGGCAAGTTTGTTAAATATTTTCCTTTTACTTGGTATATATGATTCTTTTATTAGTCACGTAATGGAGCCGTACCTGTACATATTCTTCAATAATACCTTTAATTAATAATATTTTATGGTTAAAAGTAATAGACTGTTCTTTCGAGTGTTCATCAAGACACGAAAAAAAATCTTTAATGGAAAATATACACTGTTTAAAACAATTACTGGTAATGAAGTAGAAAAATGATTTATTTCCAGACATTTTTTTACTGTACTCTTTAAGTAACATTCTTAAGATGGAGTCAGTTTTGAAACATATTTTGAAGACATTAACTGAGGGGTATACTAATCCACCTATATCTTTTATTGCTATAAGTTTATGGAAATATAATTTATTAGAGGTTATTAAGCATTCCTTACAAATTGAACATTTCAATTTTTTGTTTAATTTTCTACATACCCATCCACTAATATAACCCACATCAACACTTTCAGGGAGTTGTAAAGGTTTGTCTAGCATAATAGACAAAATATCACAATTTTCACTAATTACCTTTTCCTGTAAATTACCTTCATATTCATCTTCAAACCTATATCCAAGCACTTTTCTGTTAATTTGTTTTATTGCAGTTGAACAATTTAGAATAGGATAATTGTCAAGAGGAATAAATTTCCAGTAAACGACGATTTTAATTCTAGGTGTGTCAATATTTTTCGGTAAGCTCCTCGAAATTGTTGAGCGTCAGGGTTATTATTGTAACCTCCTTGACTTCGAATATTAGAAAATAAAATTTCTATGTGGTCTTGCGAAAATTTGTATGTTGGGATGTACCAAACAATTTTCAATTCGACCACTAAATAGTTATACAATTGTTTTAAACTTTCTATACATACAATAAGTCCAATAAACCCAGTTTTATTTTTTGTTCCGATTATCGGTTTTTCGTTGGTTGTTAATATAGTATTTTTTTTGTTTTATTTTCATATAACCTAGTTGTTTTATTTCCAACTCTAATTTTTAATGTCAACAGACACTCTTTAGTCTCATTTAGAAATGTTATATATCTT
Source organism: Nemapogon koenigi (assembly GCA_963924495.1). NCBI lineage: Eukaryota > Metazoa > Arthropoda > Insecta > Lepidoptera > Tineidae > Nemapogon > Nemapogon koenigi. The sequence continues at coordinate 2,003,947 of OZ004655.1, forward strand.
GTACTATTAGCTGTACAAATAGGATGTTTGTAACCGGGCTGACTGATGAATCGTGAATTAAAAATATAGAACAGACCATTAACTGTTTTTATAAACTTGGCAGTTGCTGCTGCGCCTTCAAACGTTTTTAATTTAAGTTCATTTTCGCAAAGGTTTAAAGCATTAGCAACACTATTACTAAACAATTGTGTAGCTAGATTAGCTTTCATAATTTGATTATGAAAGTTAATATGCTGCGGTTTTAGCTTGTTTGCAAAGTGTAACCCTAAATTCTCCTGCTCTTTTTGTATCGTTACTAGGTATTTCCACTCGATACTATTACCATCTTTATCTGTAAATGCTTTTTTACTGTTTAAGGTATTCCTAATTAATTTCACCATATGGCAAGGGTCTAACATTAAATATACATTATTTCCAGTTGATGGATGTTTAAAAAATGTCTTTAAGTTTCTAACATCAGTTAGGCAACATCCTAATTCCTTGGCAGCTGACATATTGGAATTACACCCGTCGAATGTCAGTGTAACTACTTCAGCTCCAACCTCATGATACTTCTCAAGTGCCATATTAATAACATTTTTCCTTTGTTCCCCAGAAAATCCATTTATTAAAAAATACCCCAATGGTAATTTCCATGCATCATTAATTGCAACTAATATTAAGACAAGAGCTTGTGTAGCAACTTCGTCACTATTTTCCCCATAAGACACTAAGCCTTCAACATAATTGCCGTTGAATATCTTCCTTTGCCTGATGGCCATCTCATCAACAATTAATGAAAATATTAGTTTTCGATTACAGCTTTTTACTTTTTCTTGAAGAGCCCGAAAAGACTCGTCAGTAAATCCAGGATGCCCATCAATACTACTGTACCATTTTTTTAAAGTGCTGGGATGCGGTAAACAGCCTCCAAGATATTTCCTAACGAAGCTGTAACCAGCTGGTGAATAATAGCTTAATGTTAAAGTGAACTTACGAAGAGCAGGAGAAAACTTTACAGTTGTATATTTATGTGAAAATTTTAGATGCCGTTGAGTTTTCAAATCAACCCGTTTCAAAACTTCCGCAAGTAAGCTCTTTTCTGACAATAATGTTTCAATGTCAGTCGTGATATATTTACTATTCTTTAGTTCTTTTATAATGTCCTGTAGAGATATATTATTCTTTTCGAGTCTTTTGTTTATTCTTCGAAGTTGCCTAAGTTTTACCAATCTATTATTAGCCAATTGGGTTTTTGATTTTAACTGTTTCTTTATTTTAACCTTTCTTGGTGTATCTAAAATTGAATCCAAATCTGAAGATGGTACGTTTATTGGAGTTGACATACGTGGTTGTGATTGACAGAAAGTTACAGAAAGACTCGAATCTTCTTGCGTTGTTTGTGTCATCTCTGGTCGAAAACAGCTCGGTATTTCTTGGTTGCGTATTCCAAGACTCTAAAACATATAGCTAGAGTAAAAAACAATTACTATCAATCATCAGTAAGTCTCAGTAAAAAAAAAGTACTTAGATAAATTTAATACAAACTGCGAACAAAATCGCTAACTGTAATAGGCAAAGAACAGACAGGAACCGCGTCAAATTAATAACTGCCCTTTTATTTTGATTAGGCACGGCAACGGTAACAAACAGTCCTTACCTTAAAAATTGATGGAACAGCATGTTTATACAACCATTTACGTCCTTTATTAGTCACATAAAAATCGGATTCTTGAAAATGTAAAGAACAGACGATAGAATTTCTACTTGGCTTCCAATCTGGCGTTTTATTAACGCGTACAAGTATATTTCGCCATTTATCTCTTTTTACTTCACACCGGGGAAAGCTAAAATAATATGTATGAAAAACATTATCTAATTAATAACAATTGATTAACATTTTTATTCACAGCAACATTAATATAACTTTCATAAAGACTTTCAATTGAATATCAAAAAATAAATATTGGCCGCATTCGGAATGGCGTTATTAGAGAAGAATGTAAAGTGAAAGATGGTGTTGTGACTAACATGAAGAAAGTAACTGAAATAATTGTTGAAAGAAATAAGGATGAAATGATTGACTAAAAAGTATTTAAAATAAATATACCTCCTTCAAAACACTAAATAGCAGGAAATAATTAAATATTTCGTTTGTATCATCAATGTATTAGTAGTCAACTAAATAAGCATTATTAAGAATTAGGTACTCAAAAATTACTGGCCCGATTTTGATCATACTTAAATGGGACTACACCTGAACTACCACCTTTCATTAAAAAAGAATCATCAAAATCGGTTCATAAACGACAAAGTTGTCCGCGAACAAACATTAAAAAAATATACGGTCGAATTGAGTAACTTCCATTGTTGAAGTCGGTTAAAAAGGTTTATATGGTGGAAGCAAAAGCATACTGACAGAGGATGACGAGGTGTACTTTTATTATATACTAGCTGTTGCCCGCGACTTCGTACGCGTAAAAAAACGTAATACTCGATTGCAGCGCCACCTACCGGGTCCAAAAATATCCTAAGTTACTCCTTATTACATCAGCTATCTGACAGTGAAAGTCCCGTCAAAATCGGTCCAGCCGTTTCAGAGATTAGCCGGAAAAAAAACATACAGACAGAAAATTGTAAGAAATGTACCGTGTATACATCCATATGCATTTAGTAAAAAGCGGTTATTTTAATATTAGAAACAGACACTCCAATTTTATTTATCTGTATAGATGTATAGATATAGATTAACTAATTGAAGGCGATATTAAATGTACAACAATCGCCGAGCATGTATGAAAGGTATGATAAACATAAATGAAGCGAAAGGTATATAAGGGTCGTAGCAAAATCTTGGAATGGAAAGCGTCATTATAATTAATAGATGATAGATTGAATATTAAATTAAACAAAAAAAAAGAAGAAATCTTATCCATATTATCATAACGCTGATATTGTGGGGATCTCGGTTTTATCTATTGTCTCTTTTTTCACATACATTAACTATGAGCGAAAAAGAGACATAATATTTGTGACGTAACCGTAATAAATTTATTGTTTTTCGAGAAAAGACTAATTGATTTTAGTTTAAATACTACAACTTACCGGTGAAAAGTAATCTCAGATGATTTGTTGTGTACTGCTGACCTACTTTTACATGTTTTTACGGCACATGTCACCATTTTTACTGCTTAAAACTTGTGTTAAACTAATAAAACCACTCTCCTGTCACACGTGTCACACCTATAATCGCTTGTAAACAAATGCGGGCCGTTGGCCATCAATTTTCGATTTTGTCATCTCTTTGGGAGGAACGCACATCGTTACTTTACTTCTCTATACTTTTTTCTTACGCTCTACGCTTCCCCATCCCATAATAGATCGCGGAGCGCGCTCCTCGGCCGTTTCGATATTGTCTTCTCTATCACTCTCATAAAAAATGCATCGTTCATCTCGATCATGCAGGCGGCGAACTGGCAACAGCGCATTATTATTAATAAAATATTGTTACGTCCATAATTATGAATTTTCTGTACTTACCAATGAAATGAGATATCATTTCTATCCTTTACAGTTGCAGTATAATTTCTGCAATAGCGGAACACACAAGATGGCATTTTTCTTGATATTTTCACGGATTATTCTGCTCAAGAGAGACGTGTACACTAGTCGTAGGATCGTGCGCGACTAAATTTAAAGCGGGGGCAATTACCTATCATCATTTGCATTGACATAATTTGAGCGTGAATCACGCATCTACGTCAGTATTATAAAATATAATTGCCTGAGGCGATCTTGATTTTAACCAACGCCTGTACACGTATTCAAAAGCCAAATAAATATTATGTCAATGCTAAAATATACTGTATTAGCAGCTAAATACAATTAAAACAGCGCCAAGTGTAATTACACTTACGTCCTTCTTACTTCTCGCAACCAGCTCTCCGGATGCCTACTCATAGAGCCAAGTAAGTATGGAATACCACTTCTAATAAAATAACAGTCTTGATTTTTTGGGAAAAAAAAATGTTTTAAAATCGTTTTCATGGATTTATTTCCACTAAATATTGCCTATTCCAAGTCTAATGATCTAGAATCTTTAGAATCAACATTTATGACAAGTCATTACAATATAGAAATAAAGATGTCTAATGTTGATACGGTCACTATAAATAGTGATGGGTAATTGATTAGATAACAATTTATAACAAAGTTCTTGAATAGGTGCTTCCATAGATACTAAGTAAAATAACAGACTTAGTTTTACTTGAGATCTCACAACTTTTTGCAGTGGCAGAACTGCGTTGCGAGACTTGGCGTATTTTTTTACATTTTATGTTTTGATGGGATCTCATTTATTTTTATAGATTATGCGTTATTTAAATGAATAAACGTAATAATTTTTAATAATAATTAATTATTTTTCATTTAATGAATAATGAAAAATTTCGGGTATTTAATTGTTTCCTTCTTTTAGAGGCTTAACGCTACAAAATTCAACATTTGAAGTTTGTGAGAATGCTAGAAGTACCTTAAAATTTTGATGATCGGTGAGTGTGTCAGTGACAAAATTAAAGAATTTGACTAGCGATAATTCGTAAACTATTAAGTATTAATTATTAGGTATATTGGCAATATAGCCAGTTATATATTATGTCCTCTTGATCACAAAAAAATCAAACTTGTTGCTTTATCCACAACGAAGTTACAGGGGGGTCAAAAGTGTAGTGAGTCGCTTCGAGAAAAGGATGGTACGGCCGTGCTCGACTTGGCAATCCAACAAATAGTAGCCAAATTACTTGCCTATCTCAAGTGGAATGTTATTTTTCTTAATTAATACTTTATTTTCTGTAATATTGTACTTTTAGTAGAAAGGCTTCTTTTCCTTTCCAAACATTTTTAAGTTCGTGTTTTATGGGTGTATCTAATTAGAAATATATTTCTGAGAATCATAGATCTTCCTAAGATCTATGCTGAGAATGGTACATTAAAATAGGTGTTTGATATAAGCTTCTGCTTGTGGTGGTCCAATATCTGGAACAAATAGCAGAAATAGCTGGAATAAAGTGGTTATTAAGGAATTTACACTAATAGAATAATTTTAAACTGTAAATTAAATGTACGTACATGGCGTCCACTTTTCTTCTAAATTACGTCTGTTAAATGTAGCTTACATTAAGTGTAGTAACAGACCTGCCACCTGTTCTGTTCAATATGGGCAACTAGCAAAAAGTGAACACTGTTACTGGTGTACCTTTAAAATTGAAGGTACTGCATATTTTTTTATTCTATGTCTCCCTTTCGACGTTGTATAACTATCTGTAGCTTTAAAATGTAGTGAACAAATTCTTGAAAATTTCGACGGATTCCAATCATTCCCCTTTATTATCCGTAAAGACCTCGTCCATTGCTGTCGCATAATTAATGAGCGAGGAAATCTGAAAATATACATTACATCGCGGCATGTACATCTTAAGAAGTAATATGTGGGACCGCATAAGACAACGATATAATATTCGTACAGAAATATATATAAGTATATTTCAACGCATTCGACAATACAAAACATCACAAAGTCAAAGTAAAGTCCCCCGCAGCGTCTGTCTATATAAGTGTGCCTGATTCACTCCAAAACTACTAAACGAACCGGAATTATGTTGCGGTTATCATATTATTAGATAGATTAGTTCTCAATAAAGGTTTAAGAGTGGACACATCACGTTTAGGAGCTGATCAATAGCCGCGTCCCCATCGGGCGCACGAGTTCACATCGAATCGAAAGTAACGCTGTCTGTCCGTGTATCTGTCTATTACAGCCATTAAGCTAAACCACTAAACTGATTTTGATGATTTTTAAGAAAAGTACGAATTTGACCAAAAACCATTTGCTAACTTTAGACTTTCAGACAATAAAAAAGCTATAGTCCGCAAAGAAAGTATATTAATATCTTTTTTAAGTAAGCTGTAATAGAGTCCCCAGTTAAAAGACCGACTTTGTATATTATAGCTGCTCTGCGCCCGGCTCCAGACATAATTTAACCAATGAGTCCCTTTAACTTGCCAAGTCAACACGCATTGTTAGTGTTGTATGTCAAAGGGACTACCTATTGGTTAAATTATAAATTAAAAATAAGCCCTTTCCATATTATTTATACCTCTACATCGGCCTTCCTTTTTATTACATTCGATCTCGCTTCGTTTTTTAGGTTAGAAAACGATAGAAAAAACAAACAAAGTAAATATATATCAATACAAACAATACATACGAATGAAATGTGATCCCAGAATCTTTGGGGAGAATTGTTGATCTGCTTTTACACTTTTTTACACAACAACTGGGCATTTTGACAACTTTGAATACAATTATGACACGTCTACTTCGAATAACGATAGTATTGCAACTGGGAACGATTTGATTGATCCTCATTTTCCATTTGTTTCCACTTTTTGTGGGGTAAGTTTTGCGCCCAGTTACTCCTCTATTGTTTTATTTGCTCGTAACTACGACTACCTACGAATAAGAAATGTACAAAATGTATATAATGATAACAGCAAACAGAATTGTCTATGAAAATGACCCTACAACCAGCACACAACCAATGCTAATGCTAGTAAATTTGTAGAGTTGCAGGAATGTAATAGTTAAACGCTGAAATATTCTTGAAATACTCATATATATTCATTGAATTATGTTTACATGAAGTAACGTCAAAACCAAGATGACGTGCAAAATATCAAAATATAATATTATAAAGTAAACGTAGGAAAGTGTACCAGCCAGGTCTCCACATCACTCCCCCACCGAGACCGTGACTACGGGCGTAAGTGAGGTGGAAACCGGACGTGGCGTCCAGAGCGAGTAATGCGTAGAGGTTCGGGTATAGCGGCTGCGGGTAGAGTAGGAGACTGAGGAACATTGGTTTCAAGATCTTTTTCCAACATCATGAAAGCTGGTTTCAACCTATCTACCGAAACGGTGGTATCCTTGTTATTAAGGAGAATACGAAAATATTTTTGACCTCGCTTTAGGACTTTATGAGGTCCAGAATATGGTGGATGCAGGGCTGGACGGACTCCGTCTTGACGAAGAAACACGAAGTCTGAAGTTGCCAGTTCCTTGAAAACAAAAACTGTTTTAGAAGTATGATGTATTGTAGGGATAGGCTTTAGTTTATTAGCGAAGGAGCGTAACCTTGATACGTAGTCTTGCATGTCTAATATAGTGTTAGAATTCGAATGAAAAAATTCGCCAGGAAGGCGCAATGGTTCGCCATAAACAAGTTCGGCTACAGATGACTGTAAGTCTGATTTCCAGGCGCTTCTTATACCGAGGAGAACCAAAGGGAGAGATTCTGTCCAACTGGAGTCTGCGTTGCACATTATGGCAGCTTTCAATTGTCTGTGCAAGCGCTCAACTAAACCATTGGAAGCTGGATGATATGCTGTTGTCATCTTATGTTGCGAGCCAATTAGCTGGGTTAAATTTTTGAACGTAGAGCTGTCAAATTGTTTACCACGGTCAGTAGTGATGCTGACCGGGCAACCAAAACGGGAAATCCAACCTGTCAAAAATGCATTGGCAGTGGAAGCCGCCGTGATATCGGTGAGTGGTATGACCTCAGGCCAACGAGTAAATCTATCGATAACCGTGAGAGCATAACGAAAACCGTTTGAAATGGGAAGAGGACCTATAAGATCGGTGTGAACATGGAGAAAACGGGCAGGAGGTAATTGAAAAACGCCCAAAGGAGAAGACACGTGCCGTGTTACTTTAGCACGTTGACAAGCTAAACAGCTACGGCACCACTCTCGGCAATCTTTCCGTATGCCAGGCCAGACAAATCTTTGTACCAAAAGATTAACTGTGACATTTGTTCCTGGATGAGATAGAGAATGAATGGCATCAAATACTTGACGGCGTAATGCTTTGACGATAAAAGGTCGAGGAGTAGAAGAGCTCACATCGCAATAAATGAATGAGGAAGATCCTGAAATAGGAAGTTTAACAAATTTGAGTGATGAACCCCCTGATAATAAAAGGTTTAATTCAGGATCGTTAGATTGAGCATGAGCAAGCACATCATAGTCAATAGCCTTGGAGGTCAACTCTTCAATCCTGGAAAGGGTATCTGCGACTACATTATCCTTTCCCGAAATATGTTGAATGTCTGATGTAAACTGGGAAATATAGTCGAGGTAACGGAATTGTCTGGGTGAAAATTTGTCTCTATTTGCTTGAAACACAAATGAGATAGGTTTATGGTCTGTAAAAACTGTAAAAACCTGAGCCTCTAACATATGCCGGAAGTATTGAATTGATTTGTATATAGCAAGCAATTCACGATCGTAAGGGCTATACTTAATCTGCGATGGAGAAAGCTTACGTGAAAAGAATGCTAAAGGCTGCCAAAATCCATTTTTAAACTGCTGTAAAACTCCACCTATGGCAGTACTAGACGCGTCAGTGACAAGAGCAAGCTTAGCGCTGCTGTCAGGATGGGCCAGAGTTGCAGCATTGCAGAGACCTCTTTTGCAGTCTTCGAAAGCCCGTTTGCATATGTCATCAAATTTAATAGTCTGATTGTTTTTCACAGAGCCCTTAAGAAGATCGTTTAGGGGTGCTTGTAACTCAGCTGAACGAGGTATGAAGCGATGATAAAAATTATACATACCAAGGAAACGTCTTAGCTCTTTCACAGTTTTGGGCTCTGGAAATGTTTGAATCGCGACAGTTTGATCTGGTAGCGGTTTAACACCTTCAGCGGAAACTGTATAGCCGAGAAAAGTAAGAGTTGAAACACCAAAAGTGCATTTGGAGGTGTTGATAAGAAGACCGTATTTATCAAGTCTAGAGAAAAGCTCACGTAAGTGAAGTTGATGCTCTACGAAATCATGCGAAAATACCAAAATGTCATCTAAGTAACTAAATGTAAAGTCAAGACCTTTGGTAACTTCGTCAATGAATCGCTGAAAAGTCTGTCCAGCATTTCTTAGGCCGAAAGTCATCATTGGGAACTCAAAAAGCCCAAAAGGAGTAGTAATTGCCGTTTTGGGAATGTCGGGTGGAAAAACGGGGATTTGATTGTATGCCTTGACAAGGTCGATTTTAGAAAATATAGTGCAACCTGAAAGGCTAAAATTGAAATCATGTATGTGTTTAATGGGGTACCTATCTGGTACAGTGCGAGAATTAAGCATTCGGTAGTCACCGCAAGGTCTCCAGTTATTGTCCTTTTTAGGAACAAGGTGCAAGGCTGAGGACCAGGGGCTGTTAGAAGGTCGAGCGGTACCCATCCTAACCATCTCGTCAAACTCACGTTTAGCAATAATAAGTTTGTCTGGATGTAGACGACGTGGTTGGGCAGTAACTGGCGGGCCAGATGTAGTTTTGATGTAGTGCACAGTATTGTGGGGACAGTCACGTGGCCTGCCAGCTGGACGCGTTATGTTTGGGAACTCTTCTAGGAGAATTTCAAAATCGGGGTTAAGTTCCGGATAATTGGTTTTAATGGAAGTGACTGTTTCGGTAGGGTTAACACCAGATGCGGGTGCAACTAAATATGTAAGTTGATCACAAATCCTATGATTCCTGCAGTCTACTAAGATGTTGTAATACGCCAGAAAGTCGACGCCAATAATAGGTTTAGTGACGTCAGCGATAACGAACCTCCACCCATACTCACGTCGAAGTCCGAAGTTTAATGTAAGATGTATAAAACCATAAGTTGATATTGTAGTGCCGTTGGCTGCGAAAAGTTGGTAGCTTGATTTTGTTTGTTTGTTCTTGATAGCTGTCCGAGGAAACACGCAAATATCAGACCCAGTGTCAATTAAAAACATCATTTTTGTCTTTCTGTCGGTTACAAATAGGCGGCCAGACGAGGGTTGACGACAGTCGTTGGCCGCTACTAACGACCGTCGTTTGAGTTTTCCGCGTCAAATTTGCAGGGCGAGACACATCTTCTTGCTCTAGAACCAAACTGGTAGTGATACCAGCAAAGGTCGCTTGGAGAATTGTTTCGAACAGACGTCGATGGAGAGCGAGATCGGGAACTAGAACGGGAGCGGCGTCTATTGTCCCAAGTTGAGAGCTTCTGAAAACTTTTCTTAAGTGCTGCAATTTCGTGCTTAACTTCTTCACAGCAGTTTCCAGGGTTATCCTGACTGGTCGTCGCCACTTGCTTAGTGTAAGGAGCTATATCCTGGATTCGATCCGCTAAATCTGCTAATATATATAATGATACTGATGGCTGACTGGCGAGAACACTCTGGATATTTGCGGGAAGACGGCTCATCCAAATAGTTTTCAAAAAATCCTCCGGTACTGTCGCTCCAGCTAGACATTGTAGATGCCTTAAAAATTGGGAAGGCTTCCGATCTCCTAATTCTTCCTGTGTTAATATTTGTTGAATTTTTTGATCGTGAGTAGCGCTGAGTCGTTTAATTAATTCTGACTTTAATTTTTCATACCTGTCATTTTGTGGTGGATTGATTATAATGTCTCGAACCTCTTTCGAAAATTGACGGTCCAGATGCCCGATAACATAATTAAATTTGGTTGTATCACTTGTGATCCCGGAGTTGGAGAATTGGCCCTCGACCTGAGCGAACCAGATTTCAGGATCCTCAGGCCAAAACGGTGGAATCCTTACTCCGACTTTGCACAGTTCTGCAGACGTACCGTTTGACACAGCCGCCGGCCGGGTTGCCGCTGCCCAAACTGCTATCCTTGTGCGCCATGTATATTATAGTTACATAAAGTAGTTCAATTCGGTGGTCACCAATGTAGAGTTGCAGGAATGTAATAGTTAAACGCTGAAATATTCTTGAAATACTCATATATATTCATTGAATTATGTTTACATGAAGTAACGTCAAAACCAAGATGACGTGCAAAATATCAAAATATAATATTATAAAGTAAACGTAGGAAAGTGTACCAGCCAGGTCTCCACAAATTAAAAGAAGACAAAAAAACCAAACGCTACTCTCAACAATAACAATCAATAAACATTTCAGACTATTTTTAGGTCAGTTTTTCGCAACGTCAACGTTTTTTGTCAACGCCCTCCCTCGATACGTCCGTCCCTGCTGACTACAATTTTTTTGGTTTCTTCCTGCAGTCGTACCTATTATATGCACGAATGAGCCAGTTATTTTTTACTTACTGTTACTAACTAGGTTTGTAAATAGGCAGAGAAATGTGTTTCGGTATAATATAAGATTTACTAAAATACGTAGTAGGTATTATGCAGTAGTATATTTATTAACATTTGAATAAGCTTTAAGCGATTTCCCGCACTCTAAAAGTAACATATATTTAAGTCTGTTAAAGAAGTGACGGGCTTGCCACCTGTTTTGTTCATATGGACATCTGGCAAAAAGTGGACGTTGTTACGGGTGTCCCTGGCCACACCGCAAGGCAGTGAAGGTGTGTTTTATGTCAATAGAATATTATAACCATTGTCATGAGATTCCACATCCGGTCATGGCGCCGAAAGCAGGCGTTTTCGTCATGGCGTGATGTGGAATCCGGTTTGCTCCCGGCCGCGCTGTGATGGTTGTGATTAGTCAGTGATTAATAAGACATATCACAGTCGGCGGGATAATCTTAGCTACCGATATATCGGCTTACTATTGCACAAGATTAAACACTGGACACTGGCAGAATTGTGACGAAAGTCAGCACTGTTGCCATATATATATCAAAAGAAGAAGAACAATAATTCGGTAGGTAAAGTAAAAGTTAAGGTATGCTGAATCCAAAACCGTTTCGAGATATTGGTTTAATAATCCGTATTTTTCAATTTATAACTCTTAAAATCGTGAAATTGTCTTTATTTTTTCAAAAACAAATAATTTACTTAACCTACATTTCACCTATGAATGACGTCATTATATCGGCTAAATAAAAGCAAAATATTTACTTGTCTTTACTTTAAATGTTACCCTGTTACTAGACATACTACTATTTCAGTAGTTTTTATAACTAATCTAGTTTATTATTTAGGAAGATAGTTTAAGCATTTTTTATGGTAGGATATTCTTTGACCTTTGTATATATTTTGTATCACAAGAACTATGCAGACTACGGTATAAAAGCCGTAAAATGTGTTTCTTTGTTGTTGTTTTAATATGTTTTATGTAGAAGTAGTAGGTTTTGGTAGATTTTGTAGGATTTAGAGACGGCAACACTATTGTTTGTTAAATGTCAAAGTCAAAAAACAGCAAAAAACACAGATGGTCTTTTTTCTGTACCAACATATCAAAGGTATTGAAGTATTCAGCCGACAAAATGACGTCATCAGTGCCAAAACTTTGATAATTTATTATAAAAAAACGACTGTATAGAAATAAAAAATATTCAAATTAGTTTCTTAAAATAGCTTAATCTTTAAAATAAAAATATAAAAATCGTACATTAGCTTTTACTTTACATACCGAATTGTCACAATATATTGTACGATAGACTCGAACGTTCATGTGTAAACCATTTGTTCAAATACTGGCAAGATAACGTCGGTTAAAAGGAATCGCTAAATGGGGACATGGTGCGTTCCGATTGGTTATTTCAAAGACTGATGACGCTCGCTCTGAGTGATGACGTCATTCATCTAAAAAAGTACGGCTGACTTAGTGATGGGATAAAAGTCGATAACTTTCACTCTATATAACGGACATTGGTGTAGGAAGCAATAATAGGAAGTTTATTTAATTGCGTCATAATATTAAAAAATAAATAAATATTATTTATATCTTAAGACGCTGTACAGAGCCAAAGACCTTGAGAGATGGCACCGCCCCCACGCGGGTACACATACACACCAAAAGACGTGGCTGCCACTAATAATATAGCATCAGGCAGCAGCCGGTACTGTCGGTACACGAGCGCTTACGCACACACGCGTGCAGTGCGTACATTAAATCTCGAAAATGAGAATAAAGGAACTTGCTGAACATTTGATTAAAAAATAGAACAGTATTACGATATTATATTGCTAGATAAAAAATCTATCAAAAAATCAGAATCATTGCATGCATTTTAGTACTGTTTCTAGACAGTAAAATATTTTTTTAGAGGTACATTCGTGATTTTTTTCTATCAAATCAATATAGTTGTATTATGTTTTGAACACAGTATCTTAATAACGCATAACCTCAAGAAGGTCATATATTTTTTTGATTATGGTCACTGCAGTGGATCATGTACTTTTACGCATTATTTTATTTATTTTTTATTTATTTATTTCTAGATGATCAACAGCATACATTCAATTTAATGACAAAAACACAGTAACAAATATTATAAGCCGGTAATAGATCATCATAACTTAACTAATCATATTCGGCTACAATATCTTCAATTATCAATCAATAACCTACATGTTAATTATAATGGTATGTGGTGCATGTATGGTGTGTGTGTGTATATGTGTGTGTGTGTGTGTGTGTGTGTTTATGTGTAATTATACCTCACTCAACTATTATTTTTTTCCTTTATTTTCACTTCCAAATGTCTCCTAAACACGTCTCTGGAGTGTAAAAATATGTCAATCCGGCTGAAGTCAGCGTTATATGAACGAACAACACGGGTCATTGCAGAGTTTTGTGCGTAGTTCGTTTTTTTAAAAGGCACACGGAAAAGGTCACGCTGGGTGGTGCGGCGCGACGCCCGCGACGGCACTAGCAGATCAAGCTGCATTACGAGTGCAGGGCAGTCGACGCGGCCGTTGACTATGTCGTACAGAAACATTACATCAGTCATCCTACGCCTGTCTCTCAGGGGCGGTAACGACAGCAAATCGCAGTTATCTTCGTACACCAGCGCCGCCCTGCAGGTTCGGTAGTTTAAGAATCTAGTAAACTTTGCTTGAATTCTTTCAACACTATCAGAGTAGGTCACATAATTAGGGTTCCAGATGACACTAGCGTATTCGAGCACACTTCTGACATAAGCATAGTACACAACTTTGATGCTGGTGATGTCTGTGAATTGTTTGCAAGATCTCATTACAAATCCCAGATTTTTGTTTGCTTTGTTTGTTATAGAGTCAACGTGTGCATTGAAAAGCAACTTGCTATCGAGTATCACCCCCAAGTCTCGCACGGACTGAACGCTGTCAATCGCAATGTCATTTATTGTGTATGCGAACAGCCAGGGCTGACGTCTTCTTGTGAAAGAGACTTGTTGGCATTTTTTAATGTTGATGTTCAATCTATTAATTTCGTAATAACGCGATAGATGGACCAAATCTTCCTGCAATTGTTCGCAGTCTTCTAGACTTTTTATGTTTTTATAGATCTTGGTATCATCTGCATACAACAAAAAATCAGATGAGCGCATACATGTGTATATATCGTAAAGATATATATTATAGAAAAGGGGACCCAGATGACTGCCCTGCGGGACACCCGACGGGATGGCAACAACATCCGACCGAAAGCCCCCGACTACTACAGCCTGGGATCTATTTGTCAGGTAGCTTGTAATCCATCTGAGCAGGTCTCCGTGGATGCCGAGGTGTTCTAGCTTTCTAACGAGTATGATGTGATCCACCCTATCAAACGCCTTCTCAAAGTCAGTATAGATGACGTCTACTTGTCCACCCCTGCTCATGTTACTCAGTATTCCATCCGTAAATACAGCTAGGTTGGTAGTAACTGAACGTCCGGACATGAATCCATGCTGCTGCTCAGGAACATAACGCGACATAGTAGAATATATTCTGTTGTAGACAAGTTTCTCAAATATTTTACCAAATATATTCAAGATTGAAATAGGCCTGTAATTCTCCACCCTTACTTTAGACCCCTTCTTGTGAACAGGAACAATGTTGGCTTCCTTCCATCTTGCTGGAAATACTCCATCCTTTAGGGATTTGTTGTATATCTTTGTCAGAGGAGCCGTAAGTGTTGAAGCACAATTCGATATATATAAGGGCGGAATACCATCACAACCCGGACCCTTTGTGATATCCAAATTCTTAAGTGCTTTACCTACCTCAGTGGTGCTAAGTTGGAGTCCACCAATAGATGAGCTGCCGCTAGGAGGAGGAGGCAGGTCCATATTTGGGTAATTAAAAGCAGGAGTAGCAAAAACGCCACTAAAAAATTTGCTAAAAGCCATAGTCACGTCCCTGCCTTCAGAGAACCTTTCGTTCGCATAGGTTACCTCCCCTGGAATGTTAGTGGAGCCTCTTTTGGATTTAACAAAGGACCATAGCAATTTTGGATTTTTTTTAATTTGTGTCTGTGACATTTGTATAAACTCCTTTTGACATATTTTGCTTTGTTTATGAAAACGAGAGCGCAGTAAGGAAAACTCATCATAGTCTCGTGGGTTACGATATCGCTTCCAACGGGAGTGTGCCCTCGCCTTCTCCCGCACTAATTTCATTAAAGACATATCGAACCACACTGGATATCTATTATTATGACTAGTAGTTCGTTTTTTAGGTACATAGTTGACGATACTATCATTTATATATTTGTAGAAGCGTTCCACATCATCGTTAACATCATGTGTTTGCGTAAGTGTCGTCCAATCCTGTTCCCGCAGATATTCGACTACAGTATCATAGTTCGCCCTTTTAAAGTTGTACTTTATCTGCAACTTCGGTGTTAAAGGACAATAGATCTCTCGCGTCAATAGTAAAGGACGGATGGGAGATATCTTCTTTTAAAATTGGTATTGTGCATTGGCTAATTTCCAGTGTGAAGTTACTGAATACCAGATCCAAAACATTTCCAGCATAATTACGGACGCGAGAATGCTGTTCCAGGCCCACGAGGTGTAACTCATCAATAAGCTCAACCCCCGCCTCTTGAATCTCTCTTGCCCCTCGTTTAAGATACAGTGGTCCAGTCGAGTTCCAATTGACGCAAGCGAGATTAAAGTTACCAACTACAAGACAATGATCGGAAGAGTCCTTTAGATGGGACCGCGCACTGTGCAAGAAGTCCTGCAAGTCGCGCGGCTGGTGCGGCATCCCTCCCGCGATGTAGACAGCGGCCAGCAGCAGGTCACGGCGAGCCGCAAGCAGACGTCCCGGGATGCGCACCCACAGCGCCTCCAGGGGACCGCGTCCCGCGACCGCACCGCCCGCCTCCACTACCAAAGATCCACACAGTTCCCTTTTCACGCACATCATCACCCCGCCGCCCCTGCTCTTAGCTGTCCGCGCTTGGTCACGATCTATTCTAAACACATCATATCTACTATCACAACATTCAGAGTCCAAGATTCCATCCTCGAGCCAAGATTCCGTCAATATCAAAATATCATAGTCGTTGGCTAATATACCGCTTTGAAGTAACTGTGTTTTTGTTCTTAGACCGCGGACATTCTGGTAGTAAACCAGTAAATCAGACACTTTGCCGTTTAACTGGCCTATTCCATCGATATAACAGTAAACATATATGATTATTAATATTATTTTCGCGGACTATGGTATTCATTTGTGTTAAAAAATAAAGTAGTTTAAATTTTATATATAAGAGTGCCTGTACTTTAATAAGTGATTCGTAATAATTGTTGCTGCTAATTATCTCAAAGAGTATACAGAGAAATAAATAATTGTTAAAGTTACCAATACGACCGCTATAGATGCACTCATATTGTATCCGACAATAACATTCATACAAACGGCCGCTCGACAGCAACGTATTATATGCACCATATGACAATATAGGTATATAGTCAACGCGTGTGTCGTGAACCTTCGACAGTACGCAGGAAAGGGGGGCGGGGGCGCTCCCCGTACCGCTGTAACAGATTTCGCCGCCGTCGCGGACACTTGCACCGAGCGACCAGCGTGTTCGGTTATAGGAGATGTAAACATTAATTTCCATAATGTATTTTGCTGTATTAAAAAACAGTAAGTAACCGAGTAATAACAGCTGTGCCCGCGAACATATAATCGAAGCATGACGTCGGAGACATTATAAACTAATATTTCTATATATTGTTTAAATGAGATAAAATTAGACGAACTGTGAAAGTTAAAGTTGAATCGTAAATAAAGGTTGTGCAGAGAAGTCGGAGTGCACATATTATGTGAGTATGAATATGTATGTGTGTGTGGTATTGCAAAGTGAGTGTTAGTGATAATAAGTGAATATGAAGTGTAAAATGTAAAATTAAATGTGACATGTTTGGAGGACCGATACAATACATTCGCGCAGTAAGTAAGATAGTCAAAATAATTAACAAAATTATACATACAAAACAACACTGTTACACTAACTTGTTGAGGTCCGCCTCGGAGTACATGGTTAAGTGCGGACTTTTTTCGTTTTTTCTCACGTGTATGGTGCAGTTTCTGATCCACACGTAACTGTAGTTAAGCTCCTTGGCTCGGCATCTGACCTTCTTGTGCAATTGCTTATTTTCAGGTGTGAGATGTTCATTAATGTATATTCTGCGCGGATCTATATCGGTAAATCCCAACCTTTTTGTGTCTAGATCACGAAACCTCCTCGCCCTAGAAATTAGTTCGTCCTTACAGAGCCGCTTGTACATCTTGACAATAATATTACGAGGTCGATCTGGTCGGGCGTCAAAAGATCGTACCCTCGTTGCTGACTCGATGGAGGTGCCGATCAGCTCGTAGCCTATGTATTTACTAATCCTATCAACAATATTTGATAGGTTCTCTCCTTTATGCTCGGGTATCCCCGCAATCTCAATATTGTTCATTCTAGCCCGCTGCTGCTGCCTCCCGTCAGCCGCCCTCAACCCGTCGAGCTGAGTTTGCAGTGTGCTCACTTCGTCCTGCAGCCGTTGATGAACAGCTCGCGTCGGCCGTTCATCAATGCGGGACTTCAGGTCCGCGCGATCCACGGCGGCATGCTCGGCCGCTCGTTCCAGGTCTTGTACCTTGTTGGCCAGGTCGCGCTGCTGCTGCCGGAGGAGGATCACTGTGTTGTTGAGTGCAACGTGTTCCGCCCGCAGGTCGGCCAGCTCGGTGCGCAGCTGATGGGCGCCCGACTGGAAGTCCGACAGCGCAGTGTCAAGACGAGACTGCCACTGCTCCAGCGTCTGTCGTATATTATTTGTAAAACCTTCCAGTACCTCTGTGATGTCTGTAGTTTCAGGCTGCTTTCGCTTCCTCATCAGTAAGTGTGTGTGTGTGCGGACGGTGGAAATTCGTCTTGGAGATCCCTTAGATCAGGGGACGATGAAACAGCTCCAAGTCCAGGTGGTGATCGCTGCTTAGTAGAATTTGTAGGTAGGCGCACAGATTATTTAAAAAGACACGTCCGTAGCCGACAACGATCAATCACTTTTTCGCATAAATAAATAAAACTCGCATTTAGCTCTATACATCCTCTTAATGTATAAAGAGGAAATATTTGTATTTTTGTGTGTATGTTTGTAATGAACAAACTCAAAAACTACTGTGCCGATTTCAAAAATTCTTTCACCATTGGAAAGCTACATTCACCCTGAGTGGCATAGGCTATATTCTATTTTCAAAAAAGTTAGGGATCCTTACTAAAACTCCAATAATGTAACCCAATGTGTAAAAAATTACCTAAGAAATTCCTTACATCGCGTGCGCTGCGAAAACTATTGATGATAGAACAAAATAATGTACATCTACGACGAAAATGTAAGTATTTTTTTATCGCGATTTTAGTATTTTTGTATGAACAATATCCAAAGTTAGAGCTAGTGGTAGAGGGTAGGGGTAGGGGGTAGGAGTAGAAGTAGGGGTAGGGGTACGGGTAGGGGTGGGGGTAGGGGTAGAGGTAGGGGTAGGGATAAGGGTAGGGGTAGTAGTAGGGGTAGGGGTAGGGGTAGGGTATATTTTATTTTGTTCGTAAATATCCACGGGCGAAGTCGGGGGCGGAATGCTGTATATTAATAAAGAGGTAAAGTTTGTATGTTTGTTTTAATCTCTAAAACTACTGATAAATGATTGAAATGCCAAAATATACAGTATGGTGTGCGTCGGTGGCCGAGTGGTTAAGACGTCGGGTATAACCTACGACTGACCACGAGTTCGATCCCGGGACCCGGCCATGTACCAATGGGTTTTTTATAATTAAAAACTTATGTACATAATCCGACAAACTACACGATGCTTTTCTATCTAAATATACCTCAACAGAACGAGTCCACTCAAAGACCACCCAAACATTTTTCGGCCTGACAAATAACGGCCCAGCAGTTATGGTGATATAGAGAGATGAGCACTGATTGGGCCAGAAATAATAGAACTGCCCATTTTTAAGCCGCCATTTAATTTAAGATCCTCCCACATTCTTCAACCCTTCTCTTATATACATACCAATATAGACCAATAGGAGCACAAAAAGAAAACGCGATAGCAGAGAGAGAGGGAGATATTAATGTTGCAAGCATAAGAATAATTATTTCCTAAAAACAATAAAATAATAAACTTCTTTATGTGCGTGGCGCGTATAATATATATTTCGTCACTTCTTCCTGTGAGTGTGCGATTAACTTTATTTTTATCTCGGGTTTACCTGTGTAATATGGCAACTTTACAAAAGTTAGTTATTTATTAACTAGCTTTTCTACTCGGATTTACCTGTGTAATATGGCGACTTTAAAATATTTAATTTGACATCGATTTCAAAATCTAAAATGGCGGCATGTGACATTTATTTAACAATGGACACTATAACCGATTTCGACTAATTTTAGGGTTCTAAATTCGAATTTGACATCGATTTTAACATGACATGACCAGATTTTTAAAAGCTTATATCTCCGCAACCCTAAGTGTTAGATATGTCATGTTTGTACTCAAACTTCATTCCCCGGCGAGATCTAAGTCATTACAGAACCAGATTTTCAAAAGCTTATATCTCCGCAACCGTAAGTGCTAGATATGTCATGTTTGTACTCAAACTTCATGTTCCGGCGAGATCTAAGTCATTACAGAACCAGCAGCCTAATTGCGTAACTCCGCCGGTAATCGGAATCGACTTCAAACCGATTCCGATTACCGGCGCCTGTGTCTGATGACATTGGAATTATGGAAGCTTAGAGAGCGGTAATCGCCTTCCTAAAATGTTAACCGTTGGCGTTTAGATAATGCAAAATTCAAATTGAGTGAATGATGAAATAAAACATTAAGTCAATTTTAAAATATAGTTATTAATTGAAATTAATTGTTGATTTAAAATACTTTATTCTAAAAGCAAATAAAACTTTAGTAATAAAATATATTCTAAAATAATTCTGACTTAAATAATAAACTTTCATAAAATAATGAGTTTTAGCTAAGTGTCATAGTAATATCGAAACGCAACAGAGCCATATATAGTAGTCTGTGAACAGAGCATTTAATTTAAAATCTGTGGTTATTTTATCGTATTGTGGATTTGAAGTTCGTTTGTTTTATATTAGATAAATAAAGTGAGTATATTGGTTATGTATTTACATACTGTGTTTTAGTAATTATTCACTTTAATTCGAGTGTAAAGTTAATACAATTACTTATTTCAGAATGCCTGGTAGAAAAATAGTCTCTAATAGACAGTGGGAGATACTGTTATTATTTATGGAAAAGAATAGAGACCTCGCCAGGGGTACCCTCAACAATGAGGGGCCCTTGGGTAAAAGGGAGAATTTAAAGCGCTGGGAGGAACTTGCGTCCCATCTCAATTGCATTGGGGATGGCGCAACAAAAAATGGAGTAAAATGGCGCGAAGTAAGTAAAGTAGCTTCATTATTAAAAATACTGACTTTCATTAAAAAAACAATTTAATTTACCTCTGCATGCTGTTTGGTGCTGCTCTCTTTGTTTTAGGTAGGTATGTGGTGTTTTATCCTAGACCATTGCATGTGCATGTTTTAATGATTTATATTATTATTCTTTACCTAGTATTGGAACGATAAAAAATATGTTGTGAGAAGAAAAGCCAGTGGACGTCGACAGCATTCGGAAGCAACTGGTGGTGGGCCACTTGACAAAAAATTTATATTAAGTCCGGCAGAAGAAAGAGTATTGTCCCTAATGGGGACAGTGGCGGTATACGGTGAAGAGTCTGTCCGGATTCCATTCCATGTTAGCTATTTATCTAATATCTGATAAAAAAAGTATACTTTACTAACAATTAACAATGAAAGTAGCAAGCTGTCTTACTCTAATATCTATTCTTAAATTTCATATGCTTTATACAATAGTGATAGGTCACAAATTATTTGTAATGTGCAACTAATAACTAGTATATTATATGTATATTTTTTAAGGCATCTGCTGAATCTCTAGCACCCTCAATTGCAACACCACCACAACCACCAACATCACCACAACCAACAACGCCACCACCACCACCACCACCACCACCACCACCACCACCGGATGTTGTTGACAATGCAGGCACTCATGGTGATATAGGTACCTATATATAAAATCATTACTCCCTTCCAAGATAAGCAAGAATGATGCTGACTTTCCTTATGTATAGCGAGTGAGAAGAAAAAAGCCTCAACTTAATCTATAAAGTAATAATTTTGATATGCAGTGCTTAGTTTTGTTAATCTCTCAGTAGAGTTGTTCCTATAGATGACTATTGAATTGCCAATTTTTAAGTTAATTAATTTAAGTTTATATTATTTGACAGGTCCAAGACCGAACCCACCAAATGCCCGCTTGAGGAGGCCATGTAAGTATTATTTATTATCCAAATGCCCGCTTCAGGAGGCCATGTAAGTATTTATTATTTCCTAATGCAACTATTTAACAGAAGAAACAAGTTCCTCACTTCTATAGCTGGTGTTGCTATATACTAAACATAACATCTTCATTTTTAAGAATGCTGCACATATTTACAAAATTTAATAATTTATTTGGCAAAAAAATATGTTCATAGTGGCATTGTGGCATTACTATCTAAACCAAGTGACTGAAATCGGGAGGATGAGAAGAACATATATCCAGCAATGGAGCAACTGGCTGATGGAGATTGCAAAAACAAGTAAAGTATCTCTTGTAAGATCAATCCCATATATGTAACTATGTTAAAATTTATGTTTCAGATCATCGTCAAGTAGCAGCACCTCCAGAGTGGGTTCTCCGTCTGGAGGAGAGGAGAATGGCGACGGATGAGAGAACTTCAAGGGTGCTGGAGGGAATTTTGGGAGAAATGAGGCTCATTAGGGAGGCTTTGCAAGCAAGGCCTCTCTAGATAGCTTCCAATAAAATTTTTTTCAAGTCTCCCTCGTTTAACTGATGTTGTTTGTGAGGCTATACCTAACGATTGGCCATCTGTTGAAGTATATTTAGATGAAAAAGCCTCTAAGGGTAGTTTGTCGGATTATGTACATAAGTATTTGGTTAAAAAACCCATTGGTACATGGCCGGGTTTGATTTTTTATTATATTTTTAAATAAAATACTTATTTGATTTTGAATTTTGATTTTATTATATTAATTAAAAACACACAGAAATAAATTACAGCACGCAGACCAAGTCCAAAATCTGTTACTTACATAAAAAACTACATAAAAAATAGACAAGAAAAATACTTTAACAAAATAAACAGTAATCTTAAATATACATAGGGTATATAATATTGTTAAAGCTATATATTAAATGAATTGATATTATAATAGTAGAAATATTCACGCTATTTTTAGCTGTCTTTGAATAGACATACTCTATCGTATTTTTTATAAAATACGGCGAAGAAATATAATATGAATATTTCGAGTTTAGTGTCTCATTAGGCCATAATAGAATTAATACGGACATTGAAAGTGTGTACTGTCCACAGAATGGTATTGTCCAATAATTGGTAGATCATTGTATTTAAGACAGGAAAAATAGTTACTGCCTACGACTTCTCCACAATCTATCCACGACGCTTGTCTTCGCTCATCTACGATTATTTATTTGGCGTGCGAAATCGTGATTTACAACCTCCTCATCCATTAGGGTGTGATCGTCGTTTTTTAAGTTGTGGAGGACTACACAGGCATTAACTATTTTTCCTGCCTTAATAGGTGCATAATGTAGAACTATGCGCCAGCAGACAGCGCCAACGAGTCTTAAGGACTCCAACCGTACCTACGTGTCGCTGTGTAATAGTGCTCCTCAGTTGAATTTGGATCAGCGTCATCGGCCTCTGGGCGTATCCGGAGTCACCTGCAAATATAAGAATATTATTAAATAGTTTTCAGTCTTGGCGTCACCCCTGAATTTTTTATAGGTTATGGTTACTGCTCCGCTCCTTTAGGTCGTAGCGTGATGATCCTCAATAGATGGGCTTCTGACACAAAAAAAATAAAAAATGAACCAATAGTTCCCGAGATCAGCGCGTTCAAACAAACTCTTTACTTTTTATTCATTATAAATATAAGAATGATTTAAATAAAATGAACTTATATACTTACTTACATTAGAACATTGAGGCTGTGGTAAATTTTCCTATAAAAATAGGTTTCTTCATGATCGTAGGGACGGATAATGGCATGGGTGCCATCAATACAACCCAACACCCCATGGAATTGAAATTTATCCATAAACCTAAAAATAATAATAATTTAATTATGTCTCCATTTATATGTATTGTCATGGACCATTTGCTTGAAATTAAGTAAAAATTACTAAACAATACAAATACCTACCTAATGTAATAAAATTAGAACTTACTTGCCAGAATATTATGAAAGCGGCAAAGCACGAGGGCCCGTATTCATTTGACACTTCATTACCGTTGGTCGGTAATAAATATGAATACGACTGCCTTACACAATTCCAATGTTATGCCAAATAGAGGCAAACCATTCGTTCAATACGCTCCGAGCACGTCGGTAATCGGTTATAATTTTCGCTGCGTTCCATAATACCATTTGTAATTTTTAAACCAATTGCCGGTCTTCATCTGTCAAAATGAAGCCGATTCCGATTACCGACGGAGTTACGCAATTAGGCTGCGGATTTTCAAAAGCTTATATCTCCGCAACCCTAAGTGTTAGATATGTCATGTTTGTACTCAAACTTCATGCCCCGGCGAGATCTAAGTCATTACAGAACCAGATTTTCAAAAGCTTATATCTCCGCAACCCTAAGTGTTAGATATGTCATGTTTGTACTCAAACTTCATTCCCCGGCGAGATCTAAGTCATTACAGAACCAGATTTTCAAAAGCTTATATCTCAACACACTTAGGGTTGCGGAGATATAAGCTTTTGAAAATCTGGTTCTGTAATGACTTAGATCTCGCCGGGGCATGAAGTTTGAGTACAAACATGACATATCTAGCACTTAGGGTTGCGGAGATATAAGCTTTTGAAAATCTGGTCCTGTCATGACTTAGATCTCGCCGGGGCATGAAGTTTGAGTACAAACATGACATATCTAACACTTAGGGTTGCGGAGATATAAGCTTTTAAAAATCTGGTCATGTCATGTTAAAATCGATGTCAAATTCGAATTTACAACCCTAAAATTAGTCTAAATCGGTTATAGTGTCTATTTTTAAATAAATGTCACATGCCGCCATCTTGGATTTTAAAATCGATGTCAAATTAAGTATTTCAAAATTGTCATGTTAAACCCGGAATAAAGACTATTTAATAAATAACTAACTTTTGTAAAGTCGCCATATTACACAGCTAAAACCGAGGAGAAAAGCTAGTTAATAAAAAACTAAGTATTTTAAAGTCGCCATATCACACAGGTAAATCCGAGGAGAAAAGCTAGTTAATAAAAAACTGTATTTTAAAGTCGCCATATCACACAGGTAAATCCGAGGAGAAAAGCTAGTTAATAAAAAACTAAGTATTTTAAAGTCGCCATATCACACAGGTAAATCCGAGGAGAAAAGCTAGTTAATAAAAAACTAAGTATTTTAAAGTCGCCACATTAAGCAGGTAAATCCGATGAGAAAAGCTAGTAATAAAAAACTAAGTATTTTAAAATCGCCACAGACATTTACATAGGTAAAGCCGTGAGAATGGCTAGATAATAAAGAACGAAGAAAGCATTGTAAATAAATTGCACAAGTTCCCCACGTTCATTCACGTGGAAATATTGTACTGCAACACTGGATCCTTTGATTACAGACCGGTCAATAAAGGTTGGTCTTAGTATGGGCGGAATTTACAAACCGCGCATTCGGGTGCCAACAAAGCCCGGCCCAAGAATGCCCAGGCCGAGAATGCCCGGCCCAGGAATCCGTGTACATGGCGTTGGAATCCTGGGGCGGGCATTCTCGGCCTGAGCATTCTTGGGTCGGGCTTTTCCGATCGAACATAATATGTCCGGGCAGGATTCCGAAGCCAATGTACACGGATTCCTGGGCCGGGCGTTCTTGGCCTGGGCATTCTCGCCTCGAAACAAAATTGCTCAGGGTGGAATGCCCGACCCGAGAAATGGAAGCCAAAGCCAATGATTGTTGGCCTAACTTCTGTTGTCTATTACTACTACTGGATGTTTTTGCAGGTCACAGGTTTTTGCAAAATTAAGGTTGAAGTTTTCATAATTTTTAAAAAGACGCAATGTAGGTTAGCGAGGAGCGTAGCGACGAGCGTGGTTCCTATGGTGTAAAAACAAAGCGCAAGGCGAGCGAGCGAAGCGAGCGGTGCCGCGGGAACGGCCGCCGAAGCGCTGGAAACCTTATATTTTATTTTAAAACACATTAGCCATAGACACAACCGGAACTACTGGAATTTGGACCAACATCTCGATCGGCCAATATAGGCCAATAACTCTCTTCCACGGATTCTTGCCCTGGACCATTTTTGTTCAACCCGAAATGCCCACACCAAGAATGCCCAGGCCAGGAATCCGTGTACATATGAAATGGCTTCCAGTCCGGAACGAGAATTGCCGGCCCGGGATTGCTCAGCCAAAAATGCCCGGCCCAACAATTGGAAGCCTGTACACCAATTCCTGCCCGGGCATTCTCGGCGGACTCGCGGCAAGCGCTTAGCACAGACTGAGTTAGAGCACAGAGTAAAGGAACGGGTTAGAGTGAGCGCACTCTAACGACGTCTATAAAGCTAGCATGGCAAAGTGAGCAGAATCGCTTAAAGAGAAGTGCAATAATTAGTGCTTATTTAGTGCTAATTTAGTGCCAAAAACTGAAATTTAATGCTCTCATAGATTCGCGAAAAATTAGAACACTGCTAGCTTGTAATTAAGCTAGCAGTGTTCTAATTTTTAGCGAATCTATGAGAGCATTAAATTTCAGTTTTTGGCACTAAATTAGCACTAAATAAGCACTAATTTGTGCACTTCTTTTTAAGCGATTCTGCTCACTTTGCCATGCTAGCTTTATAGACGATGTACTCTAACGCGCGTTAAACAAAAAACGGTTTAGCACTCCAAAACGTCTTGTTTTTTAATTTCATATCGAACTTGTCACACCCGTCACGACCTAAATCCACTGACCTATCCTAAATCAGGAAATAAAAGCTATAATAACAAATACATCTACATAAAATATCACTATGTAATATGTATATTAAAACATTGTACTTACTAGCTAGATAATTGACTAAATTTAAAACAAACAATTGCCTTTTAAAAAAAGGTGTAGGTACCTACACCAGCGACTTCAAAAATTATGCACTGCAAAAAAAAATACCCAAATCGCTTCAAGTGTGCTTATAAAATTTGAAGAGGTCTCGATTTCTCCAGGATCCCATCATCAGATCCTGACCTGATGACCATGGGACCACCTGGGAAGTTATACCCTTTCAAACCAAAGAAAAATTTCCCTTAGCGGTCCAGGCAGGCGTCTTCAAGTAGGTAATCAGGGAACATACATAAAAAAAACATAAAAGATTCCGACGAATTGAGAAAAGGAGGGAGGCTACCTTCATATTAAATCATATTTTTCAAATCGTTTTGAGTGAAACCTAAAGCTCTTAGAAATATAGAAAAAATTACATGTTATAATTAATCATATTTCATAATAATCTGTTAATCATAAAACATGTTTTAAGAAACTTTGCTCGATAGAAAAAAATTGCAAAGTAGCCTCTGAAAATAGTCTCCTTTCCAAATTTCTCAGTAGTACATGAAGTATTGTTTATTAAATTAAGTACAAATTTGTATCATCTATTACTAAAGTAAGATGTTAATTTAGATTTTCAATAAAGCTACTCCTTTAATTTAAATAAATTATTTTTGATTTGTCACTTAGGACGTTTGTTCCAAGCACCTTCCGTGCGCCTCTTCTCTTTTGTTTCTATTCAATGCGACAGAGAGAGATTCAGCGGAGAGACCAATCGATCACGTAGCGCTAGAGTATCGTATGCAGCTAGGCCACGCCCCTCAAACTATGATTTTATTTGAATGTATCGTCTTAAAAAAGAAACATAATTATTATTGTCAAAGTTCTGTGCTACTACTTCTAAGAGGTAGGTATTAGTTACATATTATTAGTCTTGCGATGACTAAAATGGTTATAACTTATTTTGTAAAAGTGTCTAGATTATTTTAAATAAAAGCACATACATTTGGTTGAGTTGTCGCACTCGTCACAGCGTAAGGGACCATCTGCAAAATCTATATATATAAAAATGAAACCCGTTTTCCGTTGTCACGACATAACATGAAAACGGCTTGACCAATTTGGCTAATTCTTTTTTTGTTTTGTTCGTTACAACACAGGGGTGGTTTAGAAGAAAAAAAAATTGGAAAAACCTTAAAGTTCAGCTGAAAAATAAAAAATAATAAATAGGTAATTTTGTATGGAAATCGCAGGAGTAGAATTGTAGGAGTAGAGGTAGAGGTAGTGGTAGTGGTAAAGGTAGGGGTAGGGGTAGGGTAGGGGTAGGGGAGGAGGAAATTTCCGAAATGATCTAGGTATCTATCTCACTTCATATACTTAAACTAATTAAATTTACCTATAATTAAATTAATAAAGTATTTAAACACATAACATACCGTTACCGGTTCATATACCATTCGCAGTTTTAATATTGGGACTGCCCATTCAAAAAGTCGGCGGCTTTTATTTACATGGGTTTGGAAACATTTTTCTTCAAAATGAATCGAACATATAGTGCTTCCCTTTGATGGCCACCAATTGGGTCCCCTACCCGTAGCACTTATCCAAAGTTCCTTTATTTTTGGGTCACGTGGAAAACTAAAATAAAACATCATTGATTGAGATTAAAAGGAGATCCCTACATTTGGGCCATTTTTTTTTTATCTTCGCGAACAGAACCGATAATACCCACAGTTGTTAGATACAAGATATAGAACTAAAAAATCGTGGTCCAGTATTTTTAGCTCTTGAATTAATAGTTTTCAGATTTTGATTTTGAACACCTATTTCAACATTATTTGTTGCTGGCAATAATTATTTACCTGTCGCTTTCAACTTGACTGACATTGTTTGACTGATTGTTTTGTTTACCTTTTTTAGTATGTTGTTTTATTAATTATATTTTATCTATTTATATTGTGTCTTCTTCTTCTTCTTCTTCTTTTTTTCAATATGGCGGTTCCACCAATATTAATCGGTGATTTCGCCAATGTCAAGTAGTATAGCCGTTTACGGTGATTATAGCCAATAAATCGGTATGTATGATAATCCCGCCGACCGCGATATGTCTTATTAATCACTGATTAATCACAACCATCGCAGCGCGGGCGGGATTAAACTGGATTCCCCAACACGTCTCCGCGGGAGCGTGTGCTATCCACCAAGGCGTTTATATTGTGTAACATAAGAAATAACGAGAGAAATAACAAAAACCGATAAAAACAGAAGCTAGCTAGCGAACTGTCAGCCTGACTGACTGACTGAACTGGCTGACGACGGCTGACTTAAGTAGATACGTTCCGAAGCGTAAACATTTTATATTAGTGTTACTAGTGTTCAAAAAATTATAAGTAAAAATACGTGTAAAATACGGCCGCTAAAAATATAAGATTCATTTATTTTGGTTCGCCCATTTGTGACCTTTATTAATATATATATTTGATGTCGGCACTCGGTTGGTGCCAGACATTGCCCGACACTAGCCCAACTATGTATGGGAATATGTTGATCTCCTTTAATTTGTTCTGTCATACCTATCGATAACGGTATACCTAGGTATAAAATTCAATGCGTCGCAGAACTCTTACGATTGTGACCTTGTGACAGCGGCCGCGCAATATACAACGGGCGATACGGTCGTGTAGAATGGACAACATTTCATTTTTCGTAAGGTACCAAAATTCGAAAACCGTTTGGAGATTACATGCTAGAAAGCTTATTTTTAATTTTTTTAATTTTTTATATCCTTTAATTTTCGAGTTATTTTAAAAATACTGAAATATTGAAAAATAAGGATTAATAGGTGCCCTAATCTGTGCTAACCCTCTAATTTAAAAATATAATGTCTGTTGGCAGAGTTGTTAGTTATTGAACTCGGGTGTTGCCTTCTATTAATTTTACCCATTTTTATTCCATATGTAGCTAAATTAATAATTATTCTTTAAATATAATTATAAAAATACCTACTTCTTTTATATATTATTTTTTTGGAAGTTTTGCTAGTTTCGAATGGGCTATCACAGGAAATATATTTACGAATGAAACCGCGGACAAAAGCTAGTATTATTATATAC
This sequence comes from Nemapogon koenigi, assembly GCA_963924495.1. Taxonomy (NCBI): domain Eukaryota; kingdom Metazoa; phylum Arthropoda; class Insecta; order Lepidoptera; family Tineidae; genus Nemapogon; species Nemapogon koenigi. The sequence continues at coordinate 2,033,484 of OZ004655.1, forward strand.
ATTATGAATAATGTTGTAGGCGATTTGAGTTCCGGCTACGGCAACACCTATTTGGAACACGGTATATATACTCTTAGCATTTCTATAACGTATACTCTGTGGCTTGACTGACACTATCTGTCACTTTCATTGGGTGACAGTTTATATTTCTTAATTTTAGTCCTAGCTAAGGTTTTTAGTTTATAAGTCCCCAGAATTTATAAAAATTCATAATTAAATTAAAAATATAAAAACTCAACCAAAAATAAAATATAAAAATACGTGTAACTTATTTTTTAATATATTTTTAATTAAAGTAATAAAAATGGGTGATTAAAAAAATGAAATGTTGTCCATTGTAATTGTAGATATAAAATAATAACAGTAAAACTTTTTTTTTTTATACTTACAGGTGATAGGTGACTCCATCCTTCTTAAAAGTCTTTGTTACACTCCTATTTTTGCAAATCACAACTGCACAACTTGGCATTTTAAAAAAAACAAGAGCACGTTTCTCTATGTAAACTCAAACACGACTGCGAGAATTTTCTTTCTGTCTCTGTTTTGAGCATATCGTAGCGACACGCGTCCCCGCCCACTTGCCTTATCTCCCATCTCCCTTTAGTATAGATAGAGTACTATTATACACTCTTATTAATAAACTCGAAGTAGCGACGTAGTAACTAAACTGTACTTCGTCTCCGTCTAACAAAACTGCAATTCATTATGATAGAAGGAGACGAAACACAGTTTAGTTACTACGTCGCTACTTTGAGTTTATTAATAAGAGTGATAGAGTGTAACTAATCGCAGTATTATTGTGGAGGATGCAATAGAATATTCCCCAATTTGATGATAACTAATATTGAATAAATTATTATTTACAAAATTATGCATATTTTTTGTAGTAAGTAATAAGTAGGTACTTACCTAATTTATGTTTTGAAGAATATAACATGTTCGGAATATAGGTAATCTATACCAAAAATTTTAATTAGTCTGAGAAGGAACCTCGCAAAAATGTCTTGTCGTTTGGAAGGAAATGCAACTTTTTTCACATATAGTAGGTACAGCAGGTACAAGAATATCCTATGTATATCTACATAATATAAAAAACAAAAAAATGTTTCTACTAATGTGCCCCAAACCGGTTTCATTTGAAAGGCAATAATGCAAAGATGGTTTTAGAAAAAAAAAAAAATCTATAACCACTTTTCTCATACAATTTAACCTCGTCTAAGGGTGGGTTTCATGCAAATAAATTAAAAACATTAGTGTGAAGTTTGTATTTATAATTTTTATACCGGGCAAAGTCGGGGCAAGCCGCTAGATAGATAAAATAGCAAATTTAATTTTTTTTATTTTATGTTTACAAATGAAAACCGTTTAAGGGGCAGATAACACCTATATACGATTATTTAAAGAATGTTTTAGCAAAAACAAGACAATTTCCAAGATTGAAAAAAATATATATTATTCTACAGGATATAATTGATATAATTGTCATTCTGAAAACGCGATTACACAATTTTCGCTCGATAGAAAATAATCCCAAAATGTGGTCTCTGAAAGTTTTCAAAAAAAGAAAACGGCGGTACTAGTGATTTTAGTACTATGACATTTAATTTGTTTTTGTAATATTCAATTACCCATATAATTGTCATTTGCATATTCAAATAAATTGTATAGTTATTTAAAAAATAATGATTATGTCAAATGGCGCTTACGATTTCTACTCTGAGCGGAAACGCTTTAGCTCTTCTTTATTCACACTCGCCTTGTCGGCAGTGACGGCTGAATCGTGATGCTAGACGGTCGCGGCCACTCGATCGCTCAGAAGTTTTTGTATTATTTGTGTATTTTTTGGCTCAAATTTAATTTATTAATGGTAAACTTTATTCATAAATGACATTACCGTAGCGATTAGGCAATATTTTCATAAGGAAGTTGCTATTTGTATACTTTAGTCTAGGAGTCAGCGTTGCTTTTTGTGAGCGTAATTATATTAAATAATTAACTCCAGTATTGGAAATAAGTTAATAAACAGCAAAGTAGGTAGGTAGGTATTACATAGAAAATGCGTACGGGAAACATATTGCAGAAGTCATTGCAAGGCAAATAAAATTATGATATACTAGCTTTTCCCCCGTAGAAAAATTTAAAATGTGCCAGCCCCAAGGACTTCCGAAATATAAATTAGCTCATGTCATTATCTCTGTGCAAATATCACGTCAATCCGTTGCTCCCATGTTGCTCCGTATTGATTTGAATAAAAAGGACAAACAAACACTCTTTCGCGTTTGTAATATTTTATCCACGCACGCTTGATGGAAAACTTATGATAGACTAGCTTTTCGCCCCGGCTTCGCGCGTGGAAGTATTTGAAAAGTGACAAGCCCGAAGGATTTGTGGGATATGTCATTAAAATCAAGTCAATCCGTAGATTAATTAAAAAAAGGACAAATAAACACTATTTTGCATTTGAAACATTACCTAGTAAGGAAGTTAAAATACCTACCCTTTATCCAAGCTTGATGATAAAATTACGATAAACAATGTTACATACGTATTGGTTTTACATAATAGACCCTCCTACTAGCTATTCGCCCCGGCTTCGCCGTGGAAATATTTAAAGAGTGGCAAGCCCGAAGAATTTTTGGGATATAAAGTAGCCCATGTCATTATTTATATCTCCAACTATCTCTGTGCAAAAAATCAAGTCAATCCGTTGCTCCGTATTGATTTGAAAAAACAAACAAACACTCTTTCGCATTTGTAATATTAGTAAGGAAGTTACAATACCTACCTATTATCCAAGCTTGATGATAAAATTACGATATACTAGCTATTCGCCCCGGCTTCGTCGTGGAAATATTTAAAGAGTGGCAAGCCCGAAGAATTTTTGGGATATAAAGTAGCCTATGTCATTATCTATATCTCCAACTATCTCTGTGCAAAAAATCACGTCAATCCCTTGTTCCACAAAACGTGAAAAAAGTAAAAGAAGTAGAATTATAGAACCTCTTCTACATGGTTGGACAACGCCGCAACGCCGCTGGTCAGCCAAAATTTTTAATTCGACATTATACTAGATTTCGACTAATTTTAGGGTTCTGAATTCGAATTTGATATCGATTTCAAAATTCAATATGACGACATCTGTCAATTTCTTAAAATTCGACATTATACTAGATTTCGACTAATTTTAGGGTTCTGAATTCGAATTTGATATCGATTTCAAAATTCAATATGACGATATCTGTCAATTTCTTAAAATTCAACATTATACTAGATTTCGACTAATTTTAGGGTTCTAAATTCGAATTTGATATCGATTTCAAAATTCGATATGACGACATCTGTCAATTTCTTAAAATTCGACATTATACTAGATTTCGACTAGTTTTAGGGTTCTGAATTAGAATTTGATATCGATTTCAAAATTCAATATCACGACATCTGTCAATTTCTTAAAATTCGACATTATACTAGATTTCGACAAATTTTAGGGTTCTAAATTCGAATTTGATATCGATTTCAAAATTCAATATGACGACATCTGTCAATTTCTTAAAATTCGACATTATACTAGATTTCGCCTAATTTTAGGGTTCTGAATTCGAATTTGATATCGATTTCAAAATTCAATATCACGACATCTGTCAATTTCTTAAAATTCGACATTATACTAGATTTCGCCTAATTTTAGGGTTCTGAATTCGAATTTGATATCGATTTCAAAATTCAATATGACGACATCTGTCAATTTCTTAAAATTCGACATTATACTAGATTTGGACTAATTTTAGGGTTCTGAATTCGCATTTGACATCGATTTCAAAATTCAATATATCTACATCTGTCATTTTCTTAAAATTCGACATTATACTAGATTTCGACAAATTTTAGAGTTCTAGACAGTGTATGTGATTAAACATTTTTTTATTATATCAGGAAGAAACAACAGTTGGACGAAAATACTACGTGTGAAACAACTGAAACGTCAGATTTTTCATTGACAGAGTAAGTTTCTTCGTACGAAAATTGAGAATTAATAGATTTACAACACACTTGTTTTTGGAGTTATTATTTTACATCCTGTACTTGTCGTGTAATGTTTATAAAAAATTTGAAATTTTACATATAACTGTAAACTTTATTACAGGTTAAACAATGTGTCACTAGCAGAAACTCAAGAAAATGTTACCCTTCTTTCTAAATCTACCGATGACGTTCCTGACCTTGACGTTATATTATAATAATAATGTAATGTAATTTAATGTATTGTAATTTAAGGTAATGTAGATCCTAGATTCACCAGAAAGCTTCAAATAAGAGAACCGATTGGAGATAAAAATATAGTATTGCAACAGCAAGACCTGAATGTAATTGCAAGACCGACAGTTGACAAAGATTTTCCCTCCAATCAACCTACATGTTCACGATATTTAAGTTTTAACAATTTCTAAATTTGTACATATTTTTATTTTGTTCATCATTTATGTTTGGATTAAAGTACTATTTGAATATTATGTTATGGGTTAAAAATGTGAATACTAACATGTCTATGCAATGTCAAATTTCGACTAAACAAGTTCAAGCCGAAGTGGCTAGGTGGGAGGCACCGCGCTGCTAAACGCTGAGGTCGCCGATTCGAATCCCATACGTTGCGAATTTTATTTTGTTTTGATTTATATTTTTACGATTTGAATAAAATGCAGGTAATTTAAAATATTCATTCACTATGGAATTTTGATGTGAGCAGCACATATTTATATGGAAATTATTGTTATTATAAAGAAAGTCACTATTTTGTGCAATATTAATGTGTTATGAATGTTAGAGGAAACCTTAAAATTCGTCGAAATTTAGTATAATGTCGAATTTAAAAAAATTACAGATGTCTTTTGAAATTAACGTCAAATTTTAAGAAGTTGACAGATGTCGTCATATTGAATTGTGAAATCGATATCAAATTCGAATTCAGAACCCTAAAACTAGTCGAAATCTAATATAACGTCGAATTTAAAGAAATTTACAGATGTCGTTATATTTAATTGTAAAATCGATATCAAATTCGAATTCAGAACCCTAAAATTAGTTGAAATCTAGTATAATGTCGAATTTTACGAAATTGACAGATGTCGTCATATTTAATTTTGAATTCGATATCAAATTCAAATTCGAATTCAGAACCCTAAAATTAGTCGAAATGTGTGTGTCGAATTTTAAGAAGTTGTCAGATGTCGTCATATTGAATTGTGAAATCGATATCAAATTCGAATTTAGAACCCTAAAACTAGTCGAAATCTAGTATCATGTCGAATTTAAAGAAAATGACAGATGTCATATTTAATTGTGAAATCGATATCATATTCGAATTCAGAACCCTAAAAATAGTCGAAATCTAGTATAATGTCGAATTTAAAGAAATTGACAGATGTCGTCATATTGAATTGTGAAGTCGATATCAAATTCGAATTCAGAACCCTAAAACTAGTCGAGATCTAGTACAATGTCGAATTTAAAGAAATTTACAGATGTCGTTACATTTAATTGTAAAATCGATATCAAATTCGAATTCAGAACCCTAAAATTAGTCGAAATGTAGTATGTCGAATTTAAAGAAATTGACAGATGTCGTCATATTCGATTTTGAAATCGATGTCAAATTCGAATTCACAACCCTAAAATTAGTCGAAATCTGGTATAATGTCGAATTTTACGAAATTGACAGATGTCGTCATATTGAATTGCGAAATCGATATCAAATTCGAATTCAGAGTCCTAAAATTAGTCGAAATCTAGTATAATGTTGAATTTTAATAAAATATCAGAGCTCGCTTGTCACATTTCAAACATTTCCACGAGCAAAGCCGGGGCAAAAAGCATCATTTTATCATCAAGCGTGTAAATAGGTAGTTATTCCTACTTCCTTACTAATATTACAAACGTGAAAGAGTGATTGTTTGTTTGTTGATTTGTCCTTTTTAACGTCAATACGGAGCAACATCTTATAAAATATTTTTTGACAGATTACTAAACGACAACTAATCCCATACAGTATGTATGGTATTAGGAGACAAATAATCACATGCAGTCCTGTGTCAGACGACAATTACTGATCACATACAGTCTAGTATTAGACGCCAGACGGCAACTAAAAGCGTGGTCTCTCTAACTATGATAGTCTCTCGCAGGCTAGGTCGGAAAAAGGGCGTGACTTAAAACATCAAATCGTCAAGGACGCTGACGATTATCAGCCCCTTAATGCACTCAATTGGCTCATGCGTCTTAAGTAGTAATTAATTAAAATGCCAGTTTACCTACTTGCTTTGTGTTCTTCAAAAAACACCTACCTATGTCCTCATTTCGGAGTTGAAATTTATCTTTATAGGTAGGCACGGACGTAAAAAAAGGTATTGTTTAAAACATCTTTTGCGATATCATCTATTGGCTGCTTGTAATTTTTATTTTTGTAGTCGTTGACGTTTGTTCTATTATAATATTATCTTCTTCTTCTTCATTTTATTATGGCTCCACCAATGTTCATCGGTGATTTGCCAATGTCAAGTATTATAGCCTTTATAGTGTTTATAGCCGATAAATCGGTATTTAAGATAATCCCGCCGACCGTGATATGTACCATCACAGCGCGAACAGGATTAAACTGGATTCCACATCACGCCACGACGAAAACGCGTGCGTATGTCGCCATGACCGGATGTGGAATCTATAATATTATGATGCGAAAGTTTTCAAACTTCTCTAATGACATCGTTCCGGATGCGGTCAATACTATCTTTTATTAAATATTTTTATTAATTTATATTTAGAAATTATTTGCGAAAAACCTATATAAACACGTGTTGCGCGCGCTGGTGGTCCCTTCCCCCTCCTCACGTGCCTCGCCCCAGTGTCCTTGAAATGATTACCTACGGTCGCACAACCGCTCCACACCGCTCGGTAGATAAACACGCACTAGGGCTGCCCCAATGATATACTATATAAACTGAGGTAGATGCGTGATTGACGCTCAAGCTATAGCAAGGCAAATGAGAGGTAAGTGTCCCACTATAAATTTGGTCGCGCACAGTCACGCACAATCCTACGACTAGTGTACATGTCTCTCTTGAGTAGAATAATCCGCAAAAACATCAAGAAAAATGACATCTTGTGTGTTCCGCTTTTGCAGAAATTATACTGCAACTGTAAAGGATTGAAATGATATTTCATTTCATTGGTAAGTACAGAAATTTTATAATTATGGACATAACAATATTTTATTAGTAATAATGCGCTGTTGCCAGTTCGCCGCTTGCCTGAGCGAGACGAACGATGCATTTTGTATGAGAGTGATAGAGAAGACAAAACGAAATGGCCGCGACAGACTCAGCGACTGATTATGGGGATGGTTGGCAATATCGGACCTTTCAATAAATTACATGAACCTATTTAAAAAAAAAAAATATTTTATTAAATGTACGGAAAATGTATATACATAATTATATTTACATTATTATAAATTTATATATTATATTATTGTTGTATGTATAGTATTATGATCTTATTGTATTTATTTATCTTTTAGTCTCCCTAGAAGCGGATTAATAAGAGAAAAATGGATAGAGATAATCAGAACCCAAAGACGAGAATATGATTGGTTGCCAAGTTTTTACTCTAAGATTTAGACGTATGGTGCAACGATACAACCAGCAGTTTTGCGAAGTGGACATATTTTCACATTCTTTGTATATATTTAGGAAAAATATCTGTAACATTCTAAATAGTAGTTAATTGTAGTAAACTTTTTTTTGTATTATTTGTTATTTCTATATTTTTTGGAATTTGCATAAAAATATCCTGTTTTGAATGTATGTATAAACAATACGTTTGTATAAACAAACGTCACTGACTATATGACAGTTATTTTTTTAATATGTATCTATGTTGTAGTAGTCTTTGTTGTCCAGAATAAAAAAAATTAAAAAAATAATTCAAAGACTTAATTTTAAATTATACTACATAATACATAAATAAGTAGCATACTAATATCCTATACCAAGCCATAATCTACCTCTATGCTAAATTTCATTTAGAACTGTTCAGCCGTTTGAGCGTTATTGAAAGACAAATGGTCTATTTGTTGTAAAGTCATTGATTATTACATTATATTTATTAGTAAAATAAAAGTTTTTTAATTACATATTTTATATTTTATTATTCCAAAAATATTTCTAAGTAAAATATTGAGTGTTCCATTTAGACAATCTTCCCCTAGTTCCTCCGGAGAAGGTCACGCGTCGATGACGTGTCGCAACTTAAAACATATATTTATCTCTTTTTAACAAATGGATTTCGGTATTGAGCTGTGTTTCTCTATCCCTTTCATCCCTTGAATATATAAACGTAAGTAATTAATAGGTAGCTATAGTATTGTTCAAGCTGTTTATTATCTGCATTTAGTATGGGTATAACGTGTCTACTTATAGTACGTCATTGGGCTGCCCTCTGACTGTGTTTCTTGGCATAGACTTCGTTATGCGTTATGCGGCTGCGGCTTATTCGCAAGAATATTTGCTATGTGAGCGAATAAGGAACATGCCACCACACTTCGTGTCTGTGTGCCGAACATGCCAAATATGTTTTGTTTGCTTTTAAAAAAAATGGACGTGTTGACAGCAGCAGCTTATTATTTGTATTGTATATAAATGCATCTTACTAAAACCTATTGTATAAGTAGGTACAACGTTACTAAAGGAACGAAAAGAAAGCGCTGGTGGATCATCACAAGTCATAGGAAACGAACTCTAGTAAGTAGTATTCGAGACAAAGAGAATATATACCTATACGTCGAGACACGACCTAAAACGACCGCCGCAAGCCCCCCCCCCCCCCCCCCCCCCTTTACATAAAAACGGGTCCGGATTGGTCCGGATCAGTCATTTTATAAAGGTGGCAGCCCTAGTGGTAATTCGATGCGTGCGCGCTGTTGCCAGCTCGCCAAAGACGCAACGAAAACATCAACTACATGTAGTAGTACTACACCATCGATGTAAATACACACACACACACACACACAAGCTTCATGTTTTGTTATGTTTTGGCGGTCCGGTCGGTCTGAGACCCTGAGCACACTTTACTCCTGTGCCCTGAGCACCTGAGGAGACCCAAAAGCATTGATAAAAACCGGCCAAGGACGAGTCGGACTCGCGCACGAACTTTTATCTATAAAAACGGCAAAAAAAACACGTTTGTTGTATGAGAGCCCCCCTTAAATATTAATTTTATTTCAATTTAATTATTTATATTTAAAGTGAATATATAACTAAATATTCTGTGAATATTTCAAGCGTCTACCTGTTGCCGTTATCAATATCGAGCAAAAACGAGCAAAAAAATCACGTTTGTTGTATAGGAGCCCCCCTTAAATATTTATTTTATTCTGTTTTTTTTGTATTTGTTGTTATAGCGGCAAAAGAAATACATTATCTGTGAAAATTTCAACTGTCTAACTATCACGGTTATGAGATACAGCCTGGTGACCACAGAGCTTCTGACAGACAAACGACAGACAGACAGACAGACAGACAGACAGACAGACAGACGGACGGACAGCGGAGCCTTTGGGTACGAAACCATAAAAAACCAAGATATTATTATGCTGAGAGTACTTATATTCCTTGATTATGCTCTTCTTACCATTGAAAATGAAATGTTGTCCATTACGGAAGCAATTTAAAACTTTTAAATTTTCTGTAATGGTGTTGCAGAAATCACATATTCTACAATATTTATGATATATGATTTTTATAAATTATTTTAAATATAAAGCCCATTTTAAGAATCTAATTTCGAAATTTTTGTTTTTTATTCATTGCGTCTATTTTTAAATTTTACCCGCGAAAAGTAAACGTGACGTCACAAAAAGTGGAACAGGATTATAATCTTGGCCACCGCACATAAATAAAGTGACAGTCAATCAAATTAACGCCAAGCAAACGTCAGTCAAGCTAACTAACCTAAAAATTAAGTACCTACTCGTGTTTATACTTTGAGTATTTAAGTGTTTATATTAAATTAAATTGTTATTCGTTTTTCAAAACGGCAAGTAAAGAGCTGCTCTGACATTATTATAATAAGGAATAAAGTATTTTTTGGATTCCATCCACGTCACGCCTTGGTGGATAGCACCAAATGGCACACGCGCCTGCGGAGACCTGATGGGCGCTTTGATGGTTGTGATTAGTCAGTGATTATAAGACATATCACTTATCGGCAAATATTAAACACTGGAGATTGGCAGAATTGCGACGATAAGTCAACAAGCACTGCCTGCAGTCAAAAATTATGCCTTTTATTTGGGCTTTATTGTGGAATTTGATTTCAATCACACAATCTTTAGTTAATCTCCATCTCGTAAAGAACAAAACAAATCCGGATGCTTCTACTTTAATGTTGTTTCTCTATTTATTCAATAACTTGGTTTTCCAAGGTTTTTATTAGAGATGATATCCGGTAACTATCCTGCCGAATACCGGATATTCAAAAACTATGATAACTTCTAAAATCAACTTTAGTAAATTAATCTTTGTGAGGTAAATAATAATAAAATTGCTTGTAAATTATGACGGCTTTTATTTAACGGTGAAAAAGTTACAAAGTACTGTAACATCACCTACCGTTACATAAAATTATATTCTATTAAACAGTGAATTTTGACAGTCAGTGGGGCGTTGACAATCATGAACGGAATGATCATTCATTAAAGTTTTTTTTTGGAGAGGAGAATGGAAGCGAGATTACGCATATTTTTACATATTGAAAGAAATTTTATTTTATGCCCGGTGTGAATCCGTGAGGATCCAGGGATTGTGGAGTGGATTGCGGATTGCGAGGAAGCTGAAGACCACGTCCTGCAGCGCGCGGGCAATTAATTTTTTTGGCTGCGGCCTCCCACACGCGGTGTGCCCGAGTGGTGGGCCTCCAGGCGCGGTGCCGTCACACCAGGGCCACGAAGACGGAGCGCCCTCCTGTTTACAGTAAAGTGAAGTGGATAGAGTGAATAAAATGAATTGTGTTGACCTATAAACTTTGTTTATGTTGTCTTGTCCTTTACCTAAGCTCCTAGAGGCATTGTAAGCCACTAGTAGAAAGCTCCACCTTGGCTTGAGATTAGAAGTCCGAGGCTGCTGTGTTGTCCGGCCGGTCCGTAGCGGAGCACCTTCCACCTGCTAGCCACCTTTGTCCTAGGCGCCTGATTTTTATTATAAATTTGGGACAGGGAGATGCCTACATTAGGTACGGCCGGGCTGCTTTAAATAAAAACTCAAATACATGTCATACCTATCCCTTTATTTTTCTCAAATATAGCTCATAAACAATTTATCAAACTATAATAACCTTTCAAAAAATTAAAATTACCTTCGGAGATATTCACTTTAATAATAAATAAATATTTAAAATAAAAATCTTAAAATAAAATGTCATTAGAGAAAAATGCTGAGTGAAAGGTGTTGTGACTAAAATGAAGAAAAGTAGTTTACGCTGGTTTGGACACGTTGAAAGAATAAAGGATGAAAGATTGACTAAAAGGTTTATATGCTGACAGGAAAGGAAATGCTGGCAGAGGACGACCTAGATGTACTTTTATTGAACATATAAAAAATATATTGATCGATGGAAATATTAAAAGTATATAGGTATGATGAATATAAAAGAAGCGAAAGAGATTATGTCAGGATCGTAACAAATGTCATTCAATTGTCTCTGCCTACCCCTCTTGGGATGAAAGGCGTAATTATAGATAGATAGATTAAATTAAAAACTTACAAAAACTCGTAGTTACTTAAGAACTTTAAATAGTGAAATATGGCAAAAATCTGTTTCTTGGAACGCTTATTGAAAATAACGGCGCTAAACTCGTCACATGCAACGAGACAATGAACCGGATATCCGACCTTGAAGCTTGCCAAATATCTCTTTTATCTCGAAATTAGGAAAAATTAACTTGGTGGTACTTACTTTGAAAGAGAAAGTTGATGCTGAGGTACTAGGCAATGTGTTTTCATCTAGCTTTCTTTTCTTTGGTTTAGCACTGGGTGTGTCTTCATGTTGAAGTAGTAATTCATACAGTAAAGATCTCTTCTCATTTACCTCAGCTAAAGGTAAGCGTCTTAGCTGCGCAGTCGATGCCATTTGTGGTCGCTCATTCAACAGCTTGCATTTATAGTAATTTTTAATATCTTCTCGCTGCAAAAAAGAACAATAATTTAAAGATTGATATGAGACAGAGCGTCAATGGCCTAATAAAAACAGTTTTTACCACTTTCATCCATTATCAAGGTGTTCAGAATGGATTATTAGTATAGTACTGCATATAGTGACAGGTTGATACACCGAAATCCTCTAATACCTTCACGTAGGTAGGTCCTGACTTTTTAACAGTATGCCCGGTAAAAGAAGCGTACTCCATGAGTTTTGTTACTACACCAGTCCAGCATGGTAGTTAGGGTAGGTAATACTAAAAATATACAAATATGTTTAAATATTAAATAGGTACATACATTTAAATGATCTTCACAACAAAACTGCAAATAATTCTTGAAATATTCAGCGTTCACTTGACGACACCATTCCTCTCGCAGACGTTCTAGGATTGGTACAAATAACAAATCCGGGTTATCACTGCTGTTATTCGGACATAACGGGATAAAACACTCTTTACTACTTGCCATTTCTAAAAACGATAAAATAGATAGTAGTAGGCTAGTAGGTCATCGATGTAGTAGGTATATTCCTTGCGATAAAACGATGAAATGAAACACGAGTAATTTTTAGGTTAGTCGACCTTGACTGACGTTTGCTTGACGTTAATTTGATTGACTGACACTTTTTTATGTGTGGTGGCCAAGATTATAATCCTGTTCCACTTGATGTGGCGTCACGTTTACTTTTAGCAGGTAAAATTTTAATAAAATATTGAAAATAGACGCAATGAATAAAACAAAAAAATGTCGACATCAGTTTCTTAAAATGGGCTATATTTTCAAAATATGTCATTAATAGGTATGTAGCATGACCAATTGAGCAACAACCATTAATCGTAAGGACAGCGAATGTAAATAGTCTACGTGACTTTTTTGTAGACTGAAAATACTTTCCTTCAAAGTGCGAAGAACAAATCGTGCTGTAAATAAACTATCCTCCAAAATTTCATCAAAATCCATTCAGCCGTTGAGATGTCATTGAGCAACAAACAAATGACAAATGCTAGTTATATAACAAACAAACACATAATAGTGCACATAATTGTATTTATCTTTATGTAATTGGCTAATAAAATAACACTATATTGGAATGTTTACAATAGTATTTTATATCCATAATTTGTTAAACTGTTCCCAATTTCTCTGTATAAAATCCACCTGTGTCACTGTGAATTAGCATATACATATAGTTATCTACTTATTCAATATATCTTTATATAATTATTTTATAATTAATTTGAATTTTTAATAAGCTACAAAAAAACGCGATGTATATAATACAGCGCTTTAAAAAATTAAGAGATTTGTGATAGATTATGAAAGAGAAAACGGGGCAAAGTTTAACCACCCATATTTCCTATTCAATAAAACCCATTGAAAAAATAACAGCTATTTCACTTAGATATATTGAATATGTAACTATATCTCAGATCAATTAATACAAAATATGCTAAATTACAGTGACACAGGTGAATTATTTACAGAGAAATTGGGAATAGTTTATCCCAGAAAACTTCATAATATCTATGGACTATGGAGTATCAACTTCATAAGTCTAGTGATGTATTATGTGATGATAATTTAATTTTGCTTGTCGATAATGTGGTTTCATTGTGCAGTAGTTATAATTTATTTTTATTCACTATATCTAAAAAAAGGGTAAAAGCTTCATAAACTAATTTTCTAGCCAAAAAATACAATAGAAAATGTATTTTATTATTTGAGACTTACTTACCGGTGTTATGTTATACCAGATGACTTATGGTTTTTTAATTTACTACTGTTTGTACATACTTTCATACTACAAAACAGCTTCGCGCGATATGGTGTTTTTGCACAACATACCGTGTCGTATTGTGGGGTAGCCTGGATGGGTTGATGGGTAGGTATAGCAGGAAAACTCGTAGTAAACTTTCACCATTCGTTTATTGGTCGAAATAACAAGGAAGGAACAAGCAGCAAAAGAACAACCAGTAAAAGGATCCGTAAGGAGCCTTCAAAGGAACCAAGGAGAAGGAGCGCACTGTAATAAAAATGAACTACACATTACTACAGGGCGTTAAGCTATTGAAGTAACACAATACAAATTATGATAAAAATACTTACAATACTTATTTGCGCTCCTTTTATATAAACATAGATATTAGTTCTTGAATACTGATTCAATACATTTTATATAGTTATTTACTTAGTTGATAAAATAGAAATATAATAAATTTTACAATTGGCAAAATAACTGCCTAAGTCAACAGTTTGTGAAGGAATGAGTAAAATTTTAATTTAGGTTCCACACATCGGATATTTGAAAATAACATACAATGTTCTATTGAATTAAAATGAACAATATCGTGTTCTAAAATTAAAATAAATGCTATTTATGATGGCCAGCTTGTAAGCGGCCAGGAAAATAAGGTCGTATCATCACAACCGTCATGTGCCAACTAATGTAAAACTGCCACGCCAGTCGCATCGTCGGTCACAATATAACACCCACAGATCTTTACTTCTGTGATAACACCAATGTCGTATTCGTTTTTATATTTTAGCCTTAATTTAATGAATCAAATAAAAAGAAAGTTAATAATGGTAATGTGATATTGTTTTTAACACACTTGCTCGTAACGTGAGTCTTATTACCTTACTTTTAGACCCATAATTCCATACTTTTTCTTTACATTACAGCACAAGTGTTATAATATAACCCAATGAAGTTAAAATAACATAACACAAACTGTAAAAATGCCGACAAAAACTGTTCAGTATCACTTTGAGAATTGTACTTTCACTAATTGTTTTAATAATTAAATGTTAAAACCACATGAAGTTTGTTTTTTTCCTCGCAAGTGTGTTGAAAAACGTCGTATGAAACGTGTGTGCATTGGTCATTACATACTCAGTTTTAATATCGCGCTCGCCTAGTGGCTCGCGCTGATAATACCGCCTCGTCCGAAATAATCAACAGAGCACACTTGTATCATAATGTACCTATTCATTTTGTTAGTATGTAACGATAAAAATAGGCAAAATAATAAAAATGTGGACAACTATGTACCTACAAGAAATAATATAATAAATAATTTTATTATTTTATCTATTTTTAATGTTACAAACTAATTTACAGATTAAACCATATTAATATAATATATGGTAAATTTCGTGTGATTTGATTCATTACCTATAGGTACCTATATTTTGTTAACTATTTAATGTATGGTTCTATTATATAGTTAACTAGCTGTTCGCCCCGGCTTCGTCCGTACTAACTTTCATCCCCTTAGGATGGAAGGCGGTATCCCTTAAGGGGGTGGACTAAAAAAAGGAGCCTATATCTTCCCCTAGGGTTCAAGCTTTCTCCGTATCTAATTTCATCAAAATCAGTTCAGTGTTTTAGCCGTGAAAGCGTAACAGACAGAGGAATCGGAAGATCAGGAAGGCAAATTGGTTTCTAAGTAGTAAAAATATTAATGAAATGACTTTATTGAACTGAATTTATTGAAATGTGACTATTTTAACCAAACAGGGAGTAACAATTAGAATTATTTGCCGTGTCTTTAGGCGTAATAATGAGTAGGTATCTAATTAAATGACTCAAACGTTATCACAGTTTGCGTCAGACACACCCATAATTAAATTATGTTATGACTAATAACTATCGCTCTAATTTAAAGAAAAAAAAACTAAATTCTAAAATTAATTCCTATCTCGGACAATGAAAAAACAAACAATTAAACAGAAATTTAGAAAGGTAAACTAAAATAATTTAAAATTGTCCATTTTACATTAATATTCCTATCTAGGACAATGAAAAAACAAACAATTAAACAGAAATTTAGAAAGGTAAAATAAATAATTTAAAATTGTCCATTTTACATTAATATTCCTATTCTAGGACAATGAAAAAACAAACAATTAACCAGAAATTTAGAAAGGTAAACTAAAATCATTTAAAATTGTCCATTTTACATTAATATTCCTATTCCAGGACAATGAAGAAACTAACAATTAACCAGAAATTTAGAAAGGTAAACTAAAATAATTTAAAATTATCCATTTTACATTAATATTACTATTCCAGGACAATAAAAAAAAACAAACAATTAACCAGAAATTTAGAAAGGTAAAATAAATAATTTAAAATTGTCCATTTTACATTAATATTCCTATTCCAGGACAATGAAGAAACTAACAATTAACCAGAAATTTAGAAAGGTAAACTAAAATAATTTAAAATTATCCATTTTACATTAATATTACTATTCCAGGACAATAAAAAAAAAAAACAAACAATTAACCAGAAATTTAGAAAGGTAAACTAAAATAATTTAAAATTGTCCATTTTACATTAATATTCCTATTCCAGGACAATGAAAAAACAAACAATTAACCAGAAATTTAGAAAGGTAATTTAGCTATATCTGCTAGAACAGTAAACTGTCATAGAGTCCCCACATAAAAGAAATACTCTGTATATTGTAATTAATCAGTCGACTCTGATCTTCTTTTTGCTTCTTCAACCAAGTCCGTTTCCTCTATTTCTATTTTGATATCAGTCTCTAAAGGATCAGATAAAGTTATTTCTGATGTAGTAGCTTCATTATACTGTTCTTGTGCAGTAATGTCACTACTCTCTCCAGGATCAAGTACTTCCTGCTTCACACAGTCCATACTTCCAATAAATTCCATAGGTACAGTCATTGGTTTAGGAAATGTAATAATTGTTTGAATTCTAGAAGTAAATCGTTGGTCCGTAGATGTCCCTAGTTGTGCCTCTATGTTTTGCGTCGTTTGTGTAGTTTCATCAACAGCACTTTCTTTCATAACTACGTCCGGTATACTTTTAATAGGAACTGCTTCTTCTGGGATTTGTTGTTTGCTTTTCTTGCGTTTAGTGCACCGGCCTAATGTTGGACATAATACAGGTCGAGGTATTGGCGTTTCACTTTGCTTAGTGCTCGAAGAGCCCGCAGATGTACTTGGTATAGTATCTTTCTTAGTTTTACTTTGATAATTTTTGGTCGCAGTTTTGACTAGTGATACAATACTATTTTGTAGTTTTCTACAGAGTTTTCTAGGAATCCTTTTCAGTAGGAACGCGATTTGTTCTCCAAACTTATCTATGTTGTCGTAGTCTACTTTAACAACAACGACGTTCTGTCCCTCCTTCTTGGTACTTTTCCCTCCAGATTCAGTACGTTCTCTTTTTCTATTAGCTTCAATTTTAGAATTGTCAGCATCACATACCTCTGCCACCTTTTCCGACGTATTGTCATCGTTGCCAGCATCATGTTCTTCATCTTCTGATAATTCTATGTCACTCTCACCGACCTGAAACAACATAAACAATATCATGAACTAAAGTTACTTAAAAACTTTAGAATGGGTTAATTCCAAGGTTTTGCAGTGTAATAGAAAACAATATTGTTCTAAATCGTTTATTTCTAACTATAAATTGATAAGGTCCACGGCTGACGAGCAATTGAGAATTGAAATTTGTTCCAGTGGGATACAGTTTCCCTTCTGACTGTCTTTCAGCTCAATATGCACAAGAATTTTCTTGTAAATATATCTATATTGCCGAGCAGTGTGGGGGGTTGTTATTTGCTCCACCGTGAGATCGCATATTGCAAAACAGCAGTTCTAAGTGATCTTGACTCACTTTGTACATAGCTTTCGTTTCTTCGACCAAATGATAATACAATTACTGTGCACTTTCAATACAAGCCAAGAAGTCGACAAATCCCGTTTAACAACTTTATTGTTTTCTTCTGTGATCGTTGTACCACTCTGGTTCCATCTTGTAGGAGCAGGGAGTTTAAATACTCCTTTGTATTTTCAAGGAATTGAAATTTCTTAGTTTTATCATGTGTATTAAGTAGCTTCTTGTAATCCTTTCGATAATAGTTTTTAGAGTTGAGGACGTCAAATATAACGTTTTAATAAAATACTGTAACGAATAGGTACTTAAATCGCACAAATAAATACCTAAACACATCAAGGTCGATAGACGTCTCTAGAAACATCCAGAGAGAATCCAGTACAAACGAAAATGGACCGTATGTGCCTAGCCATAGGTACAGGGCAATATAAACAGAGGATCGTCGCCGGGAGGACACAGTGCGAATCAGAGCGATCAAAGCGAAACAGTGAAGTGGAATTTAGTGCGACTAAGTGTTATTTTAGTGTTTTCATTTATGTAACTGTATTTTTGTGGTGTTGAAGTAAAGTTTGTTTATTTAATCGGTATTTTAAATCTCTTCGAACCCCAGCTCGTAACAAATTGGTGTCAGAAGTGGGATTCAAAAATGCCGATTACACCACGTGACTCGTCGTCATCACGGCGACCCAAAACACGACAAACTACTGCTGGACATCACGGCGAGGAGGTCGACGAGGTTGCTGCTGCTGGAGCCGCTGCTGGTGCTGCTGGGACTGCTGCTGGAGCAGCTGCTGGTGCTGCTGGGACTGCTGCTTTAGCTGCTGCTGGAGTGGATTCGGGTTCTGCGGGTGCTCTCCAGGCAACCGACATGGGAATGCTGGTTCGGCTGATGGAGGAGCAGGCCAGACGTCAAGAGGAACAGACTCGACAGCTGTTGGAGGAGCAGGCCAGGCGTCAGGAGGAGCAGACTCGACAGCTATTGGAGGAGCAGGCCAGACGACAGGAGGAGGAGGCCAGGCGTCAGGAAGAGCAGGCCAGACGTCAGGAGGAACAGACTCGGCAGCTATTGGAGGAGCAGGCCAGACGACAAGAGGAGGAGGCCAGACTTCGGGAGGAGCAGACTTGCCGGCTGTTCAAGGAGCAGTCTGTTAGCCTAAAGGAGCTGCTTTCAGAATCACTGGGAAAGGTGACTATGGAGGTGAAGCAGCTACAGAGGGTTACAGACATGCACGAGGAGAGAATCAAAGACCTCGACATCCGGTACGAAGACCTCAAACAGCACTATAAGGATCTCCATAAGGAAATACAGACAAGGAGGAGCGGAGAACAGGATACAAGACTTAACGACCGCTACGGAGAGTTGGAGGCACGACTTGACAGCCAATGCGAGAGGCTTCAGAATGAAGTGAGAAAACTGAAGCTGTCCGCTCCTGTTTCTGGAGGCGTCGTCGTCTCCGGCCCTCGAGTCAAGGTGCCGCCGTACGACGGGACTACGTCCTGGACAGCGTACAAATTGCAGTTCCAAACGGTCGCCTTTGCCAACGGCTGGACAGACGAGCAATCTCTGACCGCCTTGACAGTGGCTTTAAGGGGCCGTGCACTATCGGTTCTGGAGGCCTCTCCAGACAGCTGCACCACGTACGGGAACCTGATCGAGGCAATGGACTCCAGGTACGGCGACAAACACCTGGAGCACGTCTACCGAGCGCAGCTGAGGGACAGGACGCAACATGCTGGTGAGAATCTGCAACAATGGGCTCTGGAGATCGAGAAGATCGTGAGGAAGGCGTACCCATCTGCCGGACAAGAGTTCATTGCTGCGAACCTCGTTCAAGCATTCATCGACGGCATCCGCAGCATGGAGGTCAGAGCTGCAGTTCGACTGGGCCACCACAGCGCCCTGAAAGATGCACTGGCCCATGCTCTAGAGGTGGAAGCCGTGAGACAGGAGCCTCGTTCTCAGCGATTGCGACAAGTGGCGGAGGAGGCCACTCCAACAACGACACCTGTAGCAGAGAGGCGTAGTTACTTACCCCGCTGCTTCCACTGCCACAAGCTGGGGCACCTTAAAGCTAGCTGCCCAGCGCTTAAACGACAAGGCACGGATCAACGAGTGCCGAAACGGGACGTCGGAGCTGATGTCCGTGCCGTAACTACGGAGCTTCCGGGAAACGAGTAACAGCCAGAGCCGCGGGGCGGGTACTGGCTGATCGTGACACAGCCCCAAAAGTTACCATCCGACAAGTTTTTGACGGGAACAGTCTGGTGATCGCCGGCGAGGTCAACGGGACGCCATGTGAGATGACGATCGACACAGGAGCAACGCGAACGGTTGTGAGACCTCAGTTGTTGGGACGATCTACGAACAGAACCAGACGTTCATCTTCCTGTCTGAAACTCTTCACGGCAACCGGTCAGCCTATAACCGCATACGACGAGCTGCCGGTGACACTCAAGGTGGGTGACGGGGAGTATTCACACACCGTCATCGTGGCCGACATTATAGACGACTGCATTCTCGGACTCGACTTTATGAAGCGGTTCCAGTTTGGCATCGACTTGCGCAACGGTGTACTGCAGTGCGGCCAGGAACAGGTATTTTTGAAAGGCGGTTATGCTGGCTATGTGCGTTGTGCCAAGGGCGTCAAGCTGAACCCATACTCGGAAACGCTTGTCGATGTGGAGTTACCAACTAATGGGGACCCCTCCAATACGAGGTGCTCCATCATCGACCACCTGGAACGTCCTAAACATAAAGGCTGGTTACTCACTCCAACTTTAGTAAACAGCCAGAGTCGACGAGCTGTAGTAAGGGTGACCAACTTCAATGGCGCTCCTGTCACTCTTAATAAGGATCAAGTCGTGGCGAAGTGCGACGAGGCGAATTGGATGCGGAGCTGCACCCAAGGGAAGCTGTCGGCGATGAAAAATAACAGTACAAACCCCTTGGAACTCGTCGATATTTCGAAAAAGGACTTATCAATCTCCGAGTACAAACGAGCGAAGGAGATGCTCACTCGTTACATTGACATCTTTAGTGACAGAGATGGGCAGCTCGGCAGGACGTCATTGGTGAAACACACCATCAACACAGGCAACGAGTTACCTATACGTCAACGTGCTCGACGAATCCCAGTAGGAAGAGAAGCCGAAGTACAGTGCATGCTGGAAGACATGAAGATGGCTAATGTCATCGAACCTTCTTTGAGCCCATGGTGTTCTCCGGTTGTGCTTGTTAAGAAGAAGGATGGCAGCACTCGCTTCTGTGTGGATTATCGTCGGCTGAACGAGGTAACCAGAAAGGACAGCTACCCTCTACCCAGGATTGACGACACCTTGGACAGGTTGAGTGGGAACAAGTGGTTCTCAACACTGGATTTGAAGAGTGGATACTGGCAAGTGGAGATCGATCCCAAGGACAAGGAAAAGACTGCTTTCTCGACCGGAAATGGACTGTGGCAGTTCAACGTCATGCCTTTCGGGTTATGCAATGCTCCCGCAACGTTCGAAAGGCTGATGGAAGTTGTGCTTGCGGATCTCGTGGGAAAAGCTTGCCTAGTCTACCTGGATGACGTCATCATCATGGGACGCGACTTCGACGAGCACGTGAGGAATTTAGAAAGAGTGTTTGCCAAGTTGAAGCTCGCGAACCTGAAATTGCATGCCAAGAAGTGTAGTTTCTTCAAGAAACGTGTGAATTACCTCGGGCATGTAATTACTAAGGATGGCGTAGAAACCGACCCTGACAAGACAATAGCTGTACGAGAATGGCCCACCCCGAAAAACAAAACAGATGTTCGGGCGTTTCTTGGTCTGTGCTCATACTACCGCCGCTTCGTATACGACTTCGCGGGAGTAGCCAAGCCCCTACATCGGCTGACGGAGGACAAGCGTTCGTTTCAGTGTACTGAGGACTGCGAGGAGTCGTTCCAGGAACTGAAACAACGGCTGTGTAAAACACCTGTATTAGGCTACCCGGACCAAGTCGGCGAGTTTGTGGTGGACACAGACGCAAGCAACATCGCCATTGGAGGTGTGCTGTCACAACGGAAGGGGGACAAGGAAGTTGTGATAGCGTATTTCAGCAAGGCTCTGTCAAAACCAGAAAGGAACTACTGTGTAACCAGACGCGAACTTCTGGCCGTAGTGAAGACAGTACGACACTTCAACAAGTATCTCATCGGAAGGAAGTTCAAGCTACGGACAGACCATGCGGCGTTGAAATGGTTACTTCAATTCAAGGATCCCGAAGGACAAGTCGCTCGGTGGATCGAGCAGTTACAAGAATTCGATTTCACGATCGAACATCGACGAGGACGGACGCATGGCAACGCTGACGCACTGTCACGCAGGCCGTGCCCTGAAGATTGTAAACACTGCTCGAGGCGTGAAATCAGCGATTATGTCATCAAAGTGATTACGACTAACAACCTTAGTGACGAATGGGCGAATGAGAGAACGAGAGACGAGCAACTCAAGGATAACAACTTGGCGCCGATAATGGAATGGAAGACGCAGAATGTTCCAAGGCCCGGCTGGAATGTTGTATCAGCCATGAGTTCCACCACGAAAAGCTACTGGGCTCAGTGGGAAAGTCTAGTGCTGCACAACGGGTTGCTGTACCGCAAGTGGGAGTCGCCAAGTGGACAGGAGACATTGATGCAGCTGGTCGTGCCTAGGTCAAAGGTGCGCGCAGTGCTTGAGTCCGTGCACGATGGATCCTCGGGAGGACATCTGGGCATGAATCGAACCCTGGCGAAAATCAGGAAACGATTTTATTGGGTTCATTGCCGGCAAGATGTCGAGGATTGGTGTCGCAAGTGCACAGTATGTGCGGCCGTGAAGGGACCTACGACACGTACGAGGGGACGTATGCAGCTGTACAATGTTGGCGCTCCATGGGAACGAATTGCGGTGGACGTTGCTGGACCGTTCCCGGTCACTGAAGATGGGAACAAGTACTTTATGGTCGTGATGGACTACTTCACGAAGAGGCCGGAGGTCTTCGCAATTCCCAACCAGGAAGCGACAACAGTGGCGACTAAGTTGGTCAACGAAGTATTCTGCAGGTTCGGGCTACCAATGGAGATACATTCTGATCAAGGGCGTAACTTTGAGTCGCAGTTGTTCCAGGAAGTATGCCGTCTCCTGGGAATAAATAAAACGAGGACTACGGCGTATCATCCACAGTCCGACGGAATGGTTGAAAGGTTCAACCGCACTTTGGAGACTCATTTGGCGAAACTGGTTGAGGATCACCAGAGGGACTGGGACCGATATATTCCCTTGTTCTTGCTCTCATATCGATCCGCAGAGCATGAAAGCATAAAGGTGACTCCTGCTTATGCCAACTTTGGGAGAGAACACCGACTACCAGTTGATCTCCTGACCGGCGGACCTCCGGATGCGCCGCAACCTGTAAGTGACTACGTATCGAACCTGAAAAACAAGATGTGCGATATACATGACCAGATTCGTCAGAGCAGTCTTGTGGCCAGTACAAAGATGAAGACCAGGTACGATAGAAACTTCAATAGTAACGGTTTTGACGAGGGATCGTTGGTGTGGCTGCACAACCCGAAACGCCGAAAAGGCAAATCTCCCAAGCTGCAGAACCGCTGGGAAGGCCCGTATAAGGTCATCACGAGGATCAATGACGTGACCTATCGGATCCAACGATGCCCGCGTGGACAGTTAAAGGTTGTCCATATTGATCGACTGGCTCCTTACAAAGGCTCGAATATTGCTCGGGACGAGCAACTCTAAGCTGGGGGCAGTGTAACGAATAGGTACTTAAATCGCACAAATAAATACCTAAACACATCAAGGTCGATAGACGTCTCTAGAAACATCCAGAGAGAATCAAGTACAAACGAAAATGGACCGTATGTGCCTAGCCATAGGTACCAAAATCGGGCGCGGTCTGTGTGTAGGTATTTGGCACCGAGCCGCGTCTACAACTCTGTACAACAATCTCGGCGTTTCTCGAATGTTCGGAGGGCAATATAAACAGAGGATCGTCGCCGGGAGGACACAGTGCGAATCAGAGCGATCAAAGCGAAACAGTGAAGTGGAATTTAGTGCGACTAAGTGTTATTTTAGTGTTTTCATTTATGTAACTGTATTTTTGTGGTGTTGAAGTAAAGTTTGTTTATTTAATCGGTATTTTAAATCTCTTCGAACCCCAGCTCGTAACAATACGTTGTACCAGCTGGAGCTCAGTTTCACAAAATGTCAAAGTATGAACTGAATACTTAATTTTGTTTTATTCGAAGTCTATGTGTTCCTTTCTTATTATTTTGCCAGTGCAAATACTCTTTTTGCTCTCAATAATGCTCTTTTTCTTGAATCTCGTGTATATTTTTCAAATGTTGCCATTTAACTTTTCTGTTTTGTTTGTCCAGAAACGTGTCGTGAAATTGCAAGGCAATTCTTATTAGCATGTAACATGGATCTAGGAAAGCATGCACATTTAATTTTGTTTCAGGATGCTCAAAATGTGTCTTTATATTGTCCGAATTAAAATTGATATTTGCGGGACACCCATCACAAGTAAGAAGAACTACTTCTACACCCGTATCAGAAATACTAATGCTTCTGTTTATATTACTATCAATGTCGACGCAACCGTTTTCCATCCCACTCAACTCGTGATACCCATTTCGTCTAACATCAAACTGGATATTTGGTGTATTAGATGATTGTTCTACGTGTGAATCGTCTCCGATCGAATCGGACGTGTTTTGGTCCTACTTTTCACGAAACTTCCAGCCTCAAAATGGTCAGAACAAATCGTATCATATTTTTGAGGAAACCAATTGTACTTTCCTGTCGCTAATATCCATTTAGCTTTTATGTAAGGATCATTAGGAAACCTAAAAATATCAGTTTCCTTAATTTCAAAATTAGCTACTAGTTAGTAATCTTGTATGGATTTAATTTAAGAAATTAATTTAAAAAAATTAAAACACCCACGCAAAATATGAACCTTTAAAGAGCATCAAATAATTTATATTCACAGGCTCGAAAAGCAATCATAAACGCATCAGTTGAATAAATCATACATTGAACTAACGAATATGTAGGTACTCGTACATATACATATTACGTATGTACCTACTTAAAGTAAGTTAATGATGCTTTTCGACCCAATGAATATAAAATATTTGATTTGACTTTAATTGTTTTAAAGAAATATTTATATTCCTCTTTTTAAGTAAATATTTAAGCAAAAACTAGAAGTCCTATCTTCTATCCCTCCTTTACATAGGCTCTGATGAAACCTGAATATTTGGAAATTGCTTATCCGATTTTCATCAAACATATCTAACCTACTCTGAAGTGATACTTATGTAATATAAAAAACCGGCCAAGTGAGAGCATCACGTTTGTTGTTTGGGAGCCCCCTTTAAATAATAATTTTATTTTAATTTAATAATTGATTTTTAAAGTGAATATATAACTAAATATTCTGTGTATATTTCAAGCGTCTACCTGTTGCCGTTATCAATGTCGAGCAAAAAATTAACGTTTGTTGTATGGGAGCTACCTTAAATATTTATTTTATTCTGTTTTTTAGTACTTATTTGTTGTTAAAGCGTTAAATACATACGTCATCTGTGAAAATTTCAACTGTCTAACTATCAAGGTTCATGAGATACAGCCTGGTGACAGACATACAGACAGACAGACGGACGGACAGACATTTGGATA
Organism: Nemapogon koenigi; assembly: GCA_963924495.1. Classification (NCBI taxonomy): domain Eukaryota; kingdom Metazoa; phylum Arthropoda; class Insecta; order Lepidoptera; family Tineidae; genus Nemapogon; species Nemapogon koenigi. The sequence continues at coordinate 2,059,101 of OZ004655.1, forward strand.
CGGAACCCTAAAAATGCATCAAAATCGGTCCAATCGTTTTAGAGAAAATTGTAACGAACATACAAACTCACAAACAACAACAACTGACAATTAAAATTATATCGATACTTTATCAATACGGTATAATAACACAAACACACATTATCGACATAACGCCAAGTCGCCAACCAACGCGTCCCTCACTATCGACTTACGCACGACTGAGGTGATTCACATTTAAAAAAGACGTGTGGCACTCGGGGACTGCCGCGGTAAAGCTATTGCAATAGCATTTTGTATCAACTTATGCAATTATAATTTTATTTATTTATTTTATTCATGCAGTATTGCTTTTTCTTTGATATTAATTCAAGTTACACTTTTTGAGCGTGGTGACCGATAAGAAAACAAATTTTTCTATTATTAAATAAATAAAAAAAGTTAATATTGTTTAAAATATTTTTTACATTTTCTATATTTTCAACAGCGCTACATCGCACGATATTCTCTTCATTACTGCACAATTTTCGTCTTTTTCTGTAAAAAAAATGATGAAATCGTTAAATTAAATAATATTGAAGCATATATTACAATTTGTTTTTAAATAAATAAATTAAAAATATTATTATTAAATCAACTTACATATCCATGTAAGATTTTTCTGCATTATGTTGACGAAATTTCCTTTGACGTTCAGCATTTGATTTTGGTACTGTTTTTATTATTTCTTCATTTTTCTTCAAATCTTTCTGACGCTGATAATATGCCCTTTGACGTGCATTAGTTTTTTTTCTTTTTAGCTCTTTACGCTTTTCTTCTCTATAAAACGAAAATATCTAGGTATAAATAATAGGTATAAATAATTAGGTATAAATAGTGTAATGACACACCAAAACAATATTCATTTATAAAAAAATAACAATATTAAGAAGTGATTATCGAATTTCGCGCGATGTACATTTATATAGATATAATATCATATATACTTTCTCTGCGCGGCATTCATGTGCATTATCTATACACCAAAAACAAAGGTACTGAATAGTACACGTGCTTGGTTTGATGGTTTCTGTTATATACATAACTAGCGGACTCGGCAGACGTTGTCCTGCCCAAACGTTGGCTTGCCTGCACTACTCCTACCCCTACCCTACCCCTACCCTACCCTACCCATACCCCTACCCTACCCCTACCCCTACCCTACCCCTACCCCTACCCTACCCTACCCCTACTCCTACCTCTACTCCTACCCCTACTCCTAGGCAAAATTAAGTTTCGCGAAGCCGACCAAATTGAAAATCAGTACTACTAATGATCTATTAAATTACTTAAATTACATTTTGTGACTATTCAATTTGGTCGCGTTCGCGATATTATCACTTTTGTTGAGTGTCGGAACGCGACATTAGATTCTCCAACACGCACGCGAATTTTAAATTTGTGCGGTGACATTAGGAACACATCTACATTGCATAGACAACAATGAGTGCTTTTAATTTAAAATGAACTTGATTGAATAGCAATAAGGTTCAAATTGACTCTGTTATTATGGGAAAAAGAAAAGGTCTGTTTTTAGTGGTTTTTCGGCAATTATTCGAATTGTCTCACCTTTAAAACCTTCCCTGGATATCTAGGAAAATTTTAAGACTAAAATCAGCCAAATCGGTTCAGCCGTTTTCATGTCATTTCGTGACAACGGAAAACGGGTTTCATTTTTATATATATAGATGAAGAATGAATTTATTTATATATATATATATATACATATTGAGAATCTAAATTGAGAATTTAAACTATACGCGTGTGTGTGTTTGTGTGTATAAAAGAGGGCTACTTTTAATATCGCTCATTTTAATACTTATCAAAAATTTAGGTTATCTTTATAGCAGTATTATATTTTCAATTCAAAATTAATACTGCATTTGTGATAATAATAAAATGTATGTATATAGAGTACTCACTCATTTTCTTTCACTATTTTTTCGTGACTTTCTTCATTAATAATAAATGCACTATGTTCATTCATATTCAAAACACTTTATACACAAATTTTACAAGTACAGCTATTCACTGTTGTACATAAATACCTATACACCTATATACTTTCTCATAAACAGCTGCTTATGTATTCGTCCGATTTCGGAGCAGCTCGTCTCAATTCGTGCGAGTTTCGTAGAGTCGTACAATACGTCTAATCGCACGCACACAACGCCGTGTCGAAGACTGCCGAACTGAAACGACGTTAGACGATGCACGGCCTTCAAGCCACACCTCCTTGCCCGTCGGAGTGGGGAGCGTGAGGTTTTTTCGTTACGGAATTTCTGGATTCGGTCCCCGCGCTCAAGGCCCGCGATAGAAGCTATGCAATAGCTTAAAAGCTAAAAAGTAATTAATACTTGAGATATGATACGCCAGAATTTCGTTTATTCACATTTTTACTTTGATTAGTACACAAAATCACTGCACAATGGGGCATTTCTATCACTTTTTCATGATGTTTACTCCACAACGTGCGAGTAAAAACTGGCTGGCGAGATGGCGGGGCGCGGGCAGCCGGCGGGCGGACAGTAGGTATGTGGCGGACGCTTGCGCCCGGATATGCGCTCAGCGCAATGGACAACATTTAATTTTTCGTAAGGTACCAAAATTCGAAAATCGTTTGGAGATTACATGCTAGAAAGCTTATAATTTTTTAATTTTTTTTATTAACTAATATTTTTTGGGGTATTGCAAGTTTCGAATAGGCTAAATTGGGCTAGGCTATCACAGAAAATGTATTTACCGCGGACAAAGCCTAGTATTGTTATGAATAATGTTGTAGGCGTAGGCGATTTATCTTCTGGGCTCCGGCTACGGCAAAACCGGGAACACGGCACATTTCTACAGTACCTACCATTGATATAAAAAAAAAGATACGTGACCTTCCTACAAAACGAACTTGAGAAATGGGCCAAGTTAAGAAAGAGATAGAAACACGCGTGAGAGCGAGCACGGGCGACTATGCCTACACAGTAACCCTTTTACGCACGAGACATAATTTTAATGACCTATTATAGCAAGCTCTCTCCGCGCTATCGCACCTATTCACCCTTCCCGTCGTGCACGCCGCGTCCCCCCTCACCTCCAGGATTTCGTCCGTTAAAACTCCCGCGCCGCCAGTCGTGTTACCTACTCATAGCGGCGCGTACGTGTCTGTGTCCACGCTATCCACCCTTACGACTCGGGTTCTAGTTTATATTATGTACATTAAAGTAGTATGTTTTCTGTGTGTAAATGTGTTCTCAGTGTAAATAACTTTGTAGAAACGCTAATAAAGTATGTTCTAAACAATGTTTATTATCAGTGGCTAATCTAAAACCTACCCTGAGTAACTTTCCTTTCATTTTATCGAGGAGGAACCTTAGTCTCCCTATAAAATTGGCGACCAACGTGCTGCCGTTTCTCTCAAAGTTATAAGAACACTACATACTTTCAAAATAAAAACCGTAAAAAGTGTGACGCAACATATTCGCGTCTGTGAAAAGTTGTTGTGCAATAACCGCGAAAGTTGCGTGTGTCCTGTGAACTCTTGTTTGACAATATAATGGTGTTAACAAGATCAAAGGCGAACAGTATGAGTTCTCTTGGCGAGCTCGCATCGTCGGCGTCGGACGTCTTGTCCATCGCGCCTGTTTTGTCGGAGCCGCCTGCCCTGCAGTGCGCCCTGTTCAACGAGCCTGTGTCGTTGACATCGGACGCACAGCATACGCCGCCCGCCCAACCGGTGCCTGTTGCGCCGGGGGTCGGGTTTCCTTCACCAGCGACTGCGCACACTCCTACTCCGTTGGTAATGACGGACCAACAGTTAAGTACTTTACTACAATCTTTACGATCAAATCAACCACCGCATCCCGGCCCCTCAGCGAACCTGTCTGGCTGTACTAGTCGCTTTAGTGGGCAGGGCGACGTCAACACGTTCATCGATGCTGTGAACATATATAAAGATTGTCTTCTAGTGAACAATGACATAGCTCTACGAGGTCTCCCTATGCTGTTCACCGAATTTGCCGCCACGTGGTGGCAAGGCGTAAAACATACAATAAATACCTGGGAGGACGCTATGCTGTTACTACAACAAACCTATGGTCCACGCTTACCTCCTCACAAAATTTATCGGGAGCTTTTCAGTCACGAACAGGGTACTGAAAATACCGATGTGTTCGTGTGTAAGGCAAGAGCCTTACTATCCCAGTTACCGCCTTATACATTGCCGGAGAACCCGGTGCAGCTTGACATGGTGTACGGGCTGCTCAACAGGCGGATACGTGAGAAAGTGCCACGTAATTCGTTTTCATCGTTCACCGACTTGCTTCAGCGTGCGCGATGCGTTGAAGACATTGCAGAGGAAGCTCGGATGTTGCCGCTGCGACGTGATCCTGCTACGCCTCATGCCCGCACGACGCATTATAGTCCGACTACCTCACTTAACAATGCTAATAAAAATGTGACGTCGTATAGTCCGTCTACTTCACTTACGTATAATAAATCCCGATGTGTGTACTGTCGATGCTCCGGTCACACTCGAGATTCTTGCCCACGATTGGAAAAAATAAATAATGCCACACTGATTAGTGTTAACGAAAGCGAGTCAGGTACAACATTTCCTCGCCCTCCGATTACCTGTTTTGGTTGTGGTGCTCCCGGTGTGATCCGGTCAAAATGTGAAACCTGTAAGGAGAAGAAGACTTCATCCTCCATGACGACGCCGTCAGCCGCTTTTCAATCAGTGACCGCCGACAGTTCTAAACAAAGTGATCCGCGTGTGCGACCAATTTTAAATGTTAAAATATTTGGTTCCGTCGGTAGTGCGATCATCGACACCGCCGCCAAACAATCCGTCGCAAGTATGAGTTTAACCGCGCATTTGATCCGTCACGGTCAAAAGTTTGTGAAATTAGAGACTCTAATAAAGCTAGCCGATGGGTCTAAAAAATTGTTATTTGTCGATACTGCACGCGTAAATGTAACAGTGCATGAAATAGTAGTGTCAACACTCTTTATAGTTTTGCCAGGTGCGACTGAATCATTGTTAGGAATGAACTTCATCCAAGACACTGGCTTGGTGCTTGACTTTGGTCAAGGTCGTTGGACCTTGCCAACTTCTACCCGTTTCTTTGACATGCAATATGAAAATGTAGACCGCGAACTGGGTTATTCATCTGTTGGTCTCCGCGAGGGCGAGGGCTCTTCTCTGACGGGGCTTCAAAAGGATCAGCTGACCACACTCCTTCGAAGAAATGAAGATATCTTCGAGCCAGGGGGAGGTCCGTCACCTTTCGCTGTTCACCGTATCGATACGGGGAGCAGTCCTCCCGTTGCCGTCCCACCCTACCGCGTCAATCCTCTAAAAATTCAAGCTTACAACATTGACGTTGAATACACTCCAGGAAGGGTAAATGTAGTCGCCGACACGTTGAGTCGTCCCGTGCATAAAGCATCCGACCATGCCCCTACCTGCGAGGTTTGTCCCGTTTCTATCGACTTACCTCATCGCAGCCCGGAAGAGATTCGTGCTGCTCAACTCGAAGACCCCGAAATTAAGAAAATATTCGTGGACTTCGAGGAAAATGATGATTCAGTCCGTTGGACAAATCGAGGTTATTACCTCTCCCAAGGTGTTCTTTTTCGCTGTGATCCGGATGGAGAATCCGAGGAGCCCCAGCTGGTGGTACCTGTGTCTATGCGCGACGAAATCATGAAAGAACTACATGATGCGCCTACCGCCGGTCATTTGGGCTTAGATCGAACAGTCAGAAAAATCAAGGAAAGATATTATTTCCCAAATATGCGCCAATATATCGCTCAATATATTAAGGCCTGCGACCTTTGTCAGAAATTCAAGCCTTCAAATCTTAAGCCCGCTGGTCTTTTGCAAACTCCAGTCCCGCAGCAGCGTTTTGAAGTCCTCGCCATGGACCTGTTTGGTCCTCTTCCAGAAGGAAGTCAAGGAGAAAAGTGGATATTTCTTATAGAGGACACTGCTAGTAGATGGGTGGAGCTTTTTCCTCTGACCGACGCAACGGCTGAAACTTGTGCCAAGGTTCTCATTGAAGAAGTTTTCATGAGATATGGTTTTCCTAGGCGTGTCATCTCAGACAACGGTTCGCCATTTATATCGGCAGTTATGCAAAAAGCTATGCACGTGCTTGGTGTCAAGCAGAATCTCATTCCAGTATACCATCCTGAGGCCAACCCGGCCGAACGTAAAAACAGAGATTTAAAACAGATGCTTGCCATGCTGATTCACCCGGAGCATCGTCGTTGGCCTGAAGGAATACCGGCGATACGCTTCGCACTAAACACTTCTCCAAATCAAGGTACCGGCAAATCCGCCGCCTTTCTAACATTCGCTCGCGAATTTCGCTCGCCTGTGGTCGTGGGCCATGATCTTCGAGCTATTGTGGAACAAGAAAATTACGTTCCGCAGATCACCCCCTACTTGGTGAACTTCGCCACTCATTTACAAGACGCCAAGTGGAGGGTGGAACACCAACAAGACGTTCGCAAAAATGAAGCGGATCGTCATCGTCGCCCAGGACCTTGCTGGAAGGAAGGCGACCTCGTCCTCGTAGGGACCCACATGTTGAGCCAAGCCTCGAAAGGTTTCACCAGTAAATTTGCTCCGCGTCGTGAAGGCCCTTATGTAATTAGTAAGTGTGTTACTCCATCCACATTTGAGGTCAAGGATCGGGAGGGCGTGACCCGAGGAAAGTACCATGCCAGTGTCTTAACCCCGTATGTAGGACACGAGGGTCCTATCGTTCATAGTAGGAAAAGGGGTAGGCCTGCCAAGTCGCACGCGAGGCGTTCGTGTGACTTGGAGGGGGAGGATATAGCAAGCTCTCTCCGCGCTATCGCACCTATTCACCCTTCCCGTCGTGCACGCCGCGTCCCCCCTCACCTCCAGGATTTCGTCCGTTAAAACTCCCGCGCCGCCAGTCGTGTTACCTACTCATAGCGGCGCGTACGTGTCTGTGTCCACGCTATCCACCCTTACGACTCGGGTTCTAGTTTATATTATGTACATTAAAGTAGTATGTTTTCTGTGTGTAAATGTGTTCTCAGTGTAAATAACTTTGTAGAAACGCTAATAAAGTATGTTCTAAACAATGTTTATTATCAGTGGCTAATCTAAAACCTACCCTGAGTAACTTTCCTTTCATTTTATCGAGGAGGAACCTTAGTCTCCCTATACTATGGCATTTTTGTTTCATGTACATAATATTTATTATCATTATTTATTATTTGAAAATATATTAGTAAAACAAGAGGTGTCAATTAAATGAAATCGTCGGTAAGATTATTAATTAATAATAATAATGAATCGTGGTTATTAGTACATTATAGGTCTCGCCAAATAAGTTTAGACTTGGAGAGCGTTCGCAGTGTGGAGTGCGCGCAGGTATAACTGCTGCCGAAATAATTATAATTAGGCGGTTGAGTGTATATAATCAAAGTGTGGCACCTATTATAACAAAATTAAAACACCCACCCGTTATTTAAAATGTGTGTATCTTGAATTTGACGAATTTTCACAGAAAGACATCAGGTATCACTGCGGTTTTTTAAACTGCTGAAATTAAGGGCTAAATAACAATACCTAATTATCAATAAGACCCTGTTTTTCATAATAAATTGAAATAAAATAATAATAATTAATATCGCATATATAAAAGTGTGTTTGTCCTTCTTTCACGGGAAAACAGAGCAACGATTTGACGTTCTTTTTTTGCACAGCACATTTTATTTAACTAGCGAGCCGAACAGTGACATAGTTATGCTACTTTTGATCCTGGCAAAATGTATTTTTTAGAAAGTATATTTAACAAAAATGGCATGTGTCAGATCCCGGCGATCCCGCCATTTAGTCGTCAAAAATAGCATAATTATCATCGTGTTTTCACTGTAACATATTTTGTTATGACAGCACTTTTAAACTTTATTTAATATAGACTTCGAATTCTTATAAATGAGCAAAATTACTTTTCTTTTTAACCGAACTTCAAAACAATTCGTCGGAATCTTTATTTTTTTTACAGCAAGCGGACGAAGTAGATAGTTAACGCACAATATATTCCCTTGTTTGTGTGATGGTGGCAGTAGAGAACGTATTTGTATGTTCGGTCAAGTCTTCCATACGAATATATAAACACGAATACGTCAAATGAAGTACCTGGCAAAAAAGGGTTAAAGTACTCGCGCGATGGATATGGCTTTAAGTAGAGTCAACAAAAAAAACATTTTATATAATAAATATTTGTATTATGTTATTGAAATTAAGTTTATAATATTTTTAGTTTTCTTTATGTTACTAGGATTTCTTTAATAATGTATCTATACATATAAATAAAATGATAGCACCTAATGAAACTTCACTTTTATTCAAAACATCATTTAAAATTTGGACATTGTTTTCGGCTCTTGTATCACTAGACATAACATTGCCTATACCTCTTTTTACATCTCTTATCCTTTTGGATGACTCAACGTTTGTATTTTTGTACTTTTTAAATGTTTCATAGCCATATAGCTTTGATAAATTATTGATTTCGGTTTCAAATTCGAATTCAAATTCAAAACTAAGGTTATCAGATGCCATGTCCTGTATTTGTCTTTCAACTGTTTGATTAATATTAGCAGTTGCCGACGTGCAATTGAGTATAGGAAAGTTATCAAGTGGAATACAATTTCCTGATAAGGATGATCGGAGTTCCAGATGCCCTAATGCCTTTCTATAAATTCCCTGAAATTGTCGAACATTTGGGTTGTTATTGTAACCACCCTGTCTGCGCATAACACCAAAAAATAGCTCTAAGTGATCTTGGCTAAGCCTGTACGTCGAAAGGTATTTGAGAATTTTTGTTTCAATTAAAGTAGTGTACATATGTTTTAGGCTTTCTATACAGACAATAAAGCATATGAAACTAGTTTTACACATACATTTTACAAGTTTATTTTTTGAAATTTTCATGGTGACTTTCCGTCTACATACATGTCTCGATTTAACATATATTTCTAATGAAAGTATATATGCTTTCATGTTATTTAAAAACTCAAAAATCTCATTTTTATTTGCTTCGCAAATTGGTTTTTTGAATCCGAATACATTTTCGTGTTTCCGTGTATTCATAATGTCAAAAAGATGATTGAAATTTTCTAAAAACTTGACAGTGGCCTCGGTATTTTTAAAACGTGTCGATAGGAGTAGTTGTTCGCATAGTTTATATGCGTTGGCTACACTCATACTTAGTAGTTGGGTTGCGAGCTTGACCTTCATAATTTGATTTCTGAAATCTATGTGACTAAGTGCATAATACTGCCATTTTATTTCTTGTCCTTGACTGTTGAAAATAAGTTTTTTGGACTCAAACGTATTTCTTACAAGCTTCATCATGTGACAAGGATCTAAAAATACTGCTACATCCTTGTCACAGAAAACAACTTGTAAAAAATAACTTTGTATCCCGGCTAAATATTGCATATTAAATAGTTCATAAACATTTCAACCCGAACAAAGTCTGGGCGGGTCGTTAGTTTTATATATTTTTTAATTTCATCGTTAGTGTAAATATTTATAAATAAAATTAAAACCTGTAAAAAAGGTACAGCCTCTTTATGAATATTTTTTAGTCCTTTGCCTGTAGTATACATATCCCTTGGTTTGAAGTGTTCGGAGCACACTCTGCTGGACTTCGACGGCGTCCAGTCGTATTCTCTTCTTTGATTACGAATGACTGTCACCCATTTATGTCTTCGTAATTCATCAAGGGGAATTCTGTAAAAACATACATTCTTATTAAAAATAGAGCAAATACCATAAAATAATTCAAATAAGCCGTATTTCATGTTTATGTTTACTATATAATACTAATATTAGTGGCTAGAGTGCTAGACAACTAAAACATAAACTAAATAACATAATATTTTTAATATAATATAATACATAAATTAATTAATTATTTAATTTCAAAATTCTATGCTGACCGTACTTGATCATATCGCACACAAGGCATGCGCTATTGCATGCGCTGCGTATTATTTCGATTTATTATGGCATATTTCTAGGATAAATAGTAAAATATGTAATATAGAAATACTTACGAGTGAAAAGAAACATTATTACACTTGTTTTTAGATCTAGAGTAATTTCTACACTTATTAAATACACAGGATGGCATTTTATTATGATTTTAATATAGGACGCCTGTGGTTGAGTGTTGACGAGTGTTAGCGAGCGACTAACGGCTAGTGAGATCAGGTAGGGTATTATGACTCAGTTCGAGAGTCCTACTCGCAGTGCGTTAGTCACGTATCTATATTATTCTACAGTACACTCACCTTTGGGTGGCAGTTAATATTTTTTGTTTAGTCCTAAGTAAGGTTTTTAGTTTATGAGTCCTCGCACCCGTCCTCGGGATTTATAAAAATTTAAGAAAATATAAAAACTCAACCAATAAAAATACGTGTCTCTTATTTTTTAATATATTTTTAAATTAAAGTAACATAAATGGTGATTAAAAAAATGAAATGTTGTCCATTGCGCGGCACGAAAATTATTATTAGGTACTGCCGTCTATAGCAGGGTAGTGCCGCAGCGATGGATAATTCCGTACTCTGTGGTTAGCGTTGCCAGGTGTCCCGCTTTTGGCGGGACGTCCCGTGAAACAACCGATTTTTCAAATGTCCCGCCGGGACAGGTACGTACATATCCCGCTTTAATATTTTATCAGTTAGACAAAAAATAAAACAATGAAACCGAATCCGTGTTTCCGAATTGCTCGGCATTCTTGTGCAGGGCATACCCGGTCCGGGCTATCTCTGGCCGGTCCTTGTTGGACATGAACGTTTTGGCCTGTTCAAGGCCATTCGACCGAAACGAAAGTGTCGCTGTCAAAATGTATGCTAACTCGGCAGCCATATAAACCTTTTTAGTCAATCTTTCATCCTTCATTCTTTCAACATGTCCAAACCAGCGTAAACTATTTTTTACTACCTATTTGTTGTTTTACTTACACAACAAGAGAATTTCAAAATACGTCGTAATGATGTGCGGGATAATCCTAATTCAGCCGAACGTTTGCGCGTCGATAAATCTGGATCACGTCGAACAGAATCGAATACTTTCTGCACGTTCTCAACGCTCCGAGCAGTCCGTGGGCCTCCGGTTTGCTTCACATTTAATGTAGATCCCGTCTCTTCGAACTTCTTCACCCATTTCTTTATTAAAAGAGAACTCGGACACTGACTTAAGTCGTGTAAATCGTATTCAACGCGAAATAAACGTCTTACAGTAATAAGCGAACTGTTGTTTAAATAATATTGTTTCACACAATAAACGCGCTGCGGCCCCGTGAAGCGATCCATTGCAACTAAATTTCCGAGAAACTAGCTAATGGCAAGACCTCTCACTGCGCGAGGCTCGGCTTGTGTTTGCGTGGGGTGTTAGATTTAAATGTTAACGAATTCTTGGCCCAGCCTGTAGTTAGATGTTTGTAAGTGCAAACGAGCAAAAAACGCCGAATAAAACACATTTCTTGTATGGGGACTCCCTTTAATTTATTTTCCATTATTTGTTGTTAAGTAGGTATAGCGGTATAATAGACACTCTGAAAATTTGTCCGACCCCTACCCCTACCCTTACCCATACCCCTATCACTACCCCTACCCTGTTTCCCACGACTTCGTACGTGTCTATTTCAGAATGTTGGCAAACATACACTTCATACATAGCTTTTGTCATGTTCACCTCTGCCCACCCCCCGTTCCCGTCGTCATGCCGTGATGGTATATAGCCTATGTTACTCAGGGATAATGTATCATTCTAATAGTGAAAGAATGATCAAAATCCGTCCAGTAGTTTTTGAGTTTATTCATAACAAACATACAAAAATACAAATCTTTCCTCTTTATAATATTAGTATAGATTGACCCGTGTTGCCAGTGGCGTGTGGCATAAACTCTGAACTCTGAAGGGCCAGTAGGTAGACTAAATAACACTCACAATAACATTTTGTAACAAAGAAATGGATTATTCTGATGGCAGATAAATGACGAAAACAAAACGTAAAATTATGATAGAGTTTGAAAGTCGATAATTAAATTATCGATATTTTTTAGAAACGTTATTTTTGGAAATAAATATCGTCAACAGAAAACAAACGTTTTATGCTAGGGATTGTCGATAACTAAATTACCTACCTATCGATATTCTAATCGAAACATAAATTAGAAGGGATGTTTTTATTAAATAAATTCGCTCGTTGCTCGCCCGTCACTCAATCTACAAAAAAATATCCAGCTTGAAGCTCCGTTTACTGCATGCTTTACTTCTGCTCTCGGCAAATAAAGGCCGATTTAGACGTTACGAGTGTTTAGTATAGTGCGTAGGTGGCACTCGAATGCCAGTGCATTAGTAGGTTTCCAGTGACGTTTATACTTCTTCCAGTAGATTGCGATTTTGTAGGCCAAAACACACATAACTCTCCTTGTCAACTTGTGCAAGTTACTAAAACTGACCGTTTAGACTACAGCGAGTAGCGAGTCAGGAACGCGCGGGGTGTTGAGCGGGCGCGGGAGGGTGTCACTTGAAACAAAAATAAAAAGCGATTCTATTTGATTCTAGTTGAAAGGCGAGTGGAACGTACTAGTACGAGTACTGGAAACTACCGTTTACATGTTTCAACTAATGTACTATCCTAACGCACTCTACTAACCACTAGAACCGTCTAAATCGGCCTTAACAGTCTGTTGTGAAGAGAGCAAGCGATGCGCGCGATATGGTCTTTTTTCACATATTAAAGCGACATGTGCCAACTGCGGCAGCCTTCTTGGTCTTAACTTAGAATAGATCGCACTATTTTGTTTTATGTTTAATTAATTAAATTAAAAGAAAGTAACTCGCAGACTATTAATAATGGTAATGTAAATATACAATATTGTTTTATTCGTAAATGTGTTACTAACGATCAAAATAAGCAAAAAACAAAACCGTGGACACATCAAAATCGGTTCAGTGGTTTAGCAGTTAAAGCGTAACTGACAGACAGACAGAATTACTTTCGAATTTATAAATATTAGTATGGATTTGTACACATCCAATTAAATAATTGATCTTTGAAATCGTCAGTCTGTGCAATTCTGAAAAATTCAATTACACAATAATTAAATCTGAAAGTTTATGTAAAATTGCAATGAATACAATGCACAGAATACTGTTGTAAAAAATTGCAATACTTGAAATATAAAATTCCAATTGATAATTCTAATAGAACTGAGAATAACATCCGCCAAAAATTATAATTGACGCCATGTTGATTGCAATAATTCCAAACGTAAATCGATTGGAATTATTTCAAAATAGCACAGAATCAATTTTTTTAGAACAAGACACGAAGTCTTATACTTTTAACGTGTTGGGATAAAACTTTTAAACGATATTGATTGTACAAAATATTTAAAAGCGTTTCTAACACTTTGTATTTTTGCATAGCGATGATCTTGTTTAATATCTTCACATATTTCGGAGATCATCTTAGCTCTCCTAGGGTTTCCACTTCCACTCAATTCCAAGTAACGACTCGTGCTTGGCCCTGTAACAAAATCAATTTACGTGTGGTAAAATGGTATAGATGTTTTATCTCACGAAGGCGGGTTGGTTTTAGTTGTGAGTGTAACTGTAGATGCACACAGCCAACGAGAGCGCACAGTCCGAGCCGTGTGCATGTGTGTCTATACGCATCACAATTACAAGTAAGGCTCACTCGCCTTCGTGAGATGAAACATCTGTATCATCACCATGTTATACAACAAAGTCCATCGCCGCGTCTGTCTGTCTGTCTGTTTACATCGATGGTCTGTGCACTTTTCACGCAAAAACTACTAAATGGATTTTAATGCGGTTTCCGTCATTAAATAAGGTGATTAACGACAAATGTTTACGACTTTTACGAGTATTAAACATGGTCTATCATGTTTAGGAGCTATTACTATTAGTGAATCAAGGCGAAGAAAAATTTAGATTTATTAGATTACTTTTGTAGATTAGAATCTTCTCTTTACTAATCTTGTCATTTGAATTTGAATGATGATATATTTACCTGATATTGTTAATTTATATTCAGCGCTGTACTGCGGCATTTTTCTCAATTGTTCTATTACAAGGAAAATAAGAATTATTAATTTTATTTAATATTAAAAATCTCCTAAAATAGGTTTAGGCATAGTTTTGTGGAGACCTGGCTGGTACACTTTCCTACGTTTACTTTATAATATTATATTTTGATATTTTGCACGTCATCTTGGTTTTGACGTTACTTCATGTAAACATAATTCAATGAATATATATGAGTATTTCAAGAATATTTCAGCGTTTAACTATTACATTCCTGCAACTCTACATTGGTGACCACCGAATTGAACTACTTTATGTAACTATAATATACATGGCGCACAAGGATAGCAGTTTGGGCAGCGGCAACCCGGCCGGCGGCTGTGTCAAACGGTACGTCTGCAGAACTGTGCAAAGTCGGAGTAAGGATTCCACCGTTTTGGCCTGAGGATCCTGAAATCTGGTTCGCTCAGGTCGAGGGCCAATTCTCCAACTCCGGGATCACAAGTGATACAACCAAATTTAATTATGTTATCGGGCATCTGGACCGTCAATTTTCGAAAGAGGTTCGAGACATTATAATCAATCCACCACAAAATGACAGGTATGAAAAATTAAAGTCAGAATTAATTAAACGACTCAGCGCTACTCACGATCAAAAAATTCAACAAATATTAACACAGGAAGAATTAGGAGATCGGAAGCCTTCCCAATTTTTAAGGCATCTACAATGTCTAGCTGGAGCGACAGTACCGGAGGATTTTTTGAAAACTATTTGGATGAGCCGTCTTCCCGCAAATATCCAGAGTGTTCTCGCCAGTCAGCCATCAGTATCATTATATATATTAGCAGATTTAGCGGATCGAATCCAGGATATAGCTCCTTACACTAAGCAAGTGGCGACGACCAGTCAGGATAATCCTGGAAACTGCTGTGAAGAAGTTAAGCACGAAATTGCAGCACTTAAGAAAAGTTTTCAGAAGCTCTCAACTTGGGACAATAGACGCCGCTCCCGTTCTAGTTCCCGATCTCGCTCTCCATCGACGTCTGTTCGAAACAATTCTCCAAGCGACCTTTGCTGGTATCACTACCAGTTTGGTTCTAGAGCAAGAAGATGTGTCTCGCCCTGCAAATTTGACGCGGAAAACTCAAACGACGGTCGTTAGTAGCGGCCAACGACTGTCGTCAACCCTCGTCTGGCCGCCTATTTGTAACCGACAGAAAGACAAAAATGATGTTTTTAATTGACACTGGGTCTAATATTTGCGTGTTTCCTCGGACAGCTATCAAGAACAAACAAACAAAATCAAGCTACCAACTTTTCGCAGCCAACGGCACTACAATATCAACTTATGGTTTTATACATCTTACATTAAACTTCGGACTTCGACGTGAGTATGGGTGGAGGTTCGTTATCGCTGACGTCACTAAACCTATTATTGGCGTCGACTTTCTGGCGTATTACAACATCTTAGTAGACTGCAGGAATCATAGGATTTGTGATCAACTTACATATTTAGTTGCACCCGCATCGGGTGTTAACCCTACCGAAACAGTCACTTCCATTAAAACCAATTATCCGGAACTTAACCCCGATTTTGAAATTCTCCTAGAAGAGTTCCCAAACATAACGCGTCCAGCTGGCAGGCCACGTGACTGTCCCCACAATACTGTGCACTACATCAAAACTACATCTGGCCCGCCAGTTACTGCCCAACCACGTCGTCTACATCCAGACAAACTTATTATTGCTAAACGTGAGTTTGACGAGATGGTTAGGATGGGTACCGCTCGACCTTCTAACAGCCCCTGGTCCTCAGCCTTGCACCTTGTTCCTAAAAAGGACAATAACTGGAGACCTTGCGGTGACTACCGAATGCTTAATTCTCGCACTGTACCAGATAGGTACCCCATTAAACACATACATGATTTCAATTTTAGCCTTTCAGGTTGCACTATATTTTCTAAAATCGACCTTGTCAAGGCATACAATCAAATCCCCGTTTTTCCACCCGACATTCCCAAAACGGCAATTACTACTCCTTTTGGGCTTTTTGAGTTCCCAATGATGACTTTCGGCCTAAGAAATGCTGGACAGACTTTTCAGCGATTCATTGACGAAGTTACCAAAGGTCTTGACTTTACATTTAGTTACTTAGATGACATTTTGGTATTTTCGCATGATTTCGTAGAGCATCAACTTCACTTACGTGAGCTTTTCTCTAGACTTGATAAATACGGTCTTCTTATCAACACCTCCAAATGCACTTTTGGTGTTTCAACTCTTACTTTTCTCGGCTATACAGTTTCCGCTGAAGGTGTTAAACCGCTACCAGATCAAACTGTCGCGATTCAAACATTTCCAGAGCCCAAAACTGTGAAAGAGCTAAGACGTTTCCTTGGTATGTATAATTTTTATCATCGCTTTATACCTCGTTCAGCTGAGTTACAAGCACCCCTAAACGATCTTCTTAAGGGCTCTGTGAAAAACAATCAGACTATTAAATTTGATGACATGTAAACGGGCTTTCGAAGACTGCAAAAGAGGTCTCTGCAATGCTGCAACTCTGGCCCATCCTGACAGCAGCGCTAAGCTTGCTCTTGTCACTGACGCGTCTAGTACTGCCATAGGTGGAGTTTTACAGCAGTTTAAAAATGGATTTTGGCAGCCTTTAGCATTCTTTTCACGTAAGCTTTCTCCATCGCAGATTAAGTATAGCCCTTACGATCGTGAATTGCTTGCTATATACAAATCAATTCAATACTTCCGGCATATGTTAGAGGCTCAGGTTTTTACAGTTTTTACAGACCATAAACCTATCTCATTTGTGTTTCAAGCAAATAGAGACAAATTTTCACCCAGACAATTCCGTTACCTCGACTATATTTCCCAGTTTACATCAGACATTCAACATATTTCGGGAAAGGATAATGTAGTCGCAGATACCCTTTCCAGGATTGAAGAGTTGACCTCCAAGGCTATTGACTATGATGTGCTTGCTCATGCTCAATCTAACGATCCTGAATTAAACCTTTTATTATCAGGGGGTTCATCACTCAAATTTGTTAAACTTCCTATTTCAGGATCTTCCTCATTCATTTATTGCGATGTGAGCTCTTCTACTCCTCGACCTTTTATCGTCAAAGCATTACGCCGTCAAGTATTTGATGCCATTCATTCTCTATCTCATCCAGGAACAAATGTCACAGTTAATCTTTTGGTAGAAAGATTTGTCTGGCCTGGCATACGGAAAGATTGCCGAGAGTGGTGCCGTAGCTGTTTAGCTTGTCAACGTGCTAAAGTAACACGGCACGTGTCTTCTCCTTTGGGCGTTTTTCAATTACCTCCTGCCCGTTTTCTCCATGTTCACACCGATCTTATAGGTCCTCTTCCCATTTCAAACGGTTTTCGTTATGCTCTCACGGTTATCGATAGATTTACTCGTTGGCCTGAGGTCATACCACTCACCGATATCACGGCGGCTTCCACTGCCAATGCATTTTTGACAGGTTGGATTTCCCGTTTTGGTTGCCCGGTCAGCATCACTACTGACCGTGGTAAACAATTTGACAGCTCTACGTTCAAAAATTTAACCCAGCTAATTGGCTCGCAACATAAGATGACAACAGCATATCATCCAGCTTCCAATGGTTTAGTTGAGCGCTTGCACAGACAATTGAAAGCTGCCATAATGTGCAACGCAGACTCCAGTTGGACAGAATCTCTCCCTTTGGTTCTCCTCGGTATAAGAAGCGCCTGGAAATCAGACTTACAGTCATCTGTAGCCGAACTTGTTTATGGCGAACCATTGCGCCTTCCTGGCGAATTTTTTTCATTCGAATTCTAACACTATATTAGACATGCAAGACTACGTATCAAGGTTACGCTCCTTCGCTAATAAACTAAAGCCTATCCCTACAATACATCATACTTCTAAAACAGTTTTTGTTTTCAAGGAACTGGCAACTTCAGACTTCGTGTTTCTTCGTCAAGACGGAGTCCGTCCAGCCCTGCATCCACCATATTCTGGACCTCATAAAGTCCTAAAGCGAGGTCAAAAATATTTTCGTATTCTCCTTAATAACAAGGATACCACCGTTTCGGTAGATAGGTTGAAACCAGCTTTCATGATGTTGGAAAAAGATCTTGAAACCAATGTTCCTCAGTCTCCTACTCTACCCGCAGCCGCTATGCAACCCGAACCTCTACGCATTACTCGCTCTGGACGCCACGTCCGGTTTCCACCTCACTTACGCCCGTAGTCACGGTCTCGGTGGGGGAGTGATGTGGAGACCTGGCTGGTACACTTTCCTACGTTTACTTTATAATATTATATTTTGATATTTTGCACGTCATCTTGGTTTTGACGTTACTGGATGTAAACATAATTCAATGAATATATATGAGTATTTCAACAATATTTCAGCGTTTAACTATTACATTCCTGCAACTCTACAGTTTGTTTAATAAGCCTATTAAACTTATTTATTCGTAGACGTAGGGAACTACCGACTAGTCTGTAAAGTCAACTATTCGGTCACTTTTATAGTCGTCGATTAATCGGCAAATGGCTAGTCGGCCTTATGATGGTACAGGAAACGGGAAGTAATTGGTACTAAAATGCCAGTAGGTACTGTATATATTCTAATTTTTTCACCAAGTAGCAAATCAACCAGTCTTAAACAACCTCCAATGGCCAATTAATCAGAACTTGTTAGGGGATCTATCGACCGAATAGTTGGCAAACAGTCGGTTATTTTGGAGCCAATTAGTCGTTAGTCGGCAAAATCTATAGTCGGTAGATCACTATAAACGTCTAATAAATGTCTCATACCTAACTAAATTTACGTGTACTAAGCCAAGCCTGACAAAAATAAAAAAAAACACACTCTTACGGCCTTTTTATCTTGCGGTGTGGCTAGAAACTGTGCCCACTTATAGCCAGTTGCCCATATTAAACAGAAAAGGTGGCATACCTGTTGCTGCATTTAATTGACATAGATTTGTCACTTCTATAACTCCTACTTGTATTTTATTTTAGAAGTGCGATAGGTACCTATTCATCCGAAAAACAGAAGTCGATTAAAGTACGTGCTTAGCATTTGGTAAGAGTGAGGCCAGACAAAACATATTAAAATGAAAATAAAATATAAGTACTGACCAAAAAATATTGTTGGTAGACTGTTAATTTGTAAACTAGTTCTTGTAGCATGTTTAACCAAACAGGCGTCAGTAAAATGTTTAGAACAAACATAATTTCTGTTTAGTGAACTCCAAGTGTGAATTTTTTTGATGTTTTCCAGCCATTCTTTTTGTACGGGGTCAACGGGAAATCTGTAAATTTCAAGCAAGTCGCGCGGATTTAGACTAAGGAAAGATCCCGTAATATATTTTCCGCCTGAGAAAGAAAAAAGTCGATTTCACTGATTGGACGTGAAAGAATGTCAAACTTTATAATATTAATTAGGATAATGATAATTCTGTGTTCATAAGTGCATATACAAAAAATTACCCTTTCATTAAAAAATATGTACCTGGCAATACTGTTCAACATTAATTATAAGATTAGTCGCTGTGACCGAAAATTTTGTATTGATAGGAAAAAATATCGATAACTATTATCGACAAGGAGTTGGACATCCTTATTGAATTCAATTATTTTGTTTATTCAAAACAAAGTATAGAATACGTAAAAAAAAGACTTGCTGCAACTGGCTGCAAGTAATACAATTAGACATATAAAATAAATTTTAACTGTGAATTTTACTTACTTGTGAAATGTTACCGAGCCTCCTTTTACGTACCGAGTTTTACAAAACATGCACACTCTCATATTTGAAAACTAAATATACTTACACGAACACCTAATACTAATTTAAAGTTAGCTAAAGCATACAAAATCACAATAATTAATATAAAATACACCGATCAATACAACCTAACGGCCATTTGCAATTTAGTTCCCGAGACGCTCAACACGGCGGTCGGCGGCGCTGCAATTCGACAGCCAGCGTTTTAAGAGAGCGACAAAAGATGGGTACAATACCAGTGTAAAAGAAATAGCGATAACACAAGATTATAAACAAAACATTGGAAAATAATAACACATTTATTTATAGTCAGAGTAGGTAAGTAATAAAAAAATTACTTACAACAATTTTGTTATGTAACAATTAAAAATTTAAAGACATTTTATGGGATGTTTTTCATAATTAAAATTATGCGTCACAATGTCAAGTAAATGCCCTTCAAAATCAGAATTCGTACGCTACGCTGGCTATGTCACCTTAATACCTTTCAACTATTTTCGTCTATTTTGTATTTTAGTTTGTAATGAATAAACTCAAAAACTACTGAACCGATTCTAAAAAATATTTCACTAGGTAGGGTAATAGAAATCTACGATATCATCGATGCCTGAGTGACATAGGCTATATTTTATATTGTTCGAATATATCCACGGGCGGAGCCGGGGGCGTCACAGACACGCTAGCCCACAGGCTAGACGGCGAGTTGCAGAAGCCGGGGGCGGAAAGTCTAGTAAATATATATAGGTATAATCAATGACTTTACAAGCAAGTCATAGGTACCTACTAACTTTCCTACCCCGGCTTCGCCCGTGGATATAAAATATAGCCTATTACACAGGGATATCGCTTATCGTGGCTTTCTATTCGTGAAATATTTTTTAGAATCGATTTAAGTAGGTACCTACCTACTAGTTTGAGACATATTAGGTACCTACTCCCTAAATCCAAACTTACAAACTTTACCGCTTTATATTAATAGTACCTACCCACATACATACCTAGTCTGAATTCAGAACCCTAATAGAAGTTTTTAAAAGAAACATTTTGCGTTTTTGTTGTGATATGGTAATCGTGTATTCATGACCTTGGTACTGACTGATTATATAATAGTAGAGTAGGTACAACGACCTCGGATGGCCTCGGCCCTCGCATGTGTTGGAATACTGTTGGAATGCTATAGGTTAAGACGAGGCTTTGCAAATTTTGAGGAGATTTGTTTAAATATGGAGAGGCAAGTAAACATCTGATCGATGTAAAATTTTAATACATGCTTAATCAGACCTTTATGTCTCGATGACCAAGACAGTTTCGTAATTTGAAGATTTTCGTTCGATAGATTTTATTTTTGAAAATGATGCTGTTTTGACAGTTTTTTTAATTTTACTTATAAACGGCATGTGTTTTATGTCTAAAATAACAACACACCGCAAGAAAATATAGTTTATTATCTATTGCTTAGATGAAATTTTCCTAGATATTATAATTATTTTTTAAATGAAGAAATAAGTTTTGAGACTTACGTCATATATTCCGAGACAAAATGCGTTCAAAAGCCACACACGATATTCAACCATAATGACGCACTACTAGTGCCCCTCAAGTAATAAATTAGTATGCGCTTGAGTTTACCAACCAGTACTGCGTTGTGCGCCGAAGAGGAAGGATGTGTGATTTTGTTCCGCGCACGCACATAGCAGTTACTAAATCAAATAAACAATGGGAAACAATAATAGAAAAAACAATCCCTCCAAAAAAAAAGTAAAATAATGAGAGAATTAAAAGTACTTACTACTTTCCTTGTTTTTTAAATAACAAACAAAAAAAGTTAGGTAAGTTCGTAAGTAAGTACACGAATTGGAATGGAGTCGCCAAATAGACCACTATAAATATTTGTATGTAAAAATGATCTACAATCATGTACCTATATCTTCCCGGCACTCTTCCCATTACGAGGTGGCCAAAGACTTTCAACTAAAATGTATGTATGTACGTGTGATCAGTTGTCGATTATTAGTAGGTATGTATGTGATGAGTTGTCGCCTATTAGTAGTATGTATGTGATGAGTTGTCGCCTATTACTAGTATGTATGTGATCAGTTGTCGCCTATTACTAGAATGTATGTGATGAGTTGTCGCCTATTACTAGAATGTATGTGATGAGTTGCCGCCTATTACTAGAATGTATGTGATGAGTTGTCGCCTATTACTAGAATGTATGTGATGAGTTGTCGCCTATTACTAGAATGTATGTGATGAGACTGATGAGTTGTCGCCTATTACTAGTATGTATGTGATCAGTTGTCGCATATTACTTAGTATGTATGTGATCAATTGTCGCCTATTACTAGTATGTATGTGATGAGGTGTCCTAAATAAAACAGAAGAAATCATAACTTTCTCTGAACTGTCTACGATACTCTCACAACCACTGTTGCCAGGTCTACTGATTTATCAGGAGATCTCCCGTTTTAGTTCCATCACTTACGTATGGAAACGAGACTTGGGCATAAAATTCAGTTGAAATGCGGTCTCTACATAGAATGTGTAAAGTAAGGCGTATTGACCCCATTAGAGAAGAAAATGGATTGAAAGATGATGTTATGACTGAAATGAAGAAAAGTAGTTTACACTGGTTTGGACACCTAGGAAAAAAATCGAATTTTTTTTTTTTTTAATTCGAAAAATTAATATTCATAATATTAATATAGTCATAGTTTACCTTTGCCCTACCCGTCGTCATAGCGTGATGGTATATACATTAGTATTATATAGGATTATAGGTAAGTAACTAATCGTCATCAGTATTGACACATTGTCCACATATAATATATATCTGTGCACGGCATGCGTCGCAATGTCTCTTTTTTTCTAAGTAGGCATGTTTTACGCATAAATTACGACCGAACGAGCAAACAAAGACATATTTTATTTATAACATTCAAGTATAAATATTCCTACCAAAAAAGAAAAAGGATAGGAGACTCCATGACATCTATGTTCCAGCGCGAGACCACGGAGCGCGCCGATGGCTTGCGGACACTCGCGGTTTATCGCAAATCGCAAGCCGCGTAATATTAGCGGGGGGTGTGAGCGGGTTCCGGGGAGCGGCAGCGCCGATTTGAGATTCATTGTTTATCGCTGCTTCACCTTAAGCGCGCTCTACACTGGCGGCGCGAAAGCCGCGAAACGCGTGTGTAGATGGTTTCGCGCGTTCACGTTCATGCTTCGCGCCGTTCCCCGTTCGTTGTCGGTTTTGTCCCGCGACAAAGGGTTCGCGCTTGGTTTACGGCGCGCGAACGCGAACGCAACTACACTCGCAGTTTTTCGCAGTAGCTGAGAAGACGCCGTCGCAAGTGGTTGTGGTTGTGCATTATTGCGTACTTAGTAGCGATTTTTTTTTAAAATGAGTACATGGAATAATGAACTTGAGTTAACACTTATTGAATGTTATCAATCTGAACCAATACTTTGGCAGTCCAAACACAAGGACCATAAAAATAAAAATAAAAATAAGGTCACATTATGAATATTCCTGTGGATCAATTGAAAAAAAAAAGATTCACTTATGTCAAATTATAGAACCTATAGAAAGAAAGTTAAGGATTCCACACACAGTGGGGCAAGCTCAAGTGAAATATATAAGGCCGCGAAAGAGACTGCGAACCTTTGCGAATGTGGAGGGACACATTTAAACGCGAAGTTCACGGCGCAAATCGCGGCGTGAATTCACAGCAAGAATCGCGGGCGAATGTAGAGCGCGCTTAATAAATTAGGACACTTGTGATATTTACAAATTACAGATGTGTTAAAAAATAAAAAACAATTATATTGTTATGTATCTTTATAGTTATACAATTCCAGAATATAAAGGTAAAGTAGAAATTAATAGCAGCTGGAAAATAAAATAAATTGTGTTCTGAGCATAGGTAGGTCAAGTTATAATCCGCGACCTATAGGAGTGGCGAAGGGTGAATGTTTTAAAATAGCTTACTCAAATAATGATTTTATAATCCAAAATCTCGGACTAAAATATAGACGGAAGTGTTGTAAAGAAACGCGACAGATTAGGTGAGGCAACTTAAGGCTCCTATATCCATAATTTTTCTGGGATAAACAATTCCCAATTTCTCTGTAAATAATCCACTTGTGTCTCTGGAAATTAGCATATACTTAAGACTATTGTTTAGCTAAAATTTTTCATACAAAATTAGTACAAAATGCGTTAACGTTTCTACCCCACTAAACATAATCCGTTCTTGCTGTTTTTTTTTATATGTTATAGAGACAAGTAAAAACTAGGTCGACTCGTTTTTGTTTTTTTCATATTGCTTATAAATTGAGAAAAAAATAATCCTGAAAAACCGTTTTTTTAACTAAAAAACTTCCCCATACTTATCTCGTGATAATTATGAAATTAATCAAAATTTTGAAAAAATCAAAACTAGCCGACTTAGTTTATGATGTAACAAAACGATAGAGACTAAAATCAAAAAATTTCGTTAACGTTTAGGTATAGTAAAACGTTAACACCTAAACACCTATTTTGCGCGTAATTCAAGACAATTTCGTCAGAAGCCTGCAACTCTCTCTATCGCACACGTGTAAGTGAACGCGGGGTGACTGATGAGATAGCAAATATTCGAAAAACGCACATCGCCCGAACTCTGTAACTAAACGATACTCTTAATTACTTAGTTACTTATTCAATATTATCTAAGTAAAATAGCTGTTATTTTTTTCAATGGGTTTTATTAAATAGGAAATATGGGTAGTTAAACTTTGCCCCCGTTTTATCTTTCATAATCTATCACAAATCTCTTAATTTTTTTTAAAGCGCTGTCATACCATGAAAAATCAAAATAAAATTATTTTATGATGTTTTTTAATTGGTCGAAAATAATAAAATTATTATTATTTTGAATTTTCAATAAGCTACCAAAAACGCAAGACGTTTCATTGGGCAGGGGGATGAGAAAAATAATAATACTTGCTATTGCCTCGACTTCGCACGTATGTCTGTCTACACACTGTAAAATGTTGATTTTGAACAATACAAGGAGCGGGGTGGGCAGGGGGTGAGGAAATTAATAATACTTAATATTGCCTACGTCTTCGCACGTATGTCTGTCTACACACTGTAAAATGTTGATTTTGAACAATACAAGGAGCGGGGTGGGCAGGGGGTGAGGAAATTAATAATACTTAATATTGCCTACGTCTTCGCACGATGTCTGTCTACACACTGTAAAATGTTGATTTTGAACAATACAAGGAGCGGGGTGGGCAGGGGGTGAGGAAATTAATAATACTTAATATTGCCTACGTCTTCGCACGTATGTCTGTCTACACACTGTAAAATGTTGATTTTGAACAATACAAGGAGCGGGGTGGGCAGGGGGTGAGGAAATTAATAATACTTAATATTGCCTACGTCTTCGCACGATGTCTGTCTACACACTGTAAAATGTTGTCCCCGACGTGCCATATCAGTCATTTATCCTATTAATTATCTGTACCGCATAACCGCATACCACACTTAGATAAAGGCTTTTCCATCTAAATATATCCCATTCGTTAGGTATAGCCTCTCAATTACCGGCTAAAAGAGGGAGACTTGCTATTCCGCTGGGTACCCTGGGACCGTAACACGATTTCGGGAGCTGTTAGGCAACCCGTAAAAAAATGTATCTTATATCTGTATTCTGAGCTTAATTATAGTAAGTAATAAAAAAACGACAAACCTCTTGTGTTTCTGTATATTCTGATGCGCCCGATGGAGGAATCGTCTGAAACAAAGAAAATAAATAATTGAATTGATTGAGTTTATTAAATAGTTTTTTATCACTATCACTCATAGAGTAGCGCGGTCCTTGTAAGGGGAGAGAATCAGAGAACATAGTCTATCGTTTTTTGCGGGAAGGGAATCTCAACAATCTAAACATGCTACAAAAAATCACACACAAATCTAAAAATTTTGTGCACAAAAAGGTGATGACCATTTTCTTATTCGTAGGTTATGATCAATATGTGTTGATATGGACATGGGAATGCTTTCAGATAGAGTAGGTACTAATAAGAAAAAAAACAATTTTTTGGTACTTTGAAATCACTACTACTTTCATCATCACCGTATGACACATTTCTGGGACTATGTTGATCATCTTCTGAACTGGAGCAGTATGATTTGAAACTTTTCTCAAATGATCTGAATCAATTTGAGATACGTTCAACATCTTTTTTACTTTTTGAGGTTATATGGTGGATATAGTCGGTAGTTTTTTTAATATTTGCATAATGTAGCTTTACTGCTACAATGAACCTTTAAATTGACCTGTATAGCTTTTGTATCCACTGAATGTTTGGTATTGGGTTCGTCACCCTCTACACAACACGTCTGCAAAGGATCTAGATTTATACTATCTAGTTCAGGTTCTGGAACGTCACACTCCTCCAAATCCATTGGTTCGGCTAAAACAGCTGACGTTTGTGATACAGTTGACTGAATGGAGCTGTCGAGGGTTTTGATGTGCTTCCTCTTCCGTTTTGGTGATGATTTATCACGACCTTGACACTTGAATATGTGTGGTAACACAGTCTTCTTTAAATGTACTTTTCCCCCGATTAAGCTATACCGCACGTAGTTTTCAAGATCGGTTTTAAGCTGTGAACAAAATATAAATGGTATTGAGTTTCTTTACTGATAGTTACGTAACATCAGACATATTATTAAAACAAACCGGTCAAGTGAGAAACAGGGCTCTCACATCAAAGGACGCTATTGATACAGGTGCTAATATTTGGCAAAATAGATTTGTATTGTATTTCTTCTCCATAACTATAAGGTTTTCCTTTTGAAGTATATAACCCTTAAAATTATATGTTGAATCTTTAAAAAACCCCACAACATTTGTGAATTTCATTTTCAGATTACTAAAATGTCCGGACTTTTTAAATTTCGATGTGGTAACCCTACTTTCAAAGTCTTACGAACGAATACATCTGTAGTTGTTACTTTTTGATGAAAAAAATGTAGGTAATAAATACCATTGATGGATAACACATAATAAAAGGAGTAGGTAATAAAAATGGTATTATACATAGATTTTATATTACTAACATCGTACAAATTGGATTATATTATGTTGTAGGTAGGACGTAGGTAGGTATGTAATTACCTATAATATTATAGATAACCGTTATAAAGTAAAATTATGTACATACCTATATTTTCACCGAAAAATCATAAATAGGTTCTTACTTACGTCAAAATGGTCTTCACAGCAATATGCTCTTGTTTTTGGAGATAGCTGCTTATCCCTTCTTATTATTTTAAACCATTGTTTTCGCCGATTAACGTCTTCAGGTACTATTATAAATACTTTTTCCGGTGTAGATATTGTTGTAGATTTGCATTTTGGAACAATACAATATTTATAAGACTGTTGCATAAGCAGAGACATTTTTACTCACTGCTCACTCAGTGAGTCCGGGCGATAAGCAGTTTTGCAGTGAACTACGCATAAACCACGCTTGTATAGAGCGCAGTGACGTCACTAGGTTCGGGTCACGTGGGAACGCGTGGGAGCGTTTCTTCTCGCGCATCAAAGAAGTAAACTGCTATAACTTCGTCAATTCGTATCGTATAATAAAAAAACTTGTGGCAAATTTTAAGTTTTGGTTAGTTCTTTTATTCTACATAATAAAAAAAATTGGGTGGAAATGTCTATTATGAATTGGATTGTTCCCGACACCTAGGGCTTGAAACATTATCGATGAATTCGATAAATAAAGTCAAGTGTTGAATATTGAAACATTCAATGTAAAAAATACTACTTATATTAAATTAAAACTATTTGAGCAGGTTATTGGTTTTTAATTCTGAAAATTTATTTACAATTAAATTAAATCTAAACAATAACCTATGATACAAATCTTATAAACACAACTTAAAAAATTGTATTGTATTACGGTATTGTACACAAGACTATAACTGTAATAATGTACCTACTCGTATGATTTACTTCTTGGACTTGAATCAGCTTTAAACTTTAAAGCCGCCAATGCCCCCTTAATAAACCCTGGTTGTCCATCGATGTGGCTGTACCATTTGGTTAATGTACGTGGAGCAGGTAAACATGTCCCAAAGGTTTCTTTTTCTTCGACTTCTATTTTGTCAAGAACCATGTGTTCTTCTTTGTCTAACAAAGATTTCTCGCCCAGACTCTGTAAAATATCTTCGTAAATTCTAAGTAATACGGTACAAATGCAGCGTGGTAGTAGAGTTGGTTTTGCACCCTGGACCAATTTTCTCCTGTTGTTCGTCAGTTCTTGAAAATCCGAGGACTTGAAATGTTCTGAACAGATGGCACTATTTCTCGTGGGAAGCCATGTACGTGTGTTATTACAAAATCTTTTCCACGTATGTTATGTAAGTTTCGGTAGACACGGAGCTCCACCCTCTCTGCCTACCTTTTTAGGAAGCAAATGTGTACCTGTATACTACCATACATAAATAGATTTTGCCTGGCAAGGCAACTAGTTTTATTGTATGAGCAGGTGTGCGTATACTAAGTATACTATACTTGTACCTTTGACAGAGGGGAACACCTATGTATGGCAACTCCCCTTCGTGCAGACGCGGCAGAGGGGTTAGCATATATTTTGACAGCGACACTTTCGTTTCGGTCGAATGGCCTTGAACAGGCCAAAACGTTCATGTCCAACAAGGACCGGCCAGAGATAGCCCGGGGCCGAGAGGTCCGGCCCAACAATGTGCGGGAAAATTCTGTGTACTTGTCTTTGTCCGGCCAAGCAAATTGCTCGGCATTCTTGTGCAGGACATGCCCGGTCCGAGAATGTCCGGCCCAACAATGTGCGGGCAAATTCTGTGTACTTGTCTTTGCCCGGCATAGCAAATTTGCACGCACATTGTTGGGCCGGACCTCTCAGCCCCGGGCTATCTCTGGCCGGTCCTTGTTGGACATGAACGTTTTGGCCTGTTCAAGGCCATTCGACCGAAACGAAAGTGTCGCTGTCAAAATATATGCTAACCCAGCAGGAAGGACCGCGTTGCTCTTTGTACAACTTGGTCCAAGTGTATCCCAGTGCGCGATTTTTGTCCTCCACGAACAATAACATATCGATGGTATAGGTAAGTAGAAATAAAAAGTATAATCCGTCAAGAGATATAACAAAATGATGTAGGAAAGAATTATGTAGAATAACATGATCTACATAAAAGTCCGCGGCCATTCCAACGAGGATGATGTAAATGAAAATAAATTCTTTTTTAACCCTAACAGTATTGTCGATTAATAATGGATTATATTAGACTCAATAACCTCTACAGGCGCATTGTTAAAAGAAATAAATTCAATGTCCTGCTGGCACCGACTTATAAAGTGTCGGTGCCTGCTGGGCTACTGACGGCCTTACTTCTTTCGTAAGCAGCGTTTCGAAAAAATCTTTTTTCCGTCTTTTGTCGTATCCATGGCGGGTGAGCGTAGCTGTTATTTTCGTTTTTTGACATTCAAATTTAGTTGGTACTGCGCCTTGTTTCAGTTTCAAAGTTCCGCCGCACAGTTTCCATTTCATATGATTTTCCGTGTCTGAGTCAATCTGCAATAAAAAGTCAGTTATTGTATCTGGCTAGGTGTGATTGGAGGTGGATTCTGAGCAAAATATCAATGTTTTATTTATATCATTCCTGCGATGAACAATGTCGTAAAGGAAGCTTAAGTAAAAATCACATAGTTTGTCTAAAATTACCCAAGTGACGTATATTAAGACGAGGAACGACTCAGAAATTTTTAATCGTAAACCACGCCCTAAACTCGTGGTTCGGGCCCATGAGTGGTTCGAGCGCAACGATCACGTCATGCATGAAAACGACGGCGCTTTGTCCGTTCTTGCTGCAGAAGTGAGAAGGGCATAATGAGTCGCTTCTCGGAATAAATGACGTAAGCGGCACATTATAAATAAATAATTTATTAAAAAACGATCACATGCAGGGAAAAATCTTCTTAATCAATATTAGGTACTGAGATTACCTACAGATTCGTATAAAATTTAAACGTAAATCCGTTTAGAGTATGGTCGTATGACTAAAAAGGTGTTTTTGAAGAGGTGATTTCAAAAATTTAAGTTATCGAGAAAATTTTCACCAATCATGTTTTCATCCTACACAATACTAGATAAAATCCTCTAGTTTTCGATGCCCAAATTGTATGTTCATAGCATTCGTAAAATTCGGGAATTTCAGTTCAGCTATCAACCAAAATTATTCGTTCCTCCCCTTAAACCGTACTCTAAATGAAGAATACTAGTATGTGTACAACATTTTGTTCGTAAAGAAGATTTTTATCGATAAAATCTCAAGCAGACAACACTATCATCAATCATAAAACATTGTAAGTACGTAATAAAAAAGGGAGTAGGGTTCTTATTAACATCGAACTACGTTTCATTTTAAACAGCATTTTTATCCTATTGTACCTATTTTGCATTGTCTTGTCTCGTCTTCATATTGCCTTTTGAATTTCTATTCAATGTAGGTACTTTCTAAGTAACACATCTGCTTACCTTATGTTTATTATTTATGATTTGCCTCATTTAAAGTGCTACGGAGGGCACGTAAAGACGGCGTCTGCACTTCTTCTAAAAGACGACAGATATTTCCATTTGTTAAAGAAGTGACAACATGTAGTAGGTCCATTAAGTGCAGCGACGGGCTTGCCACCTGTTCTGTTTAATATGGACAACTGGCAAAAAGTGGACACTGTGTCTCTGACCACACCGCAAGGTATAAAAGGTGATAAGTCCATGTATTAGAAGGTCATTGACTTACCATAAACTAAACATGTAGGTACTTATAAATGCAAAAATGGATAGGTATTAATTAGGTACTCACATTAAAATGATCTTCACAACAATGTCGGCTAGTTTTAGTAGATAATGCTTGCTCCCTGTTCATCAGTTTACACCACTTATTTCTCAGCTTTTTATCATTGGGCACATGAAAAAAGTATTTTTCTGGAGTGGTAACCGTTGTATTACTACATAAAGGTACTATACAATATCTGTATGGTATTTTTTTGTCCATAATTCCAGAAATGTCAATAAAAACACAAAATTACTGTACGAGTTTGTAAGCGCGCAAACAAGCAATGACATCTCGACAACGGGCGGAGAGTCCGGCGATGTGACGTCACGCGCAGTACGTCATGCGTTGAGGTTGAGCAGTCCAATATGCGCTGAATTAATATTCTGTGCTATTCCGAAAAATTCCAACACTAATTGCAATAATTTCAATTACAATTATTGCTGTTTTTAAGCAATGCAATCCTTATCCAATAGTGGCTGATTTGTTATGTTATTCTGAAAGAGCTAGGTATTGCTTTGTTGTTGCACAATCCCAAGCGCCAACTTCACGCCATTGCTTTGTTTTGTTTATAATTATATTAATGGCTTGGATGCTAGTCTTTTTAGCCAAATATTTAGTTTATTATGCTGTGAAAGGGACAAGTTTTTATACCTGCGTAAACAAAAGAGCCACAGGTACGACGTAAAAAAGAGGAATAGATATACTAGCTTTTGCCTGCGGTGTCACCAGCATGGAAATAGAACAAAATAAAAGAAGTAATCCCTTGTCCTCTTTTCTGAAATAAAAATGCATGTTTTAATCCAGGACATAAATTATTTATCCTCCAATTTTCATAAAAATCCATTGGTTTTTTTAATTAGTTATATTCAATACTAGCGGACTCGGCAGACGTTGTCCTGCCCAAACGTTGGCTTGCCTGCTATTTACTTTCCTTCGTCCATGGAAAACAACTACTCCTACCCCTACCTCTACCCCTACCCCTACCACTACCCCTACCACTACCCCTACCCCTACCCCTACCCCTACCCCTACCCCTACTCCAACCACTACTATCATATGTCCGTCTCCTGGCTCTAAGCTACCTCCCACCAATTTTCAGCCAAATCGGTACAGCCGTTTTTGAGTTATAAATAACCTAACTAACCTACCTGGCCTACCGACTCTGGAATTAACACATTTCCGTGGTAGAAAGTAAAATACAGCTAAATCGGTTCAGCCGTTTTCATGTTATGTCGTGACAACGGAAAACGGGTTTCATTTTTATATATATAGACTAGCGGACTCGGCAGACGTTGTCCTGCCCAAACGTTGGCTTGCCTGCTATTTACTTTCCTTCGTCCGTGGAAAACAACTACTCCTACCCCTACCTCTACCCCTACCCCTACCCTACCCCTACCCCTACCCCTACCACTACCACTACCCCTACCCCTACCCCTACCCCTACCCCTACTCCAACCACTACTATCATATGTCCGTCTCCTGGCTCTAAGCTACCTCCCACCAATTTTCAGCCAAATCGGTACAGCCGTTTTTGAGTTATAAATAACCTAACTAACCTACCTGGCCTACCGACTCTGGAATTAACACATTTCCGTGGTAGAAAGTAAAATACAGCTAAATCGGTTCAGCCGTTTTCATGTTATGTCGTGACAACGGAAAACGGGTTTCATTTTTATATATATAGACTAGCGGACTCGGCAGACGTTGTCCTGCCCAAACGTTGGCTTGCCTGCTATTTACTTTCCTTCGTCCGTGGAAAACAACTACTCCTACCCCTACCTCTACCCCTACCCCTACCCTACCCCTACCCCTACCCCTACCACTACCACTACCCCTACCCCTACCCCTACCCCTACCCCTACTCCAACCACTACTATCATATGTCCGTCTCCTGGCTCTAAGCTACCTCCCACCAATTTTCAGCCAAATCGGTACAGCCGTTTTTGAGTTATAAATAACCTAACTAACCTACCTGGCCTACCGACTCTGGAATTAACACATTTCCGTGGCAGAAAGTAAAATACAGCGCCATCTATTGACGTTTGCAAATACATTTTAGTACACATATAAAACTCAAGATGACGCCATATATTCACAATTAAAATTTATAATTTTAACTACCCCTACTCCAACCCCTACCACTACCCTATGTCCTTCTCCTGGCTCTAAACTACCTCCCTGCCAATTTTCAGCTAAATCGGTTCAGCCGTTTTCATGTTATGTCGTGACAACGGAAAACGGGTTTCATTTTTATATATATAGATTATTTTGTATGCGAATATGTATTTATATATTTTTTTGTGAAAAATGTTATGATTTTATATATTATTCTTCATATAATTAATTTAAAATATTTGAATATGCGCTTTAGCCTAATTCTTCTCTAAAGTATTATGTATATTAAAACTAAGCTGCATATTATTGGGCCACTTAAATATTAAAGTTTATATAAGATTGCAATGAACAAAATTAAGAATGCACAAAACGCTGTTGTCAGAAATTCCAAATAATTGAAATAAAATTCCAATTGATAATTCCAATAGTCTACTGAGAATAAAAAAATTGTTTCACTTGTATTATTTGGATTGTAAGTTTGATTTTTCTACATTATATAATAATCACACTCATCTTCTTGATTGTTGTAAACACATATTGTACCCGAGCGACGTCGGGGGCGGGGGTGGGGTCGCTAGTTTATTTATTACATATTAGTTAGGTAACATGCTGCCGGAAATCCTATCGCTGCGCTGTGCAAATAGCTTGGGACCTTTATACGTTTCGGTTGAAGTGTTTTCGTACCTAGCGATGTAGTGTAAAAATAGACGTTTAACCATAGATATAAACACGTTTAACCAAAGATAACATATAACCGGTTAATTCCTGCAGCCTAATTGCGTAACTTTGATAGTGATCCAATACTATCATTTTTTTACAGATAAAGGTCGAATTTAGCCCCGCACTTTTCGAAATGTGTATTTTCGTTAATTGTGCTACATTGTGCTGCGTTGGTGCCGTACTGTGCCGCAAAAATTAGCTCAATATCTCAAACAAAAAACGGTTTGAGATATTGAGCTATTTTTTGCGGCACATTAAAGACTTACTTAATTAATATATTATATTTAAATTAATTAATGCAAGTATTTTTCTGTGTGTTCTTACTTCTTGAAAATATAAATGTTTCGTAGGCACTGCATCATATGAAGACGTCTTATTCCTGTAGAAGTCAATTCGTAGCTGGATTTTTCAAAATGTATCAAATTGAGCAAACATGGCTATACTTTGTAGGCAACCAACTTGCTTCTCTTTTTAGGGCCATTGTAGGTATATATATATATATATATATATATATATATATATAATAAATTTAATTATCGACTTTTTTATCACCAGTGAATTCACGTCACTATATTTTTAGAAATTTATACGCAACAAAAACAGTAGGCCCAAGTAAGGAGAACTGCGATTGTTATATGAGCGCGCGGTGTTACCAACTTTTGACTGTTCCCCATAAATATGAATTTATTTCAACGTAATGTTTTTATTAAATTAGGAGTAGTGTGGATAATAATGTGAATTTCTAGGTTAAACACATTTTTAACGAAACAAAAAAAAAATTTAATTTTAGTAGCAATTTTAATGTACATGAAACATAATGAAATCTAAAAATATTACTTGGCTAGGTTTTATTAATATTTTATACGTGTATTAATTTTACAATTAAAGGGTTACACAGACTCATAAATTACTAGTTTTTGTCATATTTAGAGGATTAGTCATAAAGGGATTAGTGAAGATTCTTTACAACAACAATGACAGCAAATTGTAATACATGACATATAAAAACTAATGGCCCTCTCATTGAAGTTGTTTTTTTAAAGAAATTACGTTTTGAAGCTATAGCACTTTTGACATTATCGATTTTACATAAATGACGGTATCTTATACATAAATATTTTTATATATTCTGTTCCTGAACTGAAAGTTTTCTTTCTTTAATTCAGAAGCTACAGAATAATAAAGCTACAGCCTACAATACTTACAGAGTTTCTATTAATATTTGTTTCATTATCTAGTAGCAATCCTGTTTCTTCACTAGAGTTCTCACTTTCATCAGACTTTATTGAGGATAAGAATAATCTCTGTAAACAAAATATCAAAATAACTAAAAAAATAAATTACAAATAAAATAACTATAATAGGTATTACAATTATACTATTCTTAGATAAGTTAACAAATTTATAATACCTTACTGGGAATTGTTCCCTTTTTTAATCTCCGCAGTTTCTTCACATAATACAAATCTTTTGTTCTAAAATGATCGGAACATATTACTGTTGATTTTGCTGGTTGCCAGGTATCTTCATCCCGGCTTTTTCTTATAATATTAATCCACCGAGCACTAATAATCGGATCATTAGGTATTCTGAAAATAATTAATTATTATGAAAAAATTATAAAAAATGTAGGGGGCGACATGTATGTAAATTTGTATCTTAAGAAAAGTGAAAGTTGGGGGGAGGGGTGAAGGGGAAAATGGACAGTATTGAAATAAAAGGCCAGTTTTAGAATGAGAGGGGGGTTGCGGGACAGGGGAGGGGGGTCGCATTGAAATCTCATACGAGAAAAGAAAAAAAGTTCAAAAAATTTTGTATGTAGGGGGCGACAATGTATAAAAAAAAATTACGACACTTTTTTGGATGGGTTCTGTATTAGGAAGAGGTCCTGATCATTTTAGTTCCGGCATGAACCCCCTCCGATTTGTAGTTTCCCAGATACGAGGGTCAATAAAAATAAAGGGGAGGGGGTTCGGATTTTTCTGGTACTCAGCTCCCTTTATATGACCATACCAAAAGTTTTCATGACTCCTGGGAGAACAGAAGAAGCCAATTTTAGAATGGGAGGCAGAATGGCAGCTGGTGGTATACGTCTCTGCCTACCACAATATATGGTATTATAGGTATGAGGTAATTTTTTATTTACAATATAGGTAAATTAATTTGACGTTCATTTGGGAATTTCAATTTCAAAAGCTTGCAACATCTTACAAATAAGAAATACCCCGCCGCGTTCAAGATATGCTTTCCAACAAATTGTTATACAGAAGTGTATTTAATTTTATAGTGAGAACAATGGAAAAGATTTAATTTTATAACATCTAAACTACTAGAGCTAAACAAATATTGTGATATGTGAACAGAGGCAAATGGACTTGTATCCAGCCTAAACCCAAATATAAAAAAAAAAATATTTTTAGTACACGTGTTATTTTTGAGAAATATAGTATTATATGACTTACTTACCGATGGTAGGTGATTGAAGTAGTTGTTTTCAAACGTCCTCTATAATTTCGGCACACTTTTATAACGCAATACGCCATTTTGAGGCACAAAATTTTAACACTTAGCACAACTGTCAGACACGATGACTCAATCGGTACTGAGCGGCGGTAAAGTTCAAGTCAGTGAATAGTTCACTTACATTCAGTGTTGCCAATGTAAATTTCTAAAAAATCTTATACAATTTGGTAGTATAGATAAAACACAAACTTTTTTAGCCACATTTCCATTATTTCTTGCTAATTTTCGACTAAGGCAACATATTTACATGTAAGTTACATTGTTTTCGACACGGTCGCGCCGCTCTGGCTCTATCTCTAGAGTGTATAGGTAAATATAATCAAAAGCAAGTATACAATTTTATTGCACATTTCACCATTTTTACGTTAAAATCAGAGAAGAGATTGTAAGTGACACAAACCCTGCAAATGAATTCTAACTAGGTATCTCCAGTACAGGGGCGCGCGACTATTTACCTTTATCATGGTGACATCACTGATCTAAAGGACTATAGGTTATTTATAGGTCAGTGGGTTACATCTCATGAAAAAACCACATTAGCCGAACTAGAACGATTTCCATCGAACACTTCCGATCGAGTGGATTAAAACTACCTCTATAGGGGTTGTTGTAAGTTGTAACCACCTTTTCTGCAAATGACCAAACAATAGGAAGTTCAAGGTCATCATCTCGAATTATTTCACATACTTTATGGATCCATTAAGGGGAAGTCAGTCATCAAAATCCAATTTTTAATCAATTATTTCAGAAAACCTGATCTATTTACGAAACTGAAAAAAATATACATTGATTTTAAGGATATGACAAATATTGTTATTGTTTTGAAAATATGATTAAAAACATTTTACTCGATAGAAAAAAAATCCTAAATACACCTCTGAAAACATTATTTATCAAATTTTATGGCTATAATATAGATGGTACCATTACAAAAATTAACATGAATATTTTTTTGGCAATTATCTATCGTTTCATTGTAAAATTATTTTTATTTTGTATAAGTTTTTTTTTAAATTGCGATTTAAACAAAAATTATCGCTTACTGTTTCTATCCTGCTCGCGTGCGCTCGATTCTAGATAAATGCATTCTGCTCTTTCATTACTCATTTTTCCATCGACCACTTCCCCTTAAGAGTGTAGTGTACCGCGTCCATGTCCATACAAACGGAGAAAACGTTTTACTACCCCTAAATATTATTAAATTTTAACGATTTTGTAATATGTTACTGACATAATGAAAAACTACGTACGTATTTTTTCCTTTTTTCAAAATTCGTAATAGGTCAAAAGTTATAAGCCCCTCAAATCTCGGTTTTTTTGGTTCATAACTTGCTGGTAATAAACCGTCTGTATTTGAGAAACAAAGCAAAATTTCAAAAAAAGCAAAACGTACGTACGTAGATTATAATCTGCTAAAACGTTTGACACCAAAATTATAAGGTTTCGTTATAGTTTAGTAGGTGTAAATCGTTTTCGCCCAAAACGCAATTTTCAACGAAAAACATACCTACGAACACCCACGAGCTGCAGTGCTCTCTGTCGCACTGATGCCCGGGGGAAGAGTGCGATTGAGACAGAATATGATTTTCTAAATACCTATTTCGCTGCGTACGCTGAGCTACACGATCCTCTTAAGACGCTGAATAGAGCCAATGACCTTGAGAGATGGCACCGCCCCCACGCGGGTACACATACACACCAAACGACGTGGCTGCCACTAATAATATAGCATCAGGCTGCAGCCGGTACTGTCGGTACACGAGCGCTTACCCACACACGCGTGCAGTGCGTACATAAAATCTCGAAAATGAGAATAAAGGAACTTGCTGAAAATTTAATTAAAAAATAGAACAGTATTACGATAGTATATTGCTAGATAAAAAATCTGTCAAAAAATCAGAATCATTGCATACATTTTAGTACTGTTTCTAGACAGTATAATATTTTTTTAGAGGTACATTCGTGATTTTTTTCTATCGAATCAATATAGTTGTATTATGTTTTGAACACAGTAACTTAATAACTCATAACCTCAAGAATATCATATATTTTTTTGATTATGGTCACTGCAGTGGATATGTACTTTTACGTATCCTAAAACTCGCATTTAGCTCTATACATCCTCTTAACAAGAACTTGATATTATTTCTAATAAGTTTTGTACATTACTTGAATTTCTGAAGTCCGTTTTGTATGAAACTCGCGACTTACCTGAAAATAGGGTACAGCTCCTTTTTTAATATGACGCCTTAATCCTTTAGCTGTTGTATATAAATTATCTGGAATAAAATGGGCAGAACAAATACGACTATAAAGTGTTGGTACCCAGTCTGGTTCTTTTCTTTCTTTTCGAGTAACCGCAAGCCATTTGCTTTTCCATAATTCGTCATTTGGAAATCTGCAATTTATTCATTTAAAATAAACTGAATAAAAATAATATAAAGAAAACGCAAAATCTATCTATCTATCTATAATCACGCCTTTTATCGCGCAAGAGGGGTAGGCAGAGACAGTCGAATGCCATTTGCTACGATCATGACATACCTCTCTCGCTTCTTTTATATTCATCATACCTTTCATTCATGCTCGACGATTGTGTGTACTTTTAATATTTCCATCGATCAATATATTTTTTATATGTTCAATAAAAGTACACCTAGGTCGTCCTCTGCCAGCATTGCCTTACACTTCAGCCATATAAACCTATTTAGTCAATCTTTCATCCTTCATTTTTTCAACGTGTCCAAACCAGCGTAAACTACTTTTCTTCATTTTAGTCACAACATCATCTTTCACTCCGCATTCTTCTCTAATAACATCGTCAATACGTTTTATACCACATATTATAAAAAACGCAAAATGCTTTATAATTATTACATGAACAGAATGTGTTAACTCTTTCACTCACGCGATGTTTAAGTATGCAGGCGTCTCGCTTACACATAATAACTCTAAAAGTCTGGCAATAACAAATGTAAAGAAAATATTTATCAAAATACTTACGAATGAAAAGTGACATTATCAGATTTAGTATATGTTCTTGAGTGATTTGTGCACCCGCGAAACACACAAGATGGCATTTTATTTATATAAAACGTGTATAAACTTATAATTTCACAGTGGCGTACGTGTGCATTACGACAGCGTTGACCAACGCGAGTACGCGACTGAGGCGAGGCGACTGACAAATTAATGAGACCGGTGGACTCGTAGATTAGGTGTCCCGTGTCACAAAAAAATGGTAATTTATTAGTCGGCGAGAAACCGGACATTATTTATGGTACTACAATGGCAGTACATAACTACTATGTTTTCAACCTTTCTTCTTCTTTTAATATGGCTCCACCAATGTTAATTGGTCATTTGCCAATGTCAAGTATTATAGCCTAGCTGGTCGTTTTTTTGACAAACTGTTTCAAGAAACAGATTTTTGCCATGTAGCGAGCGAACGCTTTTATGCATAGAGTACTAAGCCTATGGAGGGGCCATAGACGGGCTCCCCCTTTCGCCAATTTTTCCCCCTTTGACCAGTTATACTGACCAGGTGCGCAGTAATAAGTTACCTTAGATTTCGTTGGTATCGTTTTGTGTCGCGAGACAGAGCTCTAAGAAAATAGTTAATTGTGATGTTTTAAACGGGAAAGGCGATCTAGGGCGTCAAACTTAGTGTTTTCAATCATTAATTATAATTATTATGTTTGTATTTTAACATAATCATCATATAACGTAAAATCCTTTGCGACAATAAAACGACAGAAAAATACAGTGGTACAGGGGCTAGTACTAGGCGTTTACCTCTCCCCCGCCAAAAGTGGCAGAAAAATTTGTTCGATGATTTATACCCTTCACGTCTCCTTTGGTAAATACTCAAAGCTTTTAAGCCAGAAGGAAAATCAGTTTTAAAAAAAAAACATGTTTCGGCGATTCAACTGTACGTCTTTATTATTATTCAACGTTTTTTTTGTACAACCATTTACATATTGCGCTTGTGTGTGTAGTGTCTGTGAAAAGTGTGAGAGAGAGAGTAGGCCCAACGAATAATGATGTAGTTTCAGAGATTACCCCTACATCAAATCTTATAAATTGTGTAAAGTATGAGCACTCATTCATACTTTTTGTAGAAAATACTGGCTGTATGTTTTAATACTGGCAACTATTCTTTTGGACAGAGTTTCAAATAATTATAAACTATATTTGAAGCTCTGTAGAATTCGAGACTGAAGAGAGTCCGGCATCAGCAACGCTGGAATGATGTAAAATAGGACTCACTGAAATATATATATTAATATAAAAACCTACTCTTATCATTGAAATCGCCTTAAAACCCGTTATATGGTGGAGGCGCCGGGTAGTATATATTCGATTGATAATATTGTATTGATCGGGTATATATATTTAAAATACGGTATTTACGTGATATAAAAAATAATTTAATAATATATCATAGTATAGTGTATATTCGGGATTAGTGTAAAATCGCGAGTGTACCAAGAGAAGAAGAAGAAGGTATACCCAGATTGCAGTTTTGTGGAGACAAGAAGCTGTTACGGAGTTGTTGGAACTTGAAGTATAATTCGACAGAAAAAATAATAAGAAACAAGAGGATAATATATAAAGCTAAGTGGTTTGAAATTAATAAAATGTCCTCAACATCGAGATACGACGGAATCTCGACTTCCTTTGAAAATTTTTTGACCCAATTTTCAACACTAAGTGCCTTGAATTCATGGACTGATGAAACTAAAGCTCTCATCATTATAAACTATTTAACAGGCCCAGCTCTTAATTTTTTTAAAACTAATTGTGATGCTTCTACGACTTATAATGAAGTTTTACAAGTATTAAAGGAAGAATTCAGCACACAGACTGATTATGCCGCTCAATTTTATACATCAAGGCAAAATCAAGGTGAAAGCACTTTAGATTTCATATATCGAATGACTCTATTAGCAAAGCAAGCCGAAATTACGAATGAGTCAATTATTATTAAACAAATATTATCCACATTGTCCTTTTATAATAAGCGAAAATTTGGTACGCAATTGTTTACCACCTTAAAAGATTTTAAAAATGCGGCCAAACATATCTTAGCTCTACTTAAACATGGTTGGCATTTTATTCCCGGGGGTGGTAAGGTAATTTTATATGATATAGAGTAGGTAAGATTATCCTAATTGTTGATATTGAGATAGGTATTGAGAGTGAACTTCTATATTGACTATTTAATAGTTTGTTTCTTTTTAAGTTATCCTTTATAAAATAGGTTACTACAACTGTTTCTTAGAAAGAATATCAGTCATATATTGATACTTCTTATAGTCTAATTAAATATATTTGTTGGATGTGAATTAACATTAGTAATTTTCAGATTCTTTTTAAATAAAATGATGACTGATGTTCTACCATATGGTAATATACTACCATATGCTGCCTGATGCAGCATTTGCAGGTCCATGCAGCCTATACAGCCTTGGGGTTGTCAGCTGTTATACAACTAGTGCGCGTGTGTGTTTTTTTTATGATAGTTAGGATTAAATTTTTTTTTTTAAATTTTAAAAATATTTTGTTCTTTTGGTTTAAAGTAGGTTGACCTAACAATCAGTATGATCAATATTTTTTGACTGGTTTTGATTGATTAGGATTAAAATAACTTGAACCATTTTCAATTAT
The DNA here is from genome assembly GCA_963924495.1 of Nemapogon koenigi. NCBI lineage: Eukaryota > Metazoa > Arthropoda > Insecta > Lepidoptera > Tineidae > Nemapogon > Nemapogon koenigi. The sequence goes on from OZ004655.1 coordinate 2,100,947, forward strand.
TTTATTTTATTGTCTTTCTTTTTATTAATTTTTCTTTAATAATAATTGGTGTAATGGTTTGTTATCTTAATCGGTTATTAGTAGTAACTTCTGATATTGGGTCATAATTGATGTAAACTGTTCCAGTCTTAGGTAGGTTAGATCTTTTTATATTTTTTGTAAGCTTCAGTTTCGAACGAGTTCTAAACTTTTTTCGTAGAAGGGGGGATGTAAAGTATGAGCACTCATTCATACTTTTTGTAGAAAATACTGGCTGTATGTTTTAATACTGGCAACTATTCTTTTGGACAGAGTTTCAAATAATTATAAACTATATTTGAAGCTCTGTAGAATTCGAGACTGAAGAGAGTCCGGCATCAGCAACGCTGGAATGATGTAAAATAGGACTCACTGAAATATATATATTAATATAAAAACCTACTCTTATCATTGAAATCGCCTTAAAACCCGTTATAAATTGTACCTCTTTATAATATTAGTATAGATTAGATACATGCACCCATAACACGTAATTATTATGCTTTGGGGTACTTACCATATTTAGAACCGCGACATCTTTCGTTTCGACTCGAAGGCCAAACCGACGAATACATACAGGGCCAGCCAGGGAAGGAATGCACGGCCCGATTGTGTCCAACAGCATAATGGCCGACATTCTAGTGTTGGACATTCTCGGGCTGTGCATTCCTTTTTCATCACCGATGACAGTAGTTTCTATGCAAACAATAAATGGCTAAAATAATTGTTCTAAGTTTCCTCATTCTGGTCAAAATAAAAGATGTAGCGGGGAATCCTAATGTATGCTTACCATAAAAATTCTACCAAAAATATTTCCGAGGCTGTTTTGAAAAAGAAACTGGTTTGCTGTTCTTTTAAAATGGACCATAACGCTGTATAGTGTATACCTACATTAGACTGATATTGTACAGACTGTCGAATCAACGGGTTTTTTGAATGAATTAATATAATATGTACGATTTTCGCCTTAGGAATAAAAAAACCGTTTCTTTTAGCACTGCTTTTCGAAGCAGTTTGTCGATTTATAAAACGGGTTACGTTCCGTTTCACGTAAAATACGAAACGACCCAGCTCTAATTAGCCTATCTATACTAATTTTATAAAGAGGAAATATTTGTATTTTTGTATGTTTGTGTGTACGTTTGTAATGAATAAACTCAAAAACTACTGTGCCGATTTAAAAAATTATTTCACCATTGGAAAGCTACATTCACCCTGAGTGACATAGGCTATATTCTATTTTCAAAAATTCCTAATATCGCGTATTATTAGTTAATTGTGCTGCATTGAGCTGCGTTTGTGCCGCAAAAATCAGCTCAATATCTCAAACCGTTTTGGGGAAAAAAATAAAAACCATTAAAAACGTGAAATTTACGTTTTATTTTTTTTTTTCTCAAAAACGGTTTGAGATATTGAGCTGATTTTTGCAGCACAGTACGGCACAAACGCAACACAATGCAGCACAATTAACAAAAATACACATTTCGAAAAGTGCGGGGCTAACTTCGACCGTTATCTGTAAAAAAATGATAGTGATTGGATCGCTTTCAAGTTACGCATTTAGGCTGCGGGGCCGCCAATGATAGATATACTATATAAAGTGAGGAGTCCGCTAGTTATTAATCAATATATGTACATATTAATTATTTTACCTTACAGGCTCCTCGGCATTAAAATCTTGTCTGTGATAGAGGATAGAACAATCATCAGGCATAGACGATATACAAAAACAATTTACCTTTATTTTATTTTATTATTTTACCTTTTTTGGAAAAGACGTATTCTGCGCAGGCCCATTTTTGTACCTACAATAAAAATCACTGTTTTCAAAATGCTCCGAACATATAACAGTATGCTGACTTGGTTTCCAAAAAGAGTCGTGACGACTTCCTCTAACGACATCGGACCAAAGGCTCGATTGAACAGGATCAGTTGGAAATCCATAATTAAAAAGTATATAGAATATTATTCGTCCTTTTCAAGGGATTTTTTTTCATAACCTAGCAACACGTGCTTTAATATTCTGTGGATAATTACATGTTATGTGAAGAACTTTATGTAAATGCAATACTTACAGGTGGTATGTAATCCCAGAATCTTTTTTGTTTTTGGAACTTCTATTATTACAGAGTTTCACCGCGCAAGTAGGCATTATAACTTGTAAAAATTTATAATGAATGAACTCAAAAACTACTGTGCCGATTTAAAAAATTCTTTCACCATTGGAAAGCTACATTACCCTGAGTGACATAAGCTATATTCTATTTTCAAAAAAAATTAGGGATCCTTACTAAAAGTCCAATAATGTAACACACAATAATGCTTACACAAGTGCTGAATTTCAATCTTCTGAAAAGATGTCTCGCCACAATAAAATACAACAAAATATACCTACTACTTGCTGGCTAAACTCCATTATAAGAATTTCCATATTTTTTCTTCCATATCATTGAAAATGGCGGGGTTATTAATGATAGAGTTGTCTGTTGTAGTCATCGATGTAAGTTGTAGTTGTAAAACTGAAGAACAAGTTAATATGGAAAAAAAGATTGTCACGTCAAAAGGTTGTCATTTCGAGACTCCTTTAATTCCATAATTATGCGTTTTTCTTTACAAAGGCTTTTCAATTGCTTTGCAGTGGGGTTATTGTTGAAGCCCCCCATGTCAGCCCATGAGATCGTAGGTATATTTCCAAAAAGTAGTTCGATATGGTCTTGGCTGCCACGACTCTCAACTAAATTGTTGTATTATCATTGAGCGCTTTTAAAGCATAAAATAAAGCCGATAAAACCAACTTTGTCACGTACCATTCGTCAGAGAAAATGAATTTAAAAACGATTTAAAAAAATGTGAATCTCTAGGCATTATTGCCGGTTGTAACAGTTCTTAAAATCATATTTTTAGAATACTAACCGGGTCTAATGCAGGATGCAAATGTAAAGTAGGTACAGCATCATTTCTTAGTCTTCGTTGTTTTCCAGCCAGAAATAAATGTTTCTCAAAATGGTTAGAGCAAATAGTATTACTTTTTTGCGGAAACCAATTGTATCGCCCAGTTGTGCTAATCCATTGTCCCTTAAATTCAACTTCGCTGGGAAATCTGCAAAATATAATAAAAAACCTTATCACAGTAGAATAAAAAGAATATGATGAGTATTTTATAATTTTGTAATAAATATTTGTATATTTTTGTACAGCGTTTATTAGTAAGGACTAAGGGGGTAAATCTAATATTGTTATTGAAAAAAGTAATAAAAAAATATACTTGAACGTTTTAAAATGATTATTATTAGCTATCAAAACCAGATTTTTCGAATTGCTCGGAAAGGTGGAACCCTCAATACGCGAGTTCGACGAAAAGTAGAAATATTTTATCGATATATTTATCGACTACACGCAACACTGCGGTGCAATAGGTATCAGATTTAAAAAAATACTAAATAATAAATAATTATATTCAATACTTACTTGTGATATGAAATACCGGAGTTTGATACATTTGATTTTCCACTGTGGTTTCTGCACGACAAAACCGAACAATAGGGCATATTTGTAATTTTTAAACAATTAAATCGAGAAATACTCCGCAGTTCCAAAAAGGAACTAGCGACGCAGCGACGCGACACGAGACTAAATTGACATTGTACAACTAGACAATTCCGTGACACGCTCAAACGTTCTAGCATGCCATCTCGTAGCGGTCGGTGCGTTTTATACATTAGTGCGAGGGAGTAGGGCTATGTGATGGGTAGGTTGAAGTATATTGGGTGCCGGCTGAATTGAAGCGTGCTACGGTGCGATTGGCTCTCCCAAGGTCACGTGACTTATAGCCGGCTATAATATTCTGGGGAAGAACTAAGATTTCTTTTTCCGTGTCATATCTTTTAAATGTTATAGAGATTTTGTAATTACATCTTACCGTCGAACGTAAACATCCCACTAATATTATAAACGAGAAAGTTTGTATGGATGTATGTTTGTTACTCAATCACGCCAGAACGGCTCAACGGATATAGATTATAGACTGGAATAGCACATAGACTACTATCCCGGAATAATGTATGGTTCTCTCTCTTACGCTCTATGCCACTCTATGGGTTCCCGTGGGATAGATTTGTTTTTGTTCGACATGATTTTTTGCATAGTGGTAGTTTAGGGGGTCATTTAGAGAGAATGACATTACTTTTGTACCGCGAAAGCGGGCGGGGGAGGGGCGAATTACAGCCACATAATTTTTCTTTTTGGATCTATTTCCACGCGTGTGAAATCTTGTATATCATATATTAATTACCCGATTGAAATTACATGCCGTTAGTTCATTTGAAAGTTTTCGTTTTCTTGGTTTTCCATCGGTAAGTAACTCTGAAGTTTGTCTTTGTTGTTCCGCATATTCTTGTAATGATTCTGTTTGAGTTCCCCTCGACGTTATATTTATAATAACTTTGTCTTTTCCTTTGATTTGTGCCGATGTAGACGGTTCTGCTGAACAAGAGCCTTCTTGTAATAGGTTAGGTAAAATATTGATCGAAGGTAAAAGCATTGTTGAAACAGCATCTATTTTATTGAAGAATCTTCGAAATGTGCAGAACAGCGTAAATGGGTTGTCCTCTTTAAAAGCTTTTTTTGTAATATGTCTTCTCTATCGACTAATGTCAACCATTTCCGGCGCCTGAAATATGCGAATTAAAAGCTTTTAAAAATCTTGCCTTATGGTCCATTTATTATATTGTACCTACTAATAATTTTTTAACATCGATTGTTCAGGGCTGGCGGTTATTGATGTGGGTTGAGTGGGTACTTTTACTTAACTTTACTTTTTTTTTTACTTTTAAAATACCCACTCGAACTTTGGATGTATTCCAAGCTTTGTAAGATAAAAAATACCTAATTTATCAATGGAAAATATATCAATATTAGTTTTACTGTAGTTCCGTTTTAAAATCCCTTCCCTATTAATATAAATGCGAATGTAAGTTTGTTTGTTACGCTTTCACGCAAAAACTACTTAACCGATCATCATGAAACTTTGCACATATATTCTTGGAGGTATTAAAAGTAACATAGGATACTTTTTATTATCACGGCATGACGACGGGAACGGGGTGGGCAGAGGTGAACATGACAAAAGCTATGTATGAAGTGTATGTTTGCCAACATTTTGAAATAGTCACGTACGAAGTCGTGGGAAACAGCTATTTCTAAAATGTTTATACTAGCTATCCACCCCGGCTTCGCGTGTGGACAATATTAACTGAAACGGCTCGACCGATTTTCGTGAATTTTAGTGTGCATATCCGTTAGGGTTGAGAATCGGACAACATCTATTTTTCATCCCCCTAAATGTTAAGGGTGGTCCACCCCTATTTTTTTTTATAGGTAGGGTAGGGGTAGGGGTAGGAGTAGGGGTAGGGGTAGTGCGGGCAAGTCAACGTTTGGGCAGGACAACGTCTGCCGGGTCCGCTAGTATTTATAAAAGACTGTCGCGATCCGGTTGGAAGGTAGATGCGAGTAAGACTGGCGACAGTGGCGACCAAGTACGGTATTAAAAATGTCAAATGCGAATCTGTCTGCTAAACAGCGAGGAAGAATATATGCTACTTTTAAGCCCGGTTTCCACCGCCAGCGGAGCGGACCCATTAAGGACTCCGTTTAACTCGCAAGAGTAAACTACATACTTGTATTTCCACCAACAAATAGTCGAGCGGAAAGGTCTGAGCGAGCAAAGAGTTGAAATGAACGTACTAGTATCATAAGAAGGTAAATGTAAGACAGTTAATAAACGGATGTCGACTCCAATGGTTGTGTCATTATAACCCCAACATCACATGGCGATCCTGCCAACTCGCGAACAAATGGACGCGCACGCAAGTCGTTCGTCGACCGATATAAAATGGACTATTAAAATAAATAATAAATAAGTGAAAAATAAATAATATATAAATAAGTGAATAATTTATAAAAATAAAATGGGAATAATACCTAAGCCGATTCACCAACCGTAATGAACAATCAGTGAAAAATTAAAAAAATAATAATAATAAAAAAATATTGTAATGAATATGTTACTAAATATAATACAAAAATTGGTCTGGAAATGAAGAAAGAAAACAACCCCGCTCCAAATAATGTTCCTGTAGAGCTGCCGGGTGTTGGTCGAGTCCTGTAGAGTAACACTCTGTGAAAATTTCAAGTGTCTACCTACCTAGGTATTACGGTTCACAGGCGGACGGACAGACAGCGGAGTCTTAGAATAGGGCTCCTTTGTTACCGTTTGGATATGGAATCCTAAAAAGAACTAAAAAGTTACAAATAATTTTTAATGTAAAAATCAATTACCTACATACACAAATATTTAAATCGGTAGACAAATAACAATATGAGCACACCGCTCATTATGGGCGGGTTAGTCTTAATCGAGCAACTGTTCAGTATACTTTGGTGTTATTCTCGAAAGATGTGATTCCATGATGGGAAATCCAGTTTAATCCGGTCCACGTAAGTCAGTCAGCACTGTTGCCATCACAGATCTTTAGTGTGGTTGCCATATATAAAAATAAGAAAAGAATGTGTACGTACTGTGAATATAATTATTGTTTCATGATCTTAAAAAATCAAGAAAAATTAAAAACATAAAATACAATTAATACTTTAATTGTTAATAATAATTATATTAAATCAAATATTAAAACAACAAAATTATGTAAATATTTATACTTATACAAAAATAATTTTATTTACATAGAAAAATACAAGTCTTATAAAAATAATACTATAATTCATAGAATTCTGGTTTAAGGGTTCTTGGCAGTCGGCCATCTTACTTTAGTCAAAAATATGACAAATCTCAATTAATCCTAGAAAAATGAGTATATTTATACAACATTATCAACTCAAATTGCTGATAATTATTATTTAAAGTGGGATTAAGCCATATTTTTATAATTTAGGGTTTTAAATAGGCGTAGTTTATAAAACAAACATTGCTATTGCTTTTTAAAAACCATGGCTATTTACAATTCTTAATAATGAAAATAATAACTATCAACAATTTAAGTTGAAAATGTTGTATAAATAAACTCATTTTTCTAGGATTAATTGAGATTTGTCATATTTTTGACAGATATAAGATGGCAGACAGCCACTGACCCTTAAGTTACAAATATTGCTATATTTAAACCTCAGAATACAGAACAAACGAGAATACGCATGCATACTGAATAGTATATTGTGTCCAAAATAATACGATATTTTCCAAACCCGTCTAATTCTGTAATAATTTCTTCTATATTCTGACATTTAAAACTAGAAAGTTTTTGTTTGTAAAGAACAAAACTCGAAAACTCTTTCACGATCATAAAGCTTCCAAAAAAGTACAATTCTTGTAACTAAATAAAAGGAGGATTAGTTCCACGACTAAAACCGCGACACGGATCTACGAATCAACGTGTTTTTATTGTACAGAATTTCTTATACGAGTTTTGTTAACGGCATCGGGCGACATTAAAATTTAGCGACCCTAGTCTTTTTTCTAGTCTATTAATTCTTTCACTAATAGGAAGCTACATTATCCCTGAGTGCTATAGGGTATATTTTATTTTGTTCAAAAAAAAACGAACGAAGCCGGGGCCGGAAAGCTAGTATGATTTTATTTAATTCATACAAAAATCTAAAAAATAAGTTTTGCAATTTTCTTTCCCTTTTTATTCATACTATTAGGAAAAAAACAAATAGCCAAATCGGTCCAGCCGTTCTCAAGTGACGCGCTTAACAACGAACAGCATTTCATTTTTATTTATATAAATTTACACCGTTATTCATAAACGTTTATTAGCAACATTTTTGTTAAAATGTGTTTTGTTTCTTTCTATTATTAGTAAAGACAGGTTTGTTAGAGAGTGACAAAACATATTTTAACAAAAACGTTGCTAATAAACGTTTATGAATAAAGGCCTTAGTTTACAAAAAATATACATCAGGCACAACGGTTATACTGAGCTCATAATCCTCGTACACTCTCGTGAAGTATTGCTCTTTATTTTTCGTTACAGAGCTCTCTGTATCGCTGTCACTCTCAGAGTCTGCCGCCGCGTGACACTCCCACGACTCTGACGCTATCCTCTGGGCCATCTCTTTGGTTAGGTAGACCTGGGAACAGAGAAAAATATATTTAAAAAAAAAGGCAAAGGCCGTCATGGGGACTGGGGACATAATAGATGCAGTATGTAATTACTATGGGACAAAGTCATAAAAGGAGTTCTTAAAAAAGGTCATTGGTTCTTAAGAGCTCTCTTGGTCGCGTAACCAACTAAAAAACGCATGTGTTCGAATATCTTGCAGCTCTTTTATCGTTCTCACCTAGACTACGCGTAAATAGAGAAAGGAAATTTCCAAAGAAAATTGGTACAACAAAATACACAAAACGGACTTCAGCAAATCAAGTATTGTACAAAAAATATTAGAATTAGCAAGTTCTAGTTAATAAAGTATGTGAAAATCTTAATGTAAATAATATACCTACCAACAGAACTTACTAGCTCAGATTTTTCCGTTTCCTTTTCACATTAGCGAGAAACCTGTAAAACCTCTCTTCTCGAGACATGATTACACCCAGGTGCGAAACAATATCACATTTTAACGAAACATTTCGAAATAACTCGGAATCAAAATGTTTGTTTTAACCCATCTATCTATCTATCATCACGTTACGATCCTCACATACCTTTCGCTTCATACATGCTCCACTTTTCAAAAAATGTTAACTGGCGGAAAGCGAATATAAATGTAGGGTAGTGTTGTACCGTCCCACCTACCTGTAACCAGGGCCCGCTGTGAGCGAACCGTCTCGCCCCCGAGACAGCCGCCCCCGACACCCCCTCACCGACCACGGTCACGCCGCCGTTGTTCAAGTAATGGTGCCACGTGAAGTGACGCTGGTGCAGCACGCGACCGCTGTAACGTTCATACGGATTTCATTAAGGGTATAATTTACGCGGACACCAGAAATATTTTTAGGACTCTAAGCTTAGGCACCAAATAAAATAAACAACTCCAAATAAAATAATTGACACTATTAAAAGTGTCCTAAAGTATATCATATTATGATCCAAAATAATAGAAAAAACATCAGAAAAATCGCACGCCTTGTACTAATATTTTATTTGGTTTCTAAAATGGATAAATGGTCACCAAGTAAGGTAGGTAGGTTAGGTTAGGTTAGTATAAAATTTATAAAGTATAAAGTGTATTTTAAAGGCGTCTATATATTTTTATGGCAGTCAATAATACCAAAAATGGATCTATTTCATAATATTTTAGGAAACGTAATTTGGTGACCATTCATCCATTTTGGTAACCGTTTAGAATTTTTTTGGTACAAAATAGATACATTTTTGGGCGCCGCTTAAACACATTAATGGTTCAAATCTAAAAAAAAAAAAACAATGCGGCCGTCACGGTACGCCCGCCAGATGTGGTTCACATCAAAAACCAGGCCGGAGAGTGAGATGGCTAATATTTTTTCTAGATATTCTTCGGTATAACATCTTGTTTCCAAAATTATCACTGGCAAAGCCGGGACGGAAAGCTATACAATATATGTCAGAAGGCAGCATGCTCAAATCACGTCGGGATCACCAATGTGGCAGAATATTAGGTACTACCTTAACGCACCGCTTTATATAACTGCTGATGACCTGATAGCATTAACCTCAGATTCTAAGTCTAAACCCACTATTATCTCTGAAAGATTCATCACATCGATTTAAACGTTTCGGAGCCTATTCTGGACAAACATGCTTCAGTATCGTGTAATTAGCATTTTTCTTTCAAGAGTTGCCTTACAGGGGGGGGGGGGTTCCCCAACAATTGGACATTTTAATATTGGACATTTTAGACATTTGACATTTTTGACTTTTAATATTGATTATTATTTTATTTATATTTTGTTGCTATTGCGTGCTTGCAAATGTTGAAAACGCTTAACTATTTCAATTGTGTGCAAGCTCACACAGACACAAAGATAGGCCTAATCCTGTGGATGTAATGCAAGTTTTATTGCATCAAAATCTTGCTACCCTGGTTTTGCAAAAGCAGATATGCATTGCCTCAATTGGCCATGCTACATACTTATGATATACCTTTTTTATAATTTATTTTGAAAATATAGCCCATTTTAAGAAACTAATTTCGATATTATTGTTTTTTATCCATTGCGTCTATTTTTAATATATTTTACAAATTTTACCCGCGAAAAGTAAACTTGACGTCACAAGAATTTGGAACAGGATTATAATCTTGGCCACTACACATAAAAAAGTGACAGTCAATCAAATTAAAGTCAAGCAAACGTCAGTCAAGGTCGACTAACCTAAAAAATACTCTTGTTTATATATAATTATTTAAATTGAATAGTTTTTTACATTGGCAATTAAATAGTGTTTCATCCCGTCATGTCCTAATAACACGTAAAATATAAATTTATAAAGACGTCACTCAAAGATTGACGATTACCTTTTTTTGTAGGCAAAGGTATTTTTTTTTCATACTGCTTATGATGACGTCATACATCGGTCAAATGAAAGTTATTGTTTTTTGTTGAATATCTTAAAAAGTATAGACTTAATTTAAAATCTGATAAATAGAAATTGTACTGAAAGCTTATATCTCGAAACGGTTTCGGGATCTCCGTTCCTGTTCAAAAAGTTAGCATGGCCAATTGCCCTGTTAACAGTGTTGATGCCGAGAGGTATTTTAGTATGTACAACATTATCGTAACTGATCGCAGGCAAAGTCTAAAAGAAGAAAATGTAGAAAGTACAACAATGCTAGCCTTTAATTAAGTTTTATTTTTTTTGCGAAAATTTCCGTAACTCTACTAATAATATAATATCGCCGTACCTACTGTAACGTCAACACAGTAGAAATCCATTTATGGCAAAATGTTTTACTTGTTATTTCAAAATGTTTGTATTGTGGAGTGCTGTGGATTTTTGTAATAAATAAATAAACAATTTCAGCAATAGATGGCGCCACACAACAACAAAATAAACAGAAGCCACTTACTTGATAGCTAGCGGTATAAGCGCCGCACTCTCAGCATTCATATATATATGTACACTCGGTACGTACACCACTGGCTCGCCGCTGTTCAACCACTGGAAATATAAAATGGATGGATTATGCCCACAGTAACAAAGTCCACTTTTTGTCAGTTGTCCATATTGAACAGAAAACCGGTGGCAAGCCTGTTTCTGCACGTACCGTTGGTCAAGGTCATCTTGTAACTGTCAAAAATATGGCAAATCTCAGACAATCCTGGAATTAGGTGAGTTTATTTATACAACATTTCCTTACCACACAGTTGATAGTTATTATTTTAAATTGAATTGAGGCATTCTTTCATTATTTACGCTTCTAAATAGCGATAGTTTCCAAAACGAGCATTGCTTTTGGTATATACTCAAAGCGGAAGATACATAAAAAAAAGATTCCGACGAATGGAGAACTTCCTCCCCTCTTTCTTTTGAAGTACGGTTAAAAAGTATTACCTTATTTTTTACCAAACGTACTGAATTTGCGACATCATGTACCAATGATTGCCATCACTCATAGACTCGCCATTATTGCTTAACACCAGCCTTAATATAAAAAAACGAGCGGTCGCATATGATGTGTAACATCTGACATCTCACCTTGGTACACGCACACATTGGCTGACAGTACCAACCTCTCGGAAAATGGGTTGGTACCATTTGACGGCAAACTCCACCATGGCGCGCGCTCATTGGACAAATCAAATAGCGCGCGCTTCCCCGGCTTCCTGTTTACACACTTCCGTCCATATTCACGATTGCAGGAAAGCGAGAGGAAAGATGTTACACATTAAAAAGAAAGTTTAAACTTACTTGTTCACCAATTTCCGACAACGCCCGGTCAATTCTTGACATTTTGAAACTGTCCGTGCTCATATCACCTGCAAATCATGCAAAGTAACATTAAAAATATGATAACTACGAAATGCTACTTGCTATTTTTAACCGATTTTATTGTGATAAAGTTATCTTTCTCATGTTTCTGGTACGCGAATCTTATCTTATATTATAAAGCAAATGCACAAATCACTATAAAAAAATACCCAAATCGCTTCAAGTGTGCCTATAAAATTTGAAAAGTTCTCGATTTCCCCAGGTACCCATCATCAGATCCTGACCTTATGACCATGGGACCAACTGGAAAGTATACCCTTTCAAACAAAAAAAATTTCCAAATCGGTCCAAGCGTTTTCAAGTAATGGGGAACCATACATAACAAAAAAAAAAGTTTCCGACGAAATGAGAACCTCTTCCTTCTTTTGAAGTTCGGTTATAAATAGTGTTTTCCCAGTCCAATTAGATTATCTTATATATAAAATTCTCGTGTCACGGTGTACGTTATTGAACTCCTCTGAAACGGCTCGACCGATTTTCGTGAATTTTAGTGTGCATATCCGTTAGGGTTGAGAATCCGACATCTATTTTCCATCCCCCTAAATGTTAAGGGTGGTCCACCCCTAATTTTTTTTTAATTTTTTTATAGGGTTAGGGGTAGGGGTAGGAGTAGGGGTAGGGGTAGTGGTTGGTGTAGGGGTAGGGGTAGAGTTAGGGGTAGGGGTAGTGCGGGCAAGTCAACGTTTGGGCAGGACAACGTCTGCCGGGTCCGCTAGTTATTTCATAAAAAGGCCACGTAAAGATATTTACGTCTGTAAAAAAAAAGTGACAAATCAGTTTAAGAGGATCGTGTAGCTCAGCGTACGCAGCGAAATAGGTATTTAGAAAATCATATTCTGTCTCAAGCGCGCTCTTCCCCCGGGCATCAGTGCGACAGAGAGCACTGCAGCTCGTGAGTGTTCGTAGGTATGTTCTTCGTTGAAAATTGCGTTTTGGGCGAAAACGATTTACACGTACTAAAATATAACGAAACCTTATAATTTTGGTGTCAAACGTTTTAGCAGATTATAATCTACGTACGTACGTTTTGCTTTTTTTGAAATTTTGCTTTGTTTCTCAAATACAGACGGTTTATTACCAGCAAGTTATGAACCAAAAAAACCGAGATTTGAGGGGCTTATAACTTTTGCCCTATTACGAATTTTGAAAAAAGGAAAAAATACGTACGTAGTTTTTCATTATGTCAGTAACATATTACAAAATCGTTAAAATTAAATGATATTTAGGGTTAGTAAATCGTTTTCTCCGTTTGTATGGACATGGACGCGGTACACTACACTCTTAATATGGACAACTGGCAAAAAGTGGACGCTGTTACTTGCGTCTCTGACCCCACCGCAAGGTTTTATGCCGTGAAGATGTGTTTTAAATGGGAAACTATTTTTCCAAGTAGTAAATAAAAGCCATACTTTGTTCTCTCTGATTGTGCGTCCCAAATTCCAGATCCATATTGCTCCCAGCTAATCCATTCAAAGGTTTGCCTCTCTCCAACACCTGTAAAGTGTAAAAATAAAAAAAAAATGATTTGATAACATCGGGGGTAAGAAAGACTCGTATGGCGTGACGGCAAACGACATGCCGTCATGCCCCCTATCTGCTCTATACTTCCTTGTGTGTGCGTGGCGCGTATACTATATTCTTTATTGCTACTCGTATGAGTGTGCTGTACTGCGTGTAATAGAGTATACCTAATGCGTCAGTTTCGATATTTCCCATGTACCGCACGTCTCGTGACGGCTACGTTTTTTTTACATGGTATAGTTTTAGGCATTAGGGTTAGTTCGAGAGGGGTAGAAAACGAGCCGCCTCCACTGTGGGTTGGCAAGATTCTAGCTAAACTATAGTACCGTGTGCGTGTCAGTAGTCCAGTGCAGCCTGGCCGCGACTCCACCCAGGTGAGCGGGCGCGGTGCTCGCGCGGTCAGACCGGACGCACGACTACCGCCGGCAGATGTCGCTCACGAGCCACGAGCCGCCTCCACTGTGGGTTGGCAAGATTCTAGCTAGACTATAGTACCGTGTGCGTGTCAGTAGTCCAGTGCAGCCTGGCCGCGACTCCACCCAGGTGAGCGGGCGCGGTGCTCGCGCGGTCAAACGACCGGACGCACGACGACCGCCGGCAGATGTCGCTCACGAGCCACAAGCCGCCTCCACTGTGGGTTGGCGAGATTCTAGCTAGACTATAGTACCGTGTGCGTGTCAGTAGTCCAGTGCAGCCTGGCCGCGACTCCACCCAGGTGAGCGGGCGCGGTGCTCGCGCGGTCAGACCGGACGCACGACGACCGCCGGCAGATGTCGCTCACGAGCCACGAGCCGCCTCCACTGTGGGTTGGCGTTTTAAACAATTATTAAAGCGAAATACAAAGGTACTGTGGACGACAGGAACAAGGACTGACCAAATAAAAGAACAACTACCATTTTGATAGTTGGGTGAGCCAAAAAACATTATCTTAGCACAAAAATAGAATAATACAACATTTAAGTGCAACAGGCTTGCCACACGAATGCTAGTATTCTATTCTCTCGGAAAGCTAAATCATAAAATTTTGCAGTGTATGCATAATATGCAGAAACTTATTACTCAATTATAATAATCATATGAAAAGTATGCGCACTTCGCAGCCAATAAAAAGCTCCATTTTAACTACTTAAATAATAAAAAATCCAACAACAACCAGGAATAACCTCAATAAATTTGCTGATCGACCAAAACCTTCGCCATTTTTTTCAGCATTACAGGGTATGGGCAGAGGGTAACTTTGCGTTTACGAAAGACAACATGACATAAGGGATGTTGACAATTTTTTGAAAATACTTTTAAATTATAGCTGTAATATTTATTATACTTACCTAATAAAATAATTAGAAAATTTTATTTGTATTTTCATTTAAAAATCATGGTTTTAATTATTATAATCCCCGCGAAAACTATGACGACGTCACATCTAGAAAACCAACAAAATTATGGTCACAGATTAGATAAGCTAACAAGAAAATAACTTAGTCAATGACAGGTTGACAGACGGTTATTATAATAGAGTTACTAGTCTGTGGTTATTTATTTGACATGTAATCGTAGGGGGGAAGTAGTGTAACGGCTAGGCCGTACAGGTAGATAATTAGGTCACCGGGCGGACACTCACACGCAGGACGGTGATCAGTTACGACATAGCACTCGTGGCGACCGGACGTACGCATATTAGGTGCAACACGTCACCGTAGCTCATTAGCATAGCTAGGCGCGTTAATTAAGTACAGTGGCACTGTCTAGGCAAGCGGGTAGACTTCGTGGTGAATATATTGATAGTCCAGAATACCATCTTTAATTGATACTTACCACGTAGGATACCTGCCACGTTAACTCGTAGAACATACCACATTAAGTTACATTGGTGACCCAACGACGTCGCAAAACCGCCGTTATACTGTGCGCGCAAGGCCACACACGTCGCGTGTTTTGGAACTTTATGAACTTTGTTTGTGTATATTAGTGTCATAGTACTTACAGTTTTTTTTTGTGTTTTAACTTTTCATTGTACATTTGGTTTATTTATCGTGTCATTGTGTGTGAACTTTTTAATAATGACGGAAGCCGCAGCGGGACCTTCTGTTCCCACGACAGCTGACGAGGACAGCAAGGACATGGCCGCAATCACAGTCGCGGCCAGGATACTAGGCGAGATGGAGCTAGGTGACCAGCGCCCCTCGCAGCTCCTTCGCCGGATGCGGGACCTGGCGCGCGGGAAGATAGTGGACGACACACTGCTGCTGTTGTGGCAGAACCACCTTCCCGCCGCCGTTCGAGCCGTGTTAGCCGTGGCCAACACGAAAGACCTCACGACCCTGGCCTCCATAGCTGACAAGGTCATGGAGACGCAGGCACCCCCGCGGATAGAAGCCGTTCAAGAACGGCAACAAGAAGCATCTGCCGCTGGCCAAAACTCCGTGATGAGAGAGCTTAGCCAGATTTCGGCGCGACTGTCCCGGGTGGAGACCTGGCACAGGCAGCACAACGGAGACAGGTCGCGGGCGAGGACCCAGCAGCGAAGTAACACACCCAGGCGGACGCAGGACAGCCCAGACTGGCTGTGCACCTTCCACTATAGGTACAAGGGCAAGGCGAGGAAGTGCCAGCAGCCCTGCGAGTGGAAGAGTCCCAACCAGCAGGGAAACTAGTTGAGGTGCAGCAAACAGAGGGCATCTGCACAGCAACAGCCTGCCCACAACTCCAGGTCACCGACATCACTAGCGGTCTACGGTTCCTCGTAGACACAGGAGCCAGTGTTTCGGTGCTACCCAGAAAGTGTGTAAAAAGTGTTAGTGTGAGTGATAGTGACGTTACATTATACGCCGCGAACAATACGCCTATAAAAACTTATGGTTCTAAGACACTTGTGTTAGCATTAAGACTGAGGAGACCGTATCGGTGGACATTTGTGGTTGCCGACGTCAACCAACCGATCTTGGGAGCGGACTTCCTCGGGTTTCACAGGTTAGTGGTTGACATTAATGCCAAGAAACTGATCGACAAACTGACTATGCTTGGTACGATAGGCAGTTTGGTCAGCGACAACACGCTAACGAGTATTAGGTCTGTAGACGTGAACAATGAATTTCACGCCATCCTTGAGAAATTTCCGGACCTACTGAAACCGGCAACGTATAAGGATACGCCGAAGCATGCGATCCCTCACCACATAGAGACAAAAGGACCCCCGGTTTTTGCTAGGGCCCGACCTCTACCCCCAGGAAGGTACGAGGCGGTACGAAAAGAGTTCCAGACGATGATGGAGCTAGGTATATGCAGACCCTCCAAGAGCCCTTGGGCTAGTCCGTTGCATGTAGTGCCCAAAAAGAACGGCGACATAAGAGCCTGTGGCGACTACCGAAAGTTGAACTTTATTTCCACACCCGACAAGTATCCGATACCGAGACTACATGACTTTACTTATCTATTAGCAAATAAGAAAGTGTTCTCGTGTCTAGACGTAAACCGCGCGTATCACAATATTCCTGTGGCTAGCCAGGATATAGAAAAAACCGCAATAATCACTCCGTTCGGATTATTCGAGTTTCCTAGAATGACGTTCGGCCTACGGAATGCCGCACAAACGTTCCAAAGATTCATGTCGCACACGGTTTTACAAGAATTACCCTTTGTTTTTGTGTACATAGATGACATTTTGATCGCTAGCGACTCTCAAGAGCAGCACAAAATGCATCTCCGCGAAGTATTCGAACGGTTAAACAAATACGGAATAACGATTAACTTGAATAAGTGTCGTTTCGGTGAACCACAAATTGAGTTTTTAGGACATGAAGTGTCCACTGATGGCTTAAGGCCACTACAAGAGAAAGTCCGGGCGATCTCAGAATATCCCCGACCCGAAACAGTCAAGGACTTGCCGAAGTTTTTAGGTATGGTGAATTTTTACCGATTCCATTTACCTAATGCTGCCACGCAACAAGCCCCTTTATGTAGCTACCTTCACGGTTCTAAAAAGAATGATAGGACAAAAATAGAATGGACATCGGAGACTACTGAATCGTTTGTTAAATGCAAAGAAAGTCTTAAAAACGCCGCGATGTTGTCTTATCCTAGGTCCGACGGTACTTTAGCCCTATTCTTAACAGAGCGTCAACAAAAATATAGCGCGTATGACCGCGAACTTTTAGCCATATACGCCGCTACTATATATTTTCGAAAAAGTTTTGAAGGCCGACCTCTCATAATTTTTACTGACCACAAACCGTTAATACACGCGTTTAATAAGGTAGGCAGTAACAAAGAAATTCCCCGTCGCACAAATCAGTTGTTATTCATTAGTGAATTTACAACGGATATTCGTCATCTAAGTGGCAAAGATAACAACATCGCAGACTCGTTATCTCGAATTGAAACGGTTTCGCTACCTAGTGCCATGAATTACTTGGAATTAGCGACCGCACAGGAAACAGACACGGAGTTATCTCGATTATTGAACAAAGATAATTCGTCTCTGCAATTAAAGCGAATTTTTATGCCTGAAATAGAGAAGTACATTTACTGTGAGGTTTCTCAGAATCGGATTAGACCTTTTATAACCTCAGGGTTCCGTAAGTTAGTTTTCGACAATGTACACAATGTTAGTCACCCAGGCATGCGCGCGACCCGAAAATTGATCCAAGAAAGATATGTCTGGCCTAGTATGAATCACGATGTAGGTACTTTTGCCAAGTCGTGCACGGAGTGCCAGCGGTCGAAAATAACTCGACATTCCATATCCAAGCTAGAAAGTTTTGAAAAGGCGGGACGATTTGAACATGTCCACATAGACATCGTCGGTCCGCTTCGTATATCGCAAGACGGTTACAGATACTGCGTTACGATGATAGACCGCGGAACTAGATGGCCAGAGGCTTTCCCGGTCACTGAAATAACTGCAGATAAAGTTGCGAAAGTGGTTTACGAAGGTTGGATTGTTAGGTACGGTACACCTATTCGATTAACCAGTGATCAAGGTAGACAGTTTGAGAGTAACCTTTTCACTGAGTTAACAAAGTTGATGGGTATTAGCAAGCATCGGACAACCCCATACCATCCGCAGAGTAATGAACTGGTTGAAAGATGGCACCGCTCCTTAAAGGCAGCGCTAATGGCTAAGTTGGACTCCGCCACATCTTGGGTTGACGAGTTGCCAACTGTCATGTTAGGCCTACGCGCAGTGAGCAGAAACGACACCAACGTAAGTGCCGCAGAAATGACGTTCGGCAAGACGCTTCGCCTGCCCGGAGATTTTTACACTCCAGACAGCGAAGTTATTTCTTCCGACTATGATGTCATAGAGAAAATTCGCAGCGCCATCAGAAACTGCAAATCGTTACCTATAGAAACACGGACATCGCGTACTTTGTTCGTGCATAAAGATCTGCAGACCTGTTCTCACGTCTTTGTTAGGGATGATAAAGTAAAACGATCTCTAAAAGCCCCTTACGACGGACCATTTTTGGTACTGGATAGAACTCCCAAGGTATTTCAAATACAGTTAGCGGATAGAAAGGTTTGCATCTCGATTGACAGATTGAAACCCGCATACGTTTTGGCCGACAGCGACTCAGAAAAGGTGACCACACGGCCTACCTCAGACTCAGAAAAGGTGACCACTGGGCACACCTCGGAATCAGAAAAGGTGAAACCTCTACCCACCTCAAAAACACAAAAGGTCGCTATAGAACCGACACCCCAAATAATAACTAGGAGTGGACGCGTTGTCAGGCCACCCAAGAAACATGTGCATTTTCAAAAGTAAAAAATGGCACATCCAGAAAGCATTAATACCCTACACCTATTCTAGAGATAAGATATCAAATTAGGTTACGGTTTTGCTATTTGTTAATTGTAAATGAATGTGTGTTTTATATTTTTACCTATGCATGTAATGACGTAATATTTTATTTTGCAATGTGTTTATTAATATCGTGTAACATTAAACTTTTATTTTTATAGCGAACTAAGGTATTCCAATGGTATGTTGTTTTAGCCGACAAAGAACACTAAATCAACAGAATCAGTAAATAATAAAATGCAATAATGTATATTATAAAATGTTAAAGTTGCATTGCCAAGCAAGAACGCAAACTAGTCAGGGAATCAAGTAACAAAATAAAAGACAAAGTAAGTTTTAACATTGTAATTTGAGAAAATGGAATTTAATGATTATACAACAACGACTATATAAGAAAATCACGTTCATCAATTTTAAGCACAGGAGTCATGTTCTACAATCGTGAGAGAACGCATCTTTAGAAAATGCAACGTTGAACATTTTTATAGCATGACGCATGACTCACTTCATTGCATAAGTACAGTCGGAGAAAATAATAATTGTACATTATTTTCTCTCTCGAATTATGGTAAATTTATATATGTTTTAGGATTTTGTAATTACTGTGTTTAAGGATATTATGTATGAAAATGTTAGCACTTAAGAACTGCTTATGTTATTTTTGATAATTGTGTTTATGTTTTTTATGTGTAACCTGCTTGCTAGACAGTGCTCACGATAAGGTTGTTTATATTAGGAAATATTGTAAACACTTTCTCTCAATCGTATGGGGGAAGTAGTGTAACGGCTAGGCCGTACAGGTAGATAATTAGGTCACCGGGCGGACACTCACACGCAGGACGGTGATCAGTTACGACATAGCACTCGTGGCGACCGGACGTACGCATATTAGGTGCAACACGTCACCGTAGCTCATTAGCATAGCTAGGCGCGTTAATTAAGTACAGTGGCACTGTCTAGGCAAGCGGGTAGACTTCGTGGTGAATATATTGATAGTCCAGAATACCATCTTTAATTGATACTTACCACGTAGGATACCTGCCACGTTAACTCGTGGTATATATCTAGCGGTCACACGGCCGTAGAACATACCACATTAAGTTACAGACATTTACTTAGAAATGACGTCACTTACCGTTTGTGGTCACTTGACCGGAAGTATGAATTAAATATTTTTCATTTAGATATTAAAAAAGAAATATTTATTAAACAAATAAATAAACATAATTTTCAGTGCCGATTATACAATAGACTATATAAAAAATATTATTGTGTATTTATTTTCTTTCACTGTCAACATCCCTATTACGCTTCGTTTTCTACAAGGAGTTTATACTTCAAGAAGTTTGTATACAATAAGTATATAAACTCCTTGCTTACGTCAGAGTGAAGGACAGTTTAGTTAGGTCACGTGGTTATATATTCTACATTCTATTCTATTAGTTTAGTTGTACCTACATTGTCTAAGCCCCCTGTTCTGTTTAATACAACCGGCTGCAAGTGGACATTGTTACCGGTATCTCTGGCCACACCGCAAGCTATAAAGGCTATGATGGCGTATGTTAAACTTACAGCTTATGTTCTTTCATGACATTAAGTACGTCAGCCACACTTTCCCGCTGAGCGACTCCGAGCTCCCGGTTCGTACAGCCAACCAACTAGAAAAAAAAAACATCACAATGATCCGAGATGGGTTCTTTCTAACCTTTTATTTATTTTATTAGATGGAGTTAGATAACTCGAACGAAAGTAAAAAACGACGGGTCGCCACCAATGGCTATCCAAATAATGGCCGGCCTGAGAAAGTCCAACTCTACAACGTACGGACAAACCCGTGTACTGTCTGTGGTCGACCCAGCAATTTGCTCGGCATTCCCGTATTGTACATTTTCGGGCCGGGCATTCGTTGGCCCCACGGATCCCTCATACCTTTGTCATTTTTGCTTCGGTTGATAATTACGAAAATAAATAATTTTGAACTAAGACGCCTAGAACAATATTTCTAGAGCTCTGTATCGCGACACAAAACAATGCCTACTGAAACCTTTTTACAGTACGACTATGGCCATATGGCCTGATGTGACCACTGAAGTAGGCAGAGAGAGGTCGCCGTCCATGGCGTCTCTTGGTTGTCTAACCACCACAAGTAGACCCCGGGAGTTATCTCCCTAGATTTTTGCCGGCGCTAAGAGCTATTATGATGATGATGTCAAACTGTACTTTTCAGAAAATTCAGTGCTAGCACAATATATAATTGAGAAAATTAAGCATTCGAAATTTATAAAATTGGTAATTTACAAAATTAAGATTAGATATTATATAGAATTTGGAAAATCTCCGAAACACATTTAAAAAAAGACTTGCCTGTAAAAAAGTGACAGTCCCGTGCGGCGTGTGGACCGTCGAGAACTGTGGGTCGGCAGTGACAAGCAGGTGCC
Source organism: Nemapogon koenigi (assembly GCA_963924495.1). NCBI lineage: Eukaryota > Metazoa > Arthropoda > Insecta > Lepidoptera > Tineidae > Nemapogon > Nemapogon koenigi. The sequence continues at coordinate 2,122,711 of OZ004655.1, forward strand.
GCAGTCGTGACTCAGCGCCGTTGAGCGGATCGTGCCAGGACACGTGGTCGCCGGCGCACAGTTTGTTGCCTGCAATTGTTTAAACAAACGCCTGTCAAAATGTACTTCTTTCGTGTTATGGCTCCATCAGGGTTTCGATGATTCCGCCAATGTAAAGTATTATAGCCTTTATAGCATCAATATGCCGATTAATCGGTAGCTAACATGATCCTGACTGCGATATGTTTTATTAATCACAACTAACATAGCGCGGGCGGGATTAAACCGGATTCCCCATCATGTCACGACGTGATGAGTTCGGCATAGCCCCTGCGTGCCATAGACCAGCAACTTCCGCGGGATCTATAAGGGGTTTGAGTTGAGTACTCAGTCTAAGGTATAAGCAGTCAGCCCCCCATATAAGTGGATTGACATCGAAAATAATCGGCAGGGAACTTCGTGAAATGCACTATAAAATGAGATAAGGATCTTTTGTCATTTGGCCGCGGCGCATATCGGAATCAAATATACTAAAATAATTTAGCACGCGCCCATCGAGGCGTGATGGGGAATCCAGTTTAATCCTGTCCGTGCTGTGATGGTTGTGATTAGTCGACGACTATAAGACATATCGCGGTCGGCGGGATTATCTTAAATACCGATTAATCGGCTATAAACACTATAATACTTGACATTGGCAAATCACCGATGAACATTGGTGGAGATATATTAAAGGAAGAAGAAAATAATTTAGTTCCATTTTTCGCTGCACGCTAAAGGATCCTTGTAGGACTGACTGTACTATGGCATTACCATTTTTTTACCTGTAGCAAACACATATCGGGCCAAGGAATGCATCAGTACAGCCGGCCATATCGGCGGCGCCACCTTCGTGTCGGCCCTCAACCGCATCGTCATCTCAACACCGAACCCGGACTCCGGTCTGTCTGTCGGATGCACGCGCCCGTCACCATGGAGGTCGGACATGCCGAAACTGAGGACAAAAATTATAGTTGGCTGTACTGTATACCAGCCTTTGACTGTCGGCAAATTAAAAAAATAATCTGACATTAGAATTTATCCTCAAGGATTTCTGGGATAAAAACTTATTGTCACTCTCAGGCCCTCAATCAATCAGTGTAGGTTTGACAGAATGCAGGGCTGCTCATCTCGGTACCTTGAGGACCCTTCGGGAGGCATGTGGCAACATTAAGGGGCTGATCGCTTCCTGGAGGAGCTGGTATGGCAGAATTCCCGCAGTTCATTTATAAAATTAGTTAGGATATAAAATTTATTTATTATAGCCTTTTATTCAGATATACATTTTTAAAAAATCACTTAAATCTAAGCATTTTTTTACACATCTGTAACTCTGTCTGTTTGCCTAATGGCAAAGGCCTCCACCATCTTTTTCCATTTTATTCTATCTCCTGCCAGTCTGGTCCAAGTTTATCCTGCCTTATCTTTTATCTCATCATCTCATCTCCAATTGTCTCCCCCGCTTCCTCTTTCTATTTCTAGGATACCAATATATAAAATAGGACCAACCTAATATAATGCCAGTGCGGAGACACCCTCAACTCTGCATTACCTTCATTCCAGTACATACTTATGTAGTCCAACGGATCCTTGCCACCGAGCCTGGTAACAAAAAAAAAAAAATGTAAAAGTTAATGTAACCCAGTTCATAGAGTAAGTAGCAATCACTATGTTCTTTAATAAGAGTCGGGTCGGGACTGTCATACATTAAAATTATATAAAATTTAGGGCCGAAAGGTACTGCCAACCTAACAACATCATACTGTGGATTGGTATAGAAATATTTGCTATCTCTGTGGCGTGAAAGAGATGGCGATACGACGCCATTAGTATTGGCTCATTTTTCCTAGCCCAAATTCTTTGTTCTAAGTTGCGCCAGCCTGAGTCAGAAGTTAATAAATTGTGTCAATTATAACCCCAACATCACATGGTGACCCTGCCAACTCGCGAACAAAATGGACTATTAAAATAAATAATAAATATGTGAATAATAAATAAAATAAGCACTCAAAATGGGAATAACAGAAATAACCCCACCAACATTAAGGTAACCGATAAAAAATACTATTTGCACTCCGGATGGGCGGATGCTTATGTAGGACGATATAAGGTTGAATATTGCTTGGCATATTTTATGTGGTCATGCAACTTAACTTGAAATTTCACTTATTTTGTAGCTTTTTCTTAAAAATTGTTAAAAAAAAAACAATTAAACAGTGAAAGTAATCGGTTAAAGTTTTAATAGATTATTCAAGCTATTTGATTATTAAAAAAAGTATATAGTTGTCGCGCAAAATATTGTGAATTTACGCACAAAAGTTTTTTTACAGAGGTATTTTGCATAATTTTTTTTTAATAGACCAAAACACTTATGAGATTCCTGACACTTCAAAGTAAGCGTTCAAAAATGCCACTTTTAGTAGATATCGTGTTTGCACCCTGCCTTAAGGAACAATCAGTGAAAAATCAATTAAAAAAAAAAATCTTTAATAAATATACTACAAAAATGTAGTTCAATAAAGGCATAAACAAATAGATTCTATACAAACATTCAACTCAGAATCATCAGAAATCACAGTGTTACGATAACTGATCCAGGAAATGATGAAAGAAACAAAAATCCTCAATTTTACACATAGAAGTTGAATTGAGAACAATATACAGTTTTTTAATGGATTTCATTATTTGTTTTATTTGTTGGAGGTTCCAGGTTTAATTTCAACTCGTGCAAAAAATGCTAAGTACCAATTTTCTTTAAGAATAAGTGCGTAATTGACTCCCCATAAAGCATCCGGATCACTTCTAAAAATAACATATTATTTATTTCTGTTATAGAAGTGACACATCTAGGTCTATTAAGTGCAGCAACAGGCTTGCTACCTGTTCTGTTCAATATGGATAACTGGCAAAAAGTGAACACTGTTACTGGTGTCCCTGACCACACCAAGGTATTAAAGGCAAGAAAAAAAAAACGGGAGCTGTAAGGCAACCCCCGAAGAATGAAAAAAAAAAAGTAAGTTTTTTTCCTATCAATATGAACCACCATGTTAAGAAACAATGAGTTACAGAATAATAGGGCAATAGAACTAAACCTTTTTTGAGACCATATAATAATGTAAATACATACAGTGGTTGTTGAGAATTGAACAATAATTACTAACCAATATTTCAACCGAGTTGACACTTGTAACGGGTTTGGTTGAGTAGGATACACTCTAAGACATGCCTCACATAATGCCTGCAGTCCAGGAGGCATGACCACATTGGGTAATTCTGAAAAAAAGGAAGATTAACCATATTTAGGTTTTTTTTTCATGGGTTGCCTCCCGAAACCATCATCAGTCCCAGGGTACACAGCAAAGTCTCCCTCTTTTGGCTATGGTATTTGTGAAGCTATACTAATTACTACTACTTTCTGTTTTCAAAACAAACATTAAAATGGGAAATGTATGTACCTGTTTTTGGCGTTGCCGCTTGTGTTTCATCTCTTTGGTTTGTAAATAAAGCAGGCTGTGGTTGGTTTTCTAAATTAAAAGTACCATGGAGGCTCTGTCCAGTATCTTCATTTTCGATATTCTCTGCACTCATTTTTTATATTTATTAACTTCACAAAACACTATCTTCAGTAAATCAATAAATTTAATAACAGAATTAGCTGAATTAGAAAAGTGAAATCTCATAAATAAAAGATTGGAAACAAAACAAAACTTTTTTATAATGAAATGAAATGCCACTGAAAGAAAAGAAATGCAAACTTTATTAATGCAGCCTATTTCAAGTGTTCATTTGTCATGCACGCTTTGATTAGAAAGGCATTGATTTTTAAAATGGTTGGGTTATATTTTAAATGATTGACACTTTAGTGACAGATTGGTTGAATGCAATGTTGCCATGCCTCAATTTACTTTGGTTTTTATTATTTTAATTTTTTTTTGTAATAAAAGCATTGCCCCGGGTGAGGATTCTAGGCAAAATAGACTGATTATATAAATCTTATAACTGTAGCAACGTTACCATAAGACAACTATATTATACACGTTGTACTATCGTACGATAAAACATATTTATATTTAAAATGTTGGTTGTAAAATTAATGCTGTATGAACTGCAATTCATTTGCCTAGTTTTCGTTTTCATCCGAAAATAAATATGTGTTGTCAAAATGACATCAAATTGATCAACAATTTGGTTTGATTTCAATCACTTGCTCTGTGTTTCCAATAGTTTCCATTCCATCTTTTTGCTTTTTGCAAAAAATCGATCGGCGTCTAGCGAGCGCGTATTTTATCGGTATTTATACAGTTATACAATTTAATGTGAACATTTTTAATTTAATAAGCTTTAATTAGTTGAATCTACATAATTAAAATACTGAGAATTAAATTTAGATTAAAACATGTCAACTCAACCAAGAAAACCTGTTGTACTAGCTGAGGAGACTCAAGAATTCCTAACCCAAGACCAAATCAAGCGCGAAGATCTCGCCATCGATGAATCTTTTTGCCCAAGTCAAAGCTACGCGGGACAAGTAACTAACAAACGAAAACTTCTGGACGATTCTTCGGAAATCGCAGCCAAACGCCAAGCAACTGGTAATAGCGGAGACGACGAAGATTCATTCAATTTTATAAATGAAGCGACCAATCTTAACGCTGCTGAGAAAAAGCTAAATCTACTCCGAGCACCAAAACGCAAAGCTAGCGTAGACTGTGATGAAGAAGATCTCTTCAACTTCCATACCGAAAGTGATCCAAAAGAGAAAAAATCCAGGATTTTCGATAAAAATGGCGACGCAGAAAATGGCAGTGTTAACAAGAGACCTAAATTGGAAGAGAAACCAGATATTAAACCTATCCGCGGCATAGACCTTAAAGAAATCTCTGCCATTGGCGTATGGAAGTTGTGCATAAAAACTGAAATTAAGCAAGAATTTGATGCCACAGATGAATTGAACAATAAATTAGATAGCATGAATATTGGGAGCTCAGTTGTGGTGATAAAAGATGATCTGATTAAGAAGGAGGTCGTAGAAGTTGCAGAACCTCCTTCAAATGGTGTTGTCAATTTTAAGAAGTTCAAGAAAGTTTGGCCGTTGAGTATGCAAGGTCCGCGGTCTAACGCTTAATTATGTTTTTAACTTATGGGTTATTATAAGAATTCCAATTATTTTAGGAAAGATATTGAATATATTGGAGATGTTACCTGTTTTTTTTAAATTCAAAATGCAAGATGCAAATGGCTTAGTTTTATTTGACACTTTCTACATTTATGCAAATTTTTCACAACTAAATAACACAACTATATAAAAAGCCTTAAAACTAAATATAACTAAGTACACCAGGTCTGTGTGGAATAGTGGCAAGATAACTGGCTGTATTTCCCCACTGATTTGTTGAGTGAGGAAAGAGTGAGGCCTCTTGTCATTAAAAGATAAGATCAGTCTTGGTGATTTTTTTTAATATTATAGTAATTTGAATAATTTTCATTGAATTTGGCATTTACTGGTGATTTGTGTTTTTCTTTCTAAGTCCAAGGGAAACAAAATGCCAAAAAAGACTTTATATTTTCTTTTTATAATAAATTTTTTAAGTATTATGTAATGAAGTTTTTTATTTAAACTAGCTCTTTATTCCTCTTTGATCCTTTGATTGACATTATCAATCAATCAATCAATTTCTGTCAATTTAAATTTTTCTATGGGTTGCCTTAGGGCTCCCAGTCCCAGGGAACCCAGCTGATGGTATTTGCAAGGCTATACCTAATGAGTGGTCACCCTATTGTAACTCAGATTCTAAGGAATTGAACAGGGCCAGATATATTTTAAACCATAAGAAGTTTCCATAGATTAGATTCCATATCACTGAAGGAGCTGGGGTTGCAGAAGTGATCCCATGTTTCAGCAGTAGTTTTTGTATGGTGAAGGAATGTATGTCCACAACTTTGGCGTCCTGCAACGGTAAGCATAATACGATATTACATGAAGCATTTATGCAAAACAAAGCGAATTTTACAGCGGATTCACAAGTTAGCAAAAATGCGCACGCGTCATTGCAATTTTATTGACAAGCGCAATAAAAGTAAAATCACTTAAGGGTACATTTCACGTAATGAGAATTCTTCTGGATCAAGGATCGCAGATAAGCTTAATTTCAGAAAACGCTCCACAACTACTAGGGTTCTATGTTGCAAATGCGTTACAGGAGTTGGTACTAGTGATGTGCCGGATATCCGTATCCATATCCGAGGGAGAAGAAAGATCAGTATCCGTTAGTTTTTGGCGGATCTTTTACCTTATTAATTTTCAATTCATAGATGAATTATTATATAGGTGATTAGGTAACAATAAAAAACTGTTAAATTCCATTCAGATTATTTTTTATTTCTTAAAATCGTATCTGTTATGAGAGTTAACTCTTAAAGAGGTCAATAACTTTTGTCCATAACAGATTATCTCTTTCCAAACGTCAATGTGCAATATTTACCGCCGCGTACTCTAAAAAAGTTAAGATCCGTATCCGTATTCGCGGATCTTGAGACCAAATATCCGTATTCAGATACGTATCCGCGGATATACATTTTTAACGATCCGGCACATCACTAGTTGGTACCAAAGAAAGTAACTGGGGACATGATAACTTGCTCAGCAATAAACAGTGATTGAGGCAGAAGTTCTTATTATTAAAAATCTACCAGGATTCCATGTCACGCCTTGGTGAATAACGCACGCGCCTATCGAGACGTGATAGGGAATCCAGTTTAATCCTATCCGTACTGTGATGGTTGTGATTAGTCCGCGACTAATAAGACATATCGCGGTCGGCGGGATTATCTTAAATACCGATTAATCGGCTATAAAAGCTATAATACTTGACATTGGCAAATCACCGATGAACATTGATGTGCCATAATAAAAGAAGAAGAAGAACATTGTTAAGGGCCCTATATCCATAATTTGTATTACTATTCCCAATTTCTCTGTAAATACTCCACCTGTGTCACTGTAATTTAGCATATAGTTATATAATATATTTATATTTACTATAGTAAATAGTCCACCCATATTTCCTATTCAATAAAACCCATTGAAAAAATAAGAGCTATTTCACTTAGTTTATCCCAGAAAAATTTCCAGTATGGGACCCTTAATTAAATATTTACGAACTAATAACCTAAATACCTTGGTCTTTCATTTAAATGTGTACAGGTTTCCTTGATCTAATTTAAGTAGATAGAGGAATGGTACTAATTTTTTTACAATAATATAGGACTTAACTACATGAATAAATAAAGTCATGGTAAAATAAAAAAAAAAAATTTACATAATACTTTATATTAAACAATGTACTATTACTCTGAATCATCCATTTTTGCACCAGCTTCATCAATTTCTTCATCACTAGCATCAACTTTTTCAGCATCACTGAAATCATAAAATGGAGACTTTAGTCTCTGTCTACCCCACTGGGATACAGGCATTTGAAAAGCATTCAAAAAGCCTAGCCATGTTCAGCTTTATCCAGACGCCTGGCAACCCTAGGTGTGACTAGGTATTTGTTTGTTTGTATGTGGTAGGGGTTTGAGTAGGGGTAGAGGTTAGAGTAGGGGTAGTGGTAGTGGTAGGTGTTGGAGTGGGGGTAGTGGGAGTGGTAGGAGAAGTGGTAGTGGTAGTTGTTTTTCACGGACGAAGGAAAGTAAATAGCAGGCAAGCCAACGTTTGGGCAGGACGTCTGCCGGGTCCGCTAGTAATACATAATTGTAGATGAACACTATTTATTCCAAGTAAGCAAAGACAAACTACATTTCTATATTCTTAATATTAAACTATATTTCTTAGGCCAGGGCCTCACTCATTCAGCCACAGGTTGGCTCTAAGATATATATAACAAGGGTAATACGAAAGCTACACTATCCCCGAGTAAAATATAGCTGTATTTTATTTCGTTTTTATATACCGAAAAAATTGACCGGGAATAGGGTTGCCAGACAATGAAACACAAAAGCCGGACATCACATTTATAATAAAAAAATCGGCAAAGTTTGCATTAAAGTTGAATAAATTACAGTTTTGTTATGTAGTGATCGATCGATCATATCGGAAAGCCGGACACGTGAATATTTACGCGGACCTAAAAAGCTGGACTCCTGGCAACCCTACCCGGGCGGGGGTAGGGCCATACCAACTTAGACTAAGAATGGAATGGGTCTGCACCTATTTTACTCATAATCCCAATGGGTAATCTGGCATAGGGCCCTGGGAATCAGTGCCTCACACTTTCCCAGTGCAAGTCAAGCGTTATCCTTCACGTGGTTGCTGCCTGTTATTGGCCTAATTCCCTCCGAAATAGGTAAAACTGAAACAGCTTGGCGCCTCCCCTCCTCTCATCCCCCCTATCCCTCCTCACCAAATCTTCCTACTACTCCCAACCCACCTCTACTTCAACCACAACCAATTCATCCCATCCCATCTAAATATCTTCATGTTACTCTATATATATTCATTTTATTATATTATTATATCCCTCTTTGTGTTTGTTCTTTCTCTAAATTATTATATGTATATATGGCTCACAATATGTGGCCCGTCAAACCTGGTCTGGGATGTGTAAGGGTGACCGGACTCAGAGACTTCAGCCCTTACCTGCACTAGAGCCTGTGCAGTTGAACGCCGTATGCAGGGATGACGGGATCCTGGGGGGTTGAGCCGAAAGGGGGATGCGTCCCCCCGGAGGCAACACGCCCTCTTTGGCCCTAATTTCAGGCTAAACGGTAGCTTCTTCGACTAGCCATCGAGGAAGAAATGGTCAAGTACCCCATCAGAGGGGCACAGGCGAGTTGTGGGAGGGTCTACGTCGATCGCCTCGGATATCGGCGTGGATGGGGGTAGGCCATGCTGAGGGGGCGAGGGTGAACGTAGCACTGGCAGACAGAATACCGGTCCGTCTCTGCAGTTTATTCCGAGCTCCTGATGTCGCGCTGATCCACCAACCTCCACAACTATATCGGTTTAGTAATCCTAATGCCAAGGCATTCCCAGTTGCGGGCTCCGTGGAGGGTGGGAAGCTAGACCGACGAACTTACAATCATTACATTTATGGAACAAAATAAAGGTATAGGGGATAGCGTTACCATCAGCGCTACGGTGGCTGGGGGGGATTCAGCCACCACTACTACAACTAAAACAATCGCGGGGAAACCCGCCAAAAACAAAGGGAAACCTAGCGCCAAAGCACAAGGGGATCGGACACCGGGGTTACCCACTGGCCTCCCCTGCGCCGCGGTGCAGAAAGTACCAATCAGGCCTGTGACTGGAGTGAAACCCAAGGGTGGATCTTCCTTCGCAAGCCACACAGACCTACAAACTTCGGGGAGACCAACGCAACCATCTGTTGGCACCCCAAAAACAACACCAACCAACAAACCTACACAGGCGGCCCAACCGGCCACAGCTCCACCAGACCCACTGGAAGAAGGTTGGACACTGGTAGGACACAAACAGAGGCAGAGTACCCACCATCATAACAAGAGGGAAATGCACAACAAACACCCTAGGAAATTCAACCCCAGTTCACGCCTGAGAAGACGCAGAAGGGAAAGAAGAAATACAGAATCTGACGAACCACAGCCTGGCCCCAGTGGCTATGTACAGCCAACGAGCAGAAATCCTGTTCGGCTGGAGGACAGCAGTGGTCGTCAAGATCATACAGCGGGGCAACCCAATACCAAACGGCCAAGACTGGACGACAGCCACTCCCCTAGGGGAGAGAGGAAGAAACCCAGGATCGAGAATCTTGTCCGGCAACAACCAACAGATTACGCTAACGCTCTTAAAGAAAAGCTAGTGGCCTGCGTTGTTACAGCCAATGCGCTGACACTCAGCAAGCAGCAGGCGGAACTCACTGAACAAGCCTTAATGGACGTTCTATGTGAGCACAACAACAAAGGCCGCGCTTTGAGAGCCAGCAACCCATCCGCAAGACAAGCCCCCATTCTCTTCACGGGGAGGCCCACCTTCTCGAACGGGGCTCTTCAGCTGCTCTGCGAGGATTTACATACCTTAACATGGGTCACAGGAGCGGTTGAGAGCATCACCCTGCCTCCAGACATAAAACTAAGGGTCGTCAAACCAAACGACCTAATACCACGAGTTGTTTGTGGCATGCTAATCCACCACAACACGACCACTAAACAGCTTGGAAATAACCTGGACGAACAAAATCCCTGGGCCGACATCCCCTCATGGCAACTCCTGGCGTGCACTCGGAGTGAGAACGCTATGTTTATAGTGTTCTCTATTCCGGAGACACTGGTGGAGGAGATCATCAGGAGGAAACGGCGGCTGGTATATTTACTGGGGGCCGCATATATACGCTTCCAAGGACCAGGGAGGCAATACTATGATGCACCCCAACAAAAACCCATGGACAACATGAACCAATTGGACACAAACCAAGCAACAACAGCTGCCCCAGCGCCACCTCCAGAACAGCTTGTGAACACCACGACAAGCTCTCCAATCCCACCCAATCTTCCCGAAACATTGGAAGAGCTCCCTTTACGGGACCTGGATAGCGGAGATGAGTGGATAGGTGGGCTGGGGAAGATAGACCTTACAGAAGGGTCGGGGGCTCCATAACAGAACTACCCACCAAAGAATGCAAAATATTGCAAACAAACCTCAACCATTCAATGACCGCAACGGCTCAACTACGGAAATGGCTTGAGGTAAACAAAACAGCGATTGTGCTAATTCAGGAGCCGTGGATTAGCAAATCAGGAAGAATACAAGGACTCACTAACACCGAAGGTAAGATCTTAGCAAATTTAAATTCTTTACCTAGAGCCTGTATCTTTGTTACTAAAAACGTTATAACACTACCTTTAACTGAATTTTGTACTAGAGACCTGTGCGCAGTAAGACTTCCTTCTACACAAGTGGAGTCAACTCACGATCTGGTATTGGCATCGGTGTACATGCCAGAGCACGAGGAACCTCCGCCACCAGAATTGGTGCGGCTCATCAACTACTGTGAAAACGGTAAGCTAGAACTTATCATTGCAACCGACTCTAACGCTCACCACACTCTGTGGGGTAGCGAAAGTTGTAACAACCGAGGTATAACGTTAACCGAATACCTATCGACTACTACACTAGATATACTTAACATAGGCTCAGAACCAACATTCGTCACTAGACGAAGCAAAACCATAATTGACCTTACTCTAGCTACGAGCCAAGCCGCGCATCTTATCTGGGACTGGCATGTATCCAATGAGACCTCATGCTCTGATCACAGATGGATACGCTTTGATATAAAGGTAAGTTCAATTAACAATACACCGAAAAGAAACCCTCGCAAAACAGACAGATCCAAGTTTACCAGCTTACTTACAAGCAGGCTGGAACAAATGAAGGAGCTGCCAGTAAATGATGCAAACATTGATAACATCGAAGAACAGGTAACAGTGCTAACTAACACCATAACTGACTGCTACCAAGTAACATGCCCTCTGACCTACCTAAAAGACACTAGCACCAACAAACAACAATGGTGGGGCCCTGAGCTAGAAAGACTAAGGAAAAAAGTCAGAAGATTATACAACAGGGCAATGAATACATGCCGTGATCAGGACTGGGACCTGTATTACACAGCTAAACAACTCTACAAAAAACGCATCAGATTCAGAAAAAGCGCTGCTTGGCGCAAGTTCTGCGAAGATGTGGAATCTAACGAACAAGCAAACAGAGTAAGGAAAATCCTAAGCAGTCACTCAGATCAAAAAGTAGGTACCTTACGTAAAACTGACAACACATTAACAAACTGTATTGAGGAAGCCCAAAGGGTCCTCCTTGAGACACACTTCCCAGACTGCAAAACAGTAAGTAACACACATTGGGTTGATAATATGGTATACCCAACCATTGAATGCTGGAACACCACCAGCAGAATCATAAATCCAACAAAAACAAAATGGGCAATTAACAGCTTTAAACCTTTCAAAGCGGCAGGTATGGATGGGATTTTCCCAGCACTCCTGCAGTGGGGAGGGGAACAACTAAACAACCGCCTAACCAACATATTCAGACTATGTTTACTACACAGGTACATACCACACATGTGGAGGGAAGTAAAAGTTATCTTCATTCCCAAACCAGGTAAGACCGACTATACCAACGCCAAATCGTACAGACCTATCAGTCTCACATCATTTCTTCTCAAAACCTTAGAGAGGCTAATCGATAGAGACTTGAGAGAAACTGCCTTGCACAACATACCAATGCATATAAACCAACATGCTTATAGCTCTGGTAAATCAACCGAATCAGCTCTTCACAAAGTAGTCAGTAAAATAGAAGAAATGATCAATAACAAAAGCATTTGTCTGGGAACTTTCATTGATATTGAGGGGGCCTTCGACAAAACAAACTTCTCCAGTATAAGGAAGGCAATGGACAACCATAAAGTAGAACCTGTCCTAGCCGACTGGATTGTCAACATGCTTAGCAAAAGAATTATCAGAACAGAAGATAGTAAACAAAAAGGTGCCATTGTGGTCAAAGGCTGCCCTCAGGGTGGAGTCCTTTCTCCACTCCTCTGGAATCTCGTAGTCAACGATCTCATAAGTACCCTTAACAACAACAACTACTATACAATTGGATACGCAGATGACTTAACAATCCTAATATCAGGTAAGTTTACTAACGTCATCTGTGAGGTCATGCAAACAGCACTGCTCCTAGTGGAAAAATGGTGCAAAACCCACGAACTGTCAGTCAATCCTGCAAAGACGGAGCTGGTAATGTTTACAAATAAGAGGAATTTGGGTAAGTACAAACTACCTACCTTATTCAAAACAGAAATTCAACTTTCCACGGAAGTAAAGTATCTAGGTGTCATCCTAGATAACAAACTCACCTGGAATAAACATATGGATAACAAATTAAACAAGGCCAGCATCACATTCTGGCAATGCCGCAGAATGATAGGGAAAAACTGGGGTCTGTCCCCCAAAATTTCTCTTTGGCTATACACGGCTGTGATTAGACCCATGGTAAGTTATGGAGCAGCTGTGTGGTGGCCCAAAACAAACCAAGCTACGGTTGTCAACAAACTAGAACGTTTCCAAAGACTACCTTGCATGGCAACAACAGGATGCATGAGAACAACACCTACAGCGGCCCTAGAGGTCATGCTGAATCTAACTCCGTTGCACCTATTCATACAACAAGAAGCAGCTGCAACAGCATTCAGACTACAATCCCTTGGTCTCTGGGACCAAACAGGAAATACACATACAAGAATTACTAACTTAACTATGAGGGAACTACCGTTGGCGGCAGCTGCCAATGATAGAATTCCCCTAACATATACTTTTGACAAGAAATACAAAATCCAACTTACCGAAGAGACCTACGAGGGGCTAAACCTTGGAGAACTTAGAATCTTCACGGATGGTTCCAAGACAAAGTCAGGTACTGGATCTGGCATATTCTCGGAGGACTTAAACATGAACATATCAACACCATTGGGTGTTCACAGCACAGTCTTCCAAGCTGAATGCATGGCGATCCGCCTGGCAGCTTCGGCCATAACATCGAGAGGAGTAAGCAAGCAATCCATCCGTATTCTATCGGACAGTAAGTCAGTGCTGCTTTCTCTCGGAAGCAACTCAATCAAATCAGGATTGGTGCTTGAATGTCACCAAGCATTAAATAAGGTTTGTAACGAACTAAATAATAACATAACCCTTCAGTGGATCAAAGGGCATAGTAACTCCCGCGGTAATGATGCGGCTGACGAACTTGCAAGGAGAGGATCAGGTAAGGTGGCTGTGGGTCCTGAACCACATATACCACTGCCTAGAGACTGGATCCGTGCACAACTCAGGAAAATAACCATTCAAAAACATGAAACAGGATGGGTCAAACTTGAGAGCTGCAGACAATCAAAGCTGGCGCTCCCATCCCTAAACTCTCGATTAACACAAAGACTAATTAACCTTAAAAGGAACCACTTGAGACAAATGACACAAGTCATTACAGGACATGGGCCCTTTAATAAACACCTTTTTAATATCGGCATTACAGATAGTCCACTATGCAGAGCATGCATGGAGACTGAAGAAACGGTCACCCACATCCTTCTGGAGTGTGTAGGTTTGACAGAATACAGGGCTGCTCATCTCGGTGCCCCGAGGACCCTTCAGGAGGCATGTAGCAACATCAAGGGGCTGATAGGCTTCCTGGAGGAACTGGGATGGCAGGAGTAACTAAATTCCCGCCTCACGCAAAATAGGCGCTAAGACGTCGAGTTGCGGAGACTGAGCCCGATAACCAGAACCAGAGAACCAGAGGCAAGGGCGAAAAGTTATAAAATGGCGACAGTAGCTCTAGTAGTCTACCGGTCGTATTGTATGAAAATAATAGAGTAAAACGACTCATTCACCGGGGAAAAAATATTTTTTCCGCAACATTCAAGTGTTGGTCATTCTCGGGCCGGGAAATCCTTGGTTGGCCATTAGTGCGAACCCATCGTTTTGGCCTTAGATATAAAACGAAAGATGTCGCGGTATAAGAGAGTCTATATATTATATTATTCTGTGGCATTACCTCTCTTCCGCTCCGTTTGCTCTATTAACATGCACGACGCCATCTGCAGTGACCTTGACACTAGCGCCAATAATGGTAGACAATTCTCCTTCCACATCTCTGTTCAATTTCGGTTTGCTTCGGTGCAGGTTCGGCTGATGCAACTTATTTGATGATCCTGCAGAGGAAAGATTTTTTAAACAACAACAAAAAACACACATGCGACGCGCTTCTTGTTTCACGCTTTGCAATTAAGCGCCACGTTCCGTACACCGAAAGCCTCATAAATCGATTGGCAAGAACATACAATTTATTTAGTTGGGCGCCATTGGTTAAGAACAAACAAAAATAAACACTTTCAACGTCTGTTAAAGAGGTGACACATTAAGTGCAGCAACAGGCTTTCCAGCCATTCTGTTTAATATGAGCAAGGGTAACTAGCTGTGGACACTGTTACTGGAATAGGCGATCGTCGGCTTTACCTGCACCATTGAAGCGAACAGAACGGATTTGGTAATTTTTGTCACTGAAACTATAGTTATAAAAAAATGAACTTACTCAGCGTCACGTACAACGGAAGTGACAGCGACAAGGGCAACTTAACTGACAGCGAACGAACATTGGCCTCCCCGCCCGGGTATTTCTCTTTCAAAAGACCAACTACCGCCAAAATATTCTCCTTTATTTGTTCCCGCCTCATCCCCAAATGGGCAATCTGTATTGTGGAGGTCACACCATCGGCCAAATGCAGTATGGCCGTTTTTAGGCCATTTTCCAGGGATTTTTTTAAGTTCTTCTCGTTTACCCGGACCGGAACCAGCATGTTGGGTTTCCTGAAGAATTTCTTTCCAAGTAGATATGTGACATGGTTCATAATCCTGGTGTCTACTAGTATGAAGTCATGTTGGGTCATCAAACGCCTTTTCAACTCGAACTGGTCATACTCCACTCTTAGTTGACGCATTGGTAGTACTGTTTTTATCTGAATTAAATTTTAAAAAATGAATACTTTTATAGGTATCTTAATAATCTGCAATTTTATAGTTATATTAGAAAAGAGGTTCTACATGGTTGCATCAACAGCATTGTCCGACCATGTAGAAGTTTTAAATGTGAAAGTATATTTGTCTGTGTCTAACTTGTGTAGCTACATATATATAAATATATATTGTGTACAGTCTAAGACATTTAAAATTTGGAAAATGCAGACTTGGCTTTGAAGCCTTATTGTTGAAGAAGTGACAGCAGACTTGGCTTTATAGCCTTATTGATAAAAGACAATGCAGACTTGGCTTTAAAGCCTTATGTTGAAGTGACATCAGACTTGGCTTTATACCCTTATTGATAAAAGACAATGCAGACTTGGCTTTAAAGCCTTATGTTGAAGTGACATCAGACTTGGCTTTATACCCTTATTGATAAAAGACAATGCAGACTTGGCTTTAAAGCCTTATGTTGAAGTGACATTAGACTTGGCTTTATAGCCTTATTGATAAAAGACAATGCAGACTTGGCTTTAAAGCCTTATGTTGAAGTGACATCAGACTTGGCTTTATACCCTTATTGATAAAAGACAATGCAGACTTGGCTTTAAAGCCTTATGTTGAAGTGACATCAGACTTGGCTTTATAGCCTTATTGATAAAAGACAATGCAGACTTGGCTTTAAAGCCTTATGTTGAAGTGACATCAGACTTGGCTTTATACCCTTATTGATAAAAGACAATGCAGACTTGTCTTTAAAGCCTTATGTTGAAGTGACATCAGACTTGGCTTTATACAAGGGTATAAAGCCAAGTCTGATGTCACTTCAACATAACTTCGACATATCAATAAGGATTGATAAAAGACAATGCAGACTTGGCTTTAAAGCCTTATGTTGAAGTGACATCAGACTTGGCTTTATAGCCTTATTGACAAAAGACGCTTTATTTGTTCTCTGAAGTAAGAGGCAATGTTCTTAAAGAAAATTGGTACTTCTTAAAGTCACACTCTCTCTAACACTAGATTAATATGTAATTGACGTTTCTGTTGAAAAAGAGTCCACTTACAAAGTTAATGCCATCTTTCCGCAGCATCTCCTCCCAATGATCCACTGTAGGCTCGTGGTCAGGCTTCCTCCCCTTCTTCAAGTCGGGAGTGATCAGGCACACCTCCCCGGTGGATGCCACCGTACTATGTGGTAGGAGGCTGGAATATTTAAAAATACATAAGTGTGGTTTGTTGTATTATGTTTTGATGCGACTATGCTAATCTAAACTCTGCATATTTACATCATTATTCCTAATACAATGTATCCCTATAAAATTATCTTGTTAATAAGTTTCTATAAGTTCATTTTTTTTAGATACTGTTCTCCCCACCAATGATACATGAGAAGTGTTCTTAATAAGTCAGCAAATTACATTCAACAGTATGTCTACCCCTAATGGGATCAAAGGTGTGATGATAATAAATAAGAAGGTACTTACAATGTAGCTTTGCCTTTTACATTTTGAATTTTCATACAATTAATTTCAAGAAATATTGGGGACTCTTCTTCAAACATTTTGTTTTTCTTTTTATGATGTGCCGCCATTTTATTTAATGCATTTAGGCACGATTCCACTAATTCTTTAGTAATATATTGGGAAGGCAAAACGTTGCTTTTATTCCTTTTTGTCTTTTTAACTTTAACTACAATTTCTTCAACTACTTTAGGTTCTTTGTTCACCTTTTTAGTTGGTTTGGCTTTTTGTTTCTTGTTTTTAGAAGCTGTTACTTCTGTAACGATTTTGGAAGGTTTCGTAGGTTTCACTTTCTTGATTTTAATCACATGTGGTTCAGATTTTGTTTTCTTCACTTTGACCAGAGTTTCTTCTACCACTTTAGGTACTTTTTTAATCACCTTTTTGGTTGTTATGGCTTTTGATTTTTTGATTTTAGAAGTTAAACCTTCTTTAACGATTTTAGAAGGCTTCGTAGCTTTTACTTTCGTCATTTTTAAATATCAACTGAATAAACAACTGTTTAAATAATTAAGGGTTATAATAGTATTTATTTGGCACAAAGCAAGTAAAGTATTTGGGGCAAGTAATATAATAAGTAAGTACTCTCTTTGGGGTTATGTTTGAAAAATTCACGTGCAAGTTTTGACATTTTACTTTTAAAATATGTGAATGATTCATTTAATAGGGCAAAGAAAGCGCTTTGTCATAAGAATTTAAAAGATATAATTATAATTTAATTTTGTAAATCAACTGTTTACTTATAAATCGAATGGATCTCAAGTGCAACACAATTTTTTACAATTAGTTTAGCATCAAACCATCTATCTATCTATCAATCATCACGCCTTTCATCCCAAGAGGGGTAGGCAGAGACAATCGAATGCCATTTGTTACGATCCTGACATATCTCTTTTGCTTCTTTTTCGATACTAAATTTCGACAGATAAATGTAACTGAATAACGACGTGATACTGGCAGAAATGTACTTATCTTAGTACAATTGACATCCAATAAAAAAAAAAAAAAATATATTCATCATACCTTTCGATTCCACGTGACGCCTTTGTGGTATACGCACGCGTCCACCAGGACGTCATGGGGAATCCAGTTTAATCCCGCCCGCGCTGTAATAGTTGTGATTAGTCAGTGATTAATAGGACATATTACGGCCGGCGGGAGCATTCTACCTACCGATCAATCGGCTTATTGTTACTGTGACGTCTATTACTTGACATTGGCGGAATCATCAAAACCCTGATGGAGCCATTTTGAAAAAAATAGAATAGAATAGAATAGAATCATACCTTTCATACATGCTCGGCGATTGTGTGTACTTTTAATATTTCCGTCGATCAACATATTTTTTATATGTTCAATAAAAGTACATCTAGGTCGTCCTCTGCCAGCATTTCCTTTCACTTCAGCCATATACCTTTTTAGTCAATCTTTCATCCTTCATTCTTTCAATGTGTCCAAACCAGCATAAACTACTTTTCTTCATTTTAGTCACAACATCATCTTTTACACCGCATTCTTCTCTAATGTCATCGTTCCCGATGCGGTCAATGCGTTTTATATCACACATTCTACATAAAGACCGCATTTATTTTAAATAACTGCAACTAAAACTGCATTCATTTTACTTTTAGTTGTAAGTTGTTTATTTCTGCATACATTGTTTAGTCCACCAAATACCTTGATTTGATAATATCAAACCAATATAAAATATATAAGAACACGCAATCGCCGAGCATGTATGAAAGGTATGATGAATATAAAAGAAGTATGTCAGGATCGTAACAAATGGCATGATTCCACGTGACGCCTTTGTGAATAACGCACGCGTCCACCAGGACGTAATGAAGAATCCAGTTTAATCCCGCCCGCGTTGTAATAGTTGTGATTAGTCAGTGATTAATAGGACATATCACGGCCGACGGGAGCATTCTACCTACCGATTATCGGCTTATTGTTACTGTGACGTCCATAATACTAGACATTGGCAAATCATCGATTAACATTGATGGAGCCATTATAAAAGAAGAAGAAGAAGAAGAACAAATGGCATTTGATTGTCTCTGCCTTGGGGTAAAAGGCTGGTAAAAGGCGTGATGATAATGATAGATAGATAGAGCAATTTTGGTATAAACACAGGGCAGATGCATGTTGAGCATCACTGATAATGCCACTTTAGCAGATCCCTCGATTTTATTGTAAATTTAAAAACAAAACTCATCAAGTGCTGCTACGAAATGCCAAGAAAATTGCTGGGTCGGGCAAAGATATGGATTTGCCTAGACATTCTAGCGTTGGACATTCTCAGGCCGGTCATTCCTTGAGTGGCCATTGGTCACAAGTCAAGCTAAAGATGTTGCAGGCCCAAGTATGCCACAGGGAACTCAGAGTAGGGTTTCGTATCTTTATATAATGGTTATTTCTAGAATCTATTTTTCAATACTAATTACTTATCTTAAAAACTAGGGGTTTCCGTAATTTGCCGTTTTTACCATGAAGTTTTAAGAAGGTGATTGAGAGGATAAAGGGGTCATAAACTTGATTTGGAAACTATTTATTTGTAAAGTCCTTCCCAATTGTATTTATTACTTTCCCCGGCCCAATCTTTCATTCATACAAAAATCACCAAAACAAATTTTGTGGGATAGGCAAAAGATAAACACATGCAGCCTCGTCTTCAGTTTTTGACTTTTGAAAGTTCACAAGTTCTATTCTATTCTATTTTTTTTCAAAATGGCTCCATCAGGGTCTTGATGATTCCGCCAATGTCAAGTATTATAGACGTCACAGTAACAATAAGCCGATAATCGGTAGGTAGAATGCTCCCGTCGGCCGCAATATGTCCTATTAATCACTGACTAATCACAACCATCACAGCACGGACGGGATTAAACTGGATTCCCCAACACGTCTTCGCGGCGCGTGCGCTTTCCACCAAGGCGTGTCGTGGAATCCCTTGTTCACATGCGCAAGTTTAGACATTTCACTTTAAAAATATGTGAATGATCAATTTAATAGGGCAAAGAAAACGGTTTGTCATAAGAAATTAATTAAAAAATAATATGTAAATTAGTTTATTAAATCAAATATTTACTACAATCAAATTTGATAATAAAGACCTCAATAAAATAAAAGCCTCTTTTTTGGTCTCAGTTCATTCGAAAGGAACCTCTTGTGAACGTATTATTAAAAGAAAATTGCTGTATGATAAATGGTTACCGTTTGCCTTTCATTCAGTTAAAATTACATAGCTTTGAGGTTATGTTTACTTTTACTTACAATAATATTTTATTATTTATAAAAAAAGAAATTAAATTAAATTATGCCTACCACTCCTGATAAACTCGAAGACAAATATGAGTGCCTCGTTGTAAAGTTTATTTCAGATTTAAACAATGGGTTCGTATTTTATACCTACATAATTATATTTATTACACTTGTTGCATCATTTATTATATTTTTTCTTATATACAGCAAGTTATAGTGGAACAGCCAATACGTTCTTTTATTTAATTGACTCAAAGACTGAATAATATTTCATTTTTTTAAATTGGTAAGCATAAATTACATATTACTGAGCTGGTACTTCCCAGAGTTCCCTGTGGGATTAGCATACATAGAACTGCAACATCTTTAGCTTTAACATGTGACCAATGGCTACTCAAGGCCTGAGTGTCCAACCCTAGAATGTCTGGGCAAATCCATATACTATCTTTGCCCGACCCAGTAATTTTCTTGGCATTTTGATGAGTACTTGATGAGTTTTGTTTTTAATTTTACAGTAAAATTGAGGGATCTGCTAAAGTGGCATTAGCAACTGTAGCCCTATTGGAGCAGATCATCAGTGATGCTCAACATGCATCTGCCCTGTGAGTATACTAATATTGGTCTATCTATCATCACACCTAAGATTTTATAAGACGATGCGTGGCCCGCCTCTACTAGATGTGTTCCGCTCACTATAAGATCGTGCCAGAGAGTTGTCTTCTAAGACAACTATACGCGTCAGTCTGCATTGTCGTCTGACGTTTGCACGCAATCTAAAATTTTACTGTAAAATTGTTTTTCTTTGATAATATTGCCGTACTGTTCTATTATTATGTGTAGAAATCATAGTGGGACAATTAATTTATCAAATTCTGTTGTGCCATACCACAAGTAAGTAATTTTAAAATTGTTTTATTTGTTTTTATTTATGTAGATTTCAAGAACGCCATTTCGGCCGTAGTGCTGTTAGTCGCCATACGAATTTTATCGATATCGATTTCATGCGTTTATAAAAAGTGTTTAGAAATATTCACTTTTAAAGTATTAATTACTTTGAGGAGTAATATTGGTTTTCATAAAAACCAGCACAATTTGCTTCAAACATTTTGAAGAACAACTATATTTACCAGGAAAAAATCGTCGAATACTTCATGGTGCAAAGTAATCTAAACATTAATTTACATTTACACTTAAATAGTTTGGGTTAAAATATTTTTCTATACGTTAAATTGATTGTCCACTTTACAGGTCACGCCTCAAGAAACTCCAGCATTATGCACTACACCTACAACTGGCATAAACCTAGAAAATAAACTAGATGACACACCTAAAAAAAGGAAATTACGTGCATACCTTTTTAAATTTAAAGAAGCGAAAGAGGTTTGACACAATCGTAATAAATAGCATTCGATTGTATCTGCCTGTCCCTCTTGGGATAAAAGGCATTATGATAGATAGATATATATATTATTAAAAAGCAAAACTTTCCGTTAAGAAACTTTGTGAGATAAGTAGACGAGATTCGAAGAAAATTGCACTATTCAGTGAAAAAATATAATTTGCAAGATGAAGAAATGTCTGTTTTAAAGAGTACAAAAATAAAGAAAACCATTTATTTATATTAATAAAGATAAAAGAAATTTAAGCAAACCCGGACAATAGCCCCCTGAAGTTAGGTCCTTTGCTTTAACACTTCATTTTTTATTCACCAAAAACATACAATTATAATATTAGAAAACAATTTGATACATTGTATGTGTGCCACACCCCAGGACTCTATAAAAATAGTACTCTAGTATTGCTGCAGAGACTGGATTTACTGAAGAAGTTTTAAAAGCAATAATAGTTATTACCTACCGCAAAAGTATTTGTTATTATTTTGACAAATAAATAATAAATAAGTATGTACATTTATTTGCATTTATTTCCTTAAAAAATAACTATGACAAATAACATAAAAATGTTATCGATATTAATTTTTATCGATAGTGTCAATGCCTAGTGTATGATTGCAAATTAAAGTTGTGTGCGTGCGTGACAAAGTGACACGTTTGTTTGTTCTAAACAACACATCTAGTAGGGGCGTCGTCTTGCAAAATCTTAGCATCACACCTTTTATCCCAAGAGGGGTAGGCAGAGACAATCAAATGCCATTTGCTACAATCCTGACATACCTCCTTCACTTCTTTTATATTCATCATACCTTTCATACATGCTTGGCAATTTACTTTTAATATTTCCATCAATTAATATATGTTTATATTGGTTTGATGCTAAACTGTAAAAAAATTAATTGGTAATCGTAAAAATTTGTGTTGGACTAGAAACACAGGGACTCCTGGTTGAAACCTCACTTGTGCTAAAATTGCACTAATTTACTTTAAGAATATGTGCTTTATTATACTTCTCTGGCTTCAGAGGGCATGTTAAGCAGTATGTTATCATATCTGTATCTATCTATCTATAGGGGGTTTAGGTTAAAACACCTCACAATCCTGATTTTATTTATTTTAAGTTAGTTACCAAATTTTTTTTAAAATTAATGATTGTATGTTATGGTCTTTATATTTATGTCTGTTAAAGAAGTGACAAGTCTCTTTAATATTGACAACTGGCAAAAAGTGGGCACTTCACAAATAAAAAAGCACTATTTTTTACTTGCTATTATGGTACTGTTTTTGATAATAATTAACACTTGATATAGGTACTTTTAGTACTTAATTGATACTGAATTATTTGAATAACAATCCACAACATTTAAAAAATTTAACACCCTAATTTTATTAGCCTATATGAAAGTACGTGAAAAATTAAGGTACCCGTATTTTTTGCTTTTCTAAAATTTTAACTTTAACACTCTTAAATTAATTTTTAAATATTGCATTTTTAGAAAAAGCCGATAACGGCTAAAAGTATCAGGTGTGTAGATGGGTAGAGAAGCACGTAAATTAAATTCCCTTGTATCTATTCTATTTTTTCGTGTTATGGCTCCATCAGTAGTCCCCTTGTATCCTGTTTTGTTTCTACAACTACAACTAATACTTTTTATTGCCAGGTACCTTTGGAGGCAGAGAGTATAGTAGCTTTGAGCCGTACTCGTTACACAGTGTAGTTTTTTCAAAATATCTCTTAAACCACTGAATAAAAAAAATTTAATATGTGTATCGTGTTAAGCAAAGGAAGATCTCCAAACGGATTTTTAATTTTGGTACTTAACGAAAAATGAAATGTTGTGAATTTCCACTATATAACACAAAGTAATGAATCATCTTTACCGAGACAAGCGACCTCTATTAATAAAATTATTTTACATGAACTTGTTATAAACTAACTTAGAGAGACACTGTTAGACTGCTTGTCAACAATTTTTTTCGACAAGTAGATTCGGAGAAAATAAGCTTTGACAGTGTGACAGACGGACAGACAGACAGACACAGAATGGTTCTATAATAAGGGTTCCAGGTTTTTTTATCAATTACAATAGTCGCAAAATGATTTGTAACAAGTAACCGGTTACTGCCCAGAGGTTCTCAAACTTATTTTGTCTACCGCCCACTTTTAAAATAAATTATTTTTCAGCGCCCCCTGATTTTTTTTACTTTACCACATCTTAAAAATCACAAAAGGGGGCGTTATCGCCCACTTTGAGAAAGACTGGGTTACGCACTTCAGTTTCATTTGACATTATACATTTCCTTCCCATTTCACGAAATTACTCCCTAATCCCTACAAAGATATGCCACATAGTGAGAGCTAAGATGTTACACATAAAAATGCTACCGCGCCGGACGCGTATTTAAGACGATTACTTTATGTGCTGAGATTTGTTGCTACTTATCTATATAATAATTATCACTCGATATAGGTAATTTTATTACTTAATTGATTGAGTAATAATTTCCACCATATAACACAAAGTAATGAAGCATCTTTGCCGAGACAGTGGCGCCCTCTATCGATAATAATTATTTTACATGAACTTGTTATAAACCAACTTAGACAGACACTGGAGCGGAGAGGAGAGAAGACCGGAGCGGTACTGTGAATGTTTTACCAATAGAATCGCTCCGCTTTTCTCTCATCTTCGCTTCAGTGAACAGACAGCCTAACTGGCGTCTCTGGTCAAACTGCAAGGTATAAAGGCCGGGAATATTTTCCAGGGAGCTAGTCCGGACCGTATCATCAGCAGGTAGACTGTTACTGCGCGCGGCTCCCCACGAGGTGGTTGCTGCCAACATGGTGCGCAGGGTGCTGCGGGTTATAAGGGACGAACATAACCAGGTAAATATACCTCAACAGAACTGGCCACTCGTTGGGTATAGCCTCACAAATACCATCGGTTGAAAGAGGGTGACTTGGTCTTCCGCTGGGTACCATGGGGCCGATAATACGGTTTCGGGAGCTGTAAGGGAACCCGTGAATAAAGAAAGAAAGGAAATGCTGGCAGAGGATGATCTAGAGTGACCTAGATAACATATATATTTTCCTCAATTTCTTTTTTCAGTGTGCGGGTGCGGGTGCGAGCGAAGTAGGAGAGTCGTTACAGCGGTTGGTCCGTGCGGCCGCCAGGCGGGGGACAGTGGGGCCGTCTAGTGCTGATCTTAAGTCGCCTACCTTGCAGCACATAGCAGAGGTATCTATATAAAAACTTAAATTTTCATAGTGTACAGACAATTAATAGGCATGATGACTAAAAAATTCTAATTAGTCTGTCAGTTAGATTATCGGAAAATATTGGACACAAATTTTTTCATTTGTCAATTAAAAATGACAATTATATGACAGTGTATTTTGCCATTACACTGTCATATAATTGTCATATTTCTATGAATCATATAAATAGGATCATTTTTATATGATAGTGGAATAGTGGCCTTAAGGAAGCGATGATCCAGAATATGTTGGGAACCACTGGTCTACATACTAACACACGTAACACTGCAATAATTCCAAGGTCTAAAACGCAACAGTTATTATACAAAGTATATAATTTTTTTTTCAAGAAAGAAAGAAATTTATTTGCAGAATTTACACTTTCACCAGATTCCTGGTATGCAAAAAAGTAGGTACAAGTCATATATAGAACCTACACAATATTAATTTTACATTACTCCATAGCATTCCAAGCATAACTATTACTATATACATATATTCTAAAATTTTTTGTCGTGTATTCTCACAGTGTAGAAACAATATCCCACCAGCCATTCACGCAAAACTCGTTTAAATGTTATTACTCCCTCAATATTCTTAATGTCCATACATTTTCTTGACATTTTGAATAATGGTAGAATCAAGTCATTTCAAGTTTCATTCAGTCATTGAAATTTCTAGTTGCGCGCCGAGCTCGAAGGCAGCGCCGAGTTGATAGCCGAGCAGGCGACGGACCATGTACACGCAGATGAGCTTGTGCTCACATATGGAGCGTCGCGACTAGCGGAGAAGTTTCTGAGGCGGGCGGCGGCGTCACGGGCGTTTAGACTGGTTTTGGTGCAAGGAAGTCGCACGAAAGCCGTGAGTCTACTTAGAGCTTTCAGCTCGTGGATTTTTTTTAAATGTGACATAAAAATGTATCCCGAAGGATTAAAAAACGAGCGAGCTTTACAGTAGTCGCATATGGTGTGTAACATGACATCTCACTTTGGTAATAAGCTACATTAACACTTTATACACAACACTAGGTTAAGCGCACAGCTGATGCGTTCTCCTTCTCTATTCCCTTTCTCTTTCTCGTCATACACACGTACACACTGTTGGCTGACAGTACCAACCTCTCGGAAAATGGGTTGGTACCATCTGACGGCCAACTCTACCACCGCGCACGCTCATTGGTTAAATCAAATCCGGCTTCCTGTTACACACTTCCGTCCCTTTTCACGAAATCACTTGCAGGAAAGCGAGAGGATAGATGTTACACATCATACAAAAAAATGGGGGGTGGGGGTAGGAAAGTGAAAAATAGTTTACGACCTATTCTCAGACCTACCGAATATACACAAAAAAATCATACAAATTGGTCAAGCCGTTTCGGAGGAGTTTGGTTACAGACACTGTGACACGAGAATTATATATACTAGCGGACCCGGCAGACGTTGTCCTGCCCAAACGTTGGCTTGCCTGCACTACTCCCACCCCTACCCCTACACTTACCCCTACCCCTACCCTTATTACACAAAAAAAACATAAAATCGATTAAACCGTTTTGGAGGAGTATGGCAACTAACTTGTGACACGGGAATTTTATATATTAAATATAGATTTTCCAAGGTTTTTATTTTTACTTTTCTTTTCCACCGTAGTGTAACGAAATGGCGGCCCGATTGACATCGCACGGAGTGCAAGTGACATTGGCGGATCTGTCCCACGCGTTCACACTGATGTCGCGCGCCAACAAGGTGCTGGTCGGAGCCCGGGGGGTGCTGTCGGGGGGAGCTCTGCTGGCGGCCCCGGGGGCTCACACGCTCGCCCTGGCTGCCAGACACTACAGCGTGCCGGTGGGTTTGTCTTATTGTTATAGACTAGCGACCCGTTACCGGCTTCACACTTCCTTCACGGCTTCTTCTCCAATTCGGTATGTAAAGTAAAATTAAGGTATGCTGAATCCAAAACCGTTTCGAGGTATTGGTTTAATAATCCGTATTTTTCAATTTATAACTCTTAAAATCTTGAGATTGTCTTTATTTTTTCAAAAACAAATAATTTACTCAACTGACATTTCACATATGAATGGTCATTATATCGGCTAAATAAAAGCAAAATATTTACTTGTCAACTTGTCAACCAATGTTACCCCGTAATAATACTACAATTTCAGTAGTTTTTATAACTAATCTAGTTTATTATTAATTAATATTTAAGCATTTTTATGGTAGAATATTCTTTGACCTTTGCATATATTTTATATCACAACAACTATGTAGACTACGGTATAAAAACCGTAAAGATGTGTTTGTTTGTTGTTGTTTTAATATGTAGAAGTGGTTAGGTTTTGGTAGATTTTGTGGGAAAAAACTACATTTGAGAACGGCAACACTATTGTTTGTTAAATGTCAAAGTAAGTTTCAAAGGTATTGAACTATTCAGCCAACATAATGACGTCATAAGTGCTAAAACTTTGATAATTTATTATAAAAAAACTACTGCATTGAAAACAAAATATTTCAAATTAGTTTCTTAAAATAGCTTAATCTTTAAAATAAAAATATAAAAATTGTACCTTAGTTTTTACTTTACAATATACTTACTAAATTTTTTTTTTCTTAATTTTATACATACAATAATGATTGTGGTATATTGTATTACAGATGATCGTGTTAGCCCCGCTATATAAACTGTCGCCCGCCCACGCGTGCGACCAGCCATACTTCAAAGCTTTCCAATCGCCGGAGCAATCTCTACCTTACGAGTGAGTAAAAAAACGAGCGAGCCTTACAATAGTCGCATAATGATGTGTAACATCTGACATCTCACCTTGGTAATAAGCAACGTGCACACACTGTGGGCTGACAGTACCAACCTCTCGGAAAATGGGTTGGTACCATCTGACGGTCAACTCTACCACCGTGCGCGCTCATTGGTCAAATCAAATAGCGCGCGCTTCCCCGGCTTCCTGTTACACACTTCCGTCCCTTTTCACGAAATCACTCCCACAAATTGCAGGAAAGCGAGAAGAAAGATATTACACATCAAAAGGGTGGTCGTCACGGGACGTCCAGCAGATGTAAAACATTGAAATTGACGCGTTCAGTATACTGTAGTCTAATAGAGGCGCACGCAGTACACGCACTCATACGGAAAATCCTCGAAGTATGTAGTATACGCGCCACGCACACACAAATAATTTTCAGAATCGGTTTAGTAGTTTGAGAGATTACCCCCTACATCCAAACTTACAAACTTTACCTCTTTATAATATTTGTATACAAGCGATTCCGCCCCCATTTTCGCATGGGCACAACAATTAGAATACCTACATAAATACGTAATTTAAATTATAATTACGCTTATAACTACTTATCTATTAATGATAGATATACCTATGCTACCGATGACTTTTTTGTAGATCATTTTATTCTACACAATTCTTTCCTGATAAATGATGTATTTTGTTATATCTCTGACGGATTAGACAGCATACGCCATGACACTTTTACCCTGACTTGATTCACTTATACTGTTAATGCTCAGCTCCTAAACATGATAGAACCATATTTAATATTCCTAAACCTTCCCGGTGAATCAACCTATCTAACACTGAAAACTGCATCGAAATCCGTCCATTAGTTTTGAGTGAAATACTTTGATATATTTGTATTCATACTTATCACAGAGTCGGGGCGGGATGCGACGCACAGATCCTGTCGCCTCTCTACGACCATGTGCCGGCGGACCTGGTGACCCTGTTTATTACTAATCTGTAAGTTGAGGAATTATAGTGGAGTAAGAGGACGTCCTAGTCCTAGTTAAGCGATTTTTGGTAGGGGGAAATCTTATGGATTCGCGACATGTTTTCGGCACAAGACCATGGATTGCCCGGCCCGAGAATGTGCGGGCAGGAATTCGTGTACTGGTTTTTACGTATGCCTGGGTAGGGCATTATTGCCGATTTTTTTTAAATTGATAGATGGCGTTATTATACTTATAAATTAAAAACCATTGTTTTTCATAGTTTTAAGTTTTCACTACTGTCGGCAGCCCCATGATTGCCTTTGCCTTCGTTTACCTCCTTAAGGCTCCCGGAACAGTGTTATCATTTAACCGATGGTATATGTGAGACTATACCTAACGAGTGGCCAGTTCTGTTGAGATATATTTAGATGGAAAAGCCTCTAAGCGTGGCTTGTCGGATTATGTTTTTTAAGCATTTAAAAGTGCCTGAAAGTATTGAAGTCCTCTGAAAACCTGGAAACGAAGTCCGAGACCCCCGTCCCCCGTCCCCCGTCCCCTTGCCAAATTAAATGAACCGCCCTTGTACTCAAGATTGGTGCTAAAGTTTTTTTTTTTTATTTTTTTTTTCAGTGGAGGCAGCTCGCCGTCCTACGTGTACAGATTGTTGTCGGAGTTGTATGACCCGAGAGACTATCAAATGAATTAAATGGTTTATTGTATGTAATATATTTGTTTACTTTTAAAAATCTCCGAGTGAGGAATTTAGTACTGTAGTAAAATCTGAAACGGTTTTCTAATATTATAAAATTTGTAACCTATACATAATACAAGGAATTTATGAATTTCTGCCCGAAAACTTCTTTAAAGTAGCCCAATCCGATCGGTATGATCTCGATTTGTTTTCTATGAATTACTTCATACGTACCCTACGTACGACATACGATTTTATTCAATTTTGTGTTATGGCTCGAAAATTCCGCCAATGTCAAGTATTATAGACGTCACAGTAACAATATGCCGATTAATCGGTAGCTAAGATGTTCCCGCCGACCGTGATATGCCCTAACTTATCCTGGATTCCCCATCATGTAGGTTTAATCTACATGTGCTCTAAGTCTTTGTATGTGTGATATGTCAGGACTGGGAGCGTTGTGTGATATCAATTCGGACCACGCTGCCAAAATGAGTAATTGCGCAGGCATTTGCGGCTAACTTCACAACCGCCACAATATAAAAGTTAAATAATATCAAATTAAAAAACTGAAAAGGAAAATAAATAAAATAAAATAAAACAAATAAAATAAAAGTAGTGGATATAATGTAGCAAGGTTATCATAGACAGAAGTACACTCATGAAGGCGGACTGACTTATCTATAAATTAAATATTGACAATAAATTCATATTTATTCATTATTTAATTAATATCTTAAATAGATAATATACCTCAACAGAGCTGGCCACTCGTTAGGTATAGCCTTAAAAACTCATTGGCTAAATGAGGAAGACTTTGTCTTCCACTGGGTACCCTGGGACCGGCAACGGTTATCGGGAAAGCAACCCGTGAAGATAAAAAAAAATTAGATAATTTAGTATAGGTAATTATTTCTTATTTTATTTATCATTGGAGGTAGATATATACGAGACTCTTTTTGCTAAAACTGATAACCGTTAAATTTTTTATAGTTGGAAATAATTATATACATCCCGTATTTACACGTAAATTATTATAGAACTAAAATTAAGGAGAAAAAGCACAAATAACTTGAGCAACAATTAAGTTAACAAAAAAAATTGCATTACACAAAAAAATAATTGCTAGCCATTTCACATTTCATAAAAACTAACAGAGTAAAATTATTTAATCCATTAAAAGAAACATACTTTTTTGTACATATACAATTTCTAAATAAATCACACTTAAAGTAAAATTACTGTGTAGCTTATTAAAAAAAGAAATAACATCAAATTAACTAACTTATTAATAACGTAATCATTTAATTGTAAACAAAATTAAAGCGCACACAAACATACAACGTTTATACAATTGACAATTTAACATTCGCTCTTTTTTACAAGCAACGAATTATTAACACCAATAATCGTCTTTTTCAAATATTAAGGACCTCACTAAAATAGTTTATTTAAAAAAGTCGTTACATTAATAACAAGCGAACAAGTTAAACTAAAAGAAATGCACAGGTATACACTAAAAGAAACAGAAAAAAGAGTAGAAGTGTTAGGAAATCGGCGACAACTGATCGCACACAGTCTATTATGCTTTGAGATAATTACGATCGAAGTCAAGACCTTGTTATTATCTTAAAAATATTGCCAACGATATTTAGATTTCAACTTCAAAATTGGGAGATTTCATCGTTACTTGACTCAGACAGACGCGTTAAATCAACGGCCTAATTTGAATTTTACAACACTAGACGAAATAAAAAATATAATTTTATTGCACAATTTATTAAGCTAACACTAGTGCAAACGGGGGGTCGTTACGTGTCGTGTCCAAAACCGATTATTTCGATTCGAATTGAGCAGCTTCCTACAAAACTAGACAAAACTGGCCGGTATACACTACTTACATCACATATTATTATACCAAGGTAACTTTTAAAATATCATACAAACTAAGATTAGTTATTATAATAATATTCCATCTCATTTTGTTGTAATTACACTAATTTTTTTGCGTATTTTGGCAGTTAACTCCTGTGTGTTTTACTGATTTGAACGTTCCGGCTGGTTTACAAAGTGGCTGGGATTTACCACAGCCGCGACGTCAGCATTACTCTGAACTCGCGTCCGAGCGTTGCCGCGGCATATCGGGCACGTCCGGTTAGTCTGAAACGAAAAAAAGTATTATTGAGAGTCTGTCAAAGAGAAATAACCAACATAAACTTCCGGTGTGGGCCGAGACACCAATATAGCAATAGGGGGCAAGCCTGTTGCTTCACATAATGGACCTAGATGCGTCTTCCTCTTTAGCCGATAGTATTTGTGAGGCTATACCTAACGAGGGGCCAGATCTGTTGAGGTATATTTTGGTGGAAAAGATAAGTTTTTAAGACGAGGAACGACTCAGAAATTTCTAATCGTAAGCCACGCCCTAAACTCGTGGTTCGGGCGCATGATTGGTTCGGGCCCAACGATCACGTCATGCAAGACAACGACGGCGCTTTGTCCGTTCTTGCTGCAGAAGTGAGAAGGGCATAATGTATCGCCTCTCGGAATAAATGACGTAAGCGGCACATTCGTTCCTCCCCTTAATTATAAATTTGTTACTTGGGAAGTTAAATCTAGTGTACACTAGAGACCCCGCCCCCTGCTTTGCACGGGTACAATATCGGTTTATAAAAATTGTAATACCCACACAAAAACGCTTACTACCGCGAACTTTTTTGTAGATCAATTTATTCTACACAAGTCTTTCCTACTGATGTAAATTTGTTATATCTTTGACGGATTAGACAACTTACGCCATGAAAACTCGCTAAGGTTTACTTTTTCACCGATTAACTTATACTGTTAATGCTTAGCTCCTAAACATGATAGGTTGATATTTAATCCTCGTAAACCTTCCTCTTGAAACAGCCTATCTAATAATGAAAACCGCAATAAAATCCGTTCAATAGTTTTTGCGTGAGAAGATCACAGTCAGACAGACGAGGCGGGGTATTTTGTTTTGTAGTATGTAGTGATTAGACACTCACCCGCAACCACTTGTCGACACACTTTGCGTGGAACTCGTGCGAGCACGGCAACACACGGAGCGTCTGCCGACTCTCAAACTCGCACATGCACACCACGCATGATGGCTGCTCGCCTGGTGAAAAAAAAAAATATATAAAAAAAAGTTTACAAGAAAACAATCGTGACAAGATCACAAGACAAGAAGGATTTGAATGTAGCCTCGCCGGCCTTCTAACTTCTAACTAAAAATCGCGTCGTACGCTGCACTGAAAAAGTGTAAGACTTCGACCGTCACGACACTTTTGCTATAGTACGTTATCTACAATACAACCATACATGTAGTGCAGTGCAGGTTACCACAAAGCAATCATTACTAAGATTAAATATAATTAGTTTATATTTTTATAATAAATTTTATTTTCACAACTTACAGAAGTGAAAAATTAAAACTATGAATGACAGTCATTTTTAATTTATAAGTATGTAGGTTAGGGATTCCACGACACGCCTTGGTGGATAGCACACGCGCCGCGAAGACGTGTTGGGGAATCCAGTTTAACGTGCTGTGATGGTTGTGATTAGTCAGTGATTAATAGGACATATCACGGCCGGCGGGAGCATTCTACCTACCGATTATCGGCTTATTGAAGGCTTATTGTTACTGTGACGTCTATAATACTTGACATTGGCGGAATCATAAAAACCCTGATGGAGCCATTTTGAAAAAAAATAGAATAGAAGTATGTAGGTATACAAAGTATAATAACGCCATCTATCGCGCGAATAAAGAAATTGCTGTCCAGAAATGCGCAGTCAAAAATGCCCGACCAGGGCATACGTGGAAGCCAGTAGGTACCTACACGAATTCCAGTCCGGACATTCTCGCGTCGAGCATACTTGTGGCGCGAACCCATAAGATTTCCACAACCAAAAATCGATCAACGCGCCTAGAGAAGTTTATACATAAAAAAATTAATTACAATTCTATTACCAATTAATAGTTAATTAGTTTAATTGTGCCTGTTATTTAATACATAATATATAGTGATAGGAACTTCGTTGCAACCGGGAGTCCCAAGGCATCTCTCGTTTTTTTTACTTAATGAAAATTGCCTTGAAAATCGATGAATGGAAGTGACAACAAGATTTTATAATATAGTTCTATGTTTGTCACAATGTCTACTTATATTCATAACACAGTGATAACACACGAGCCAAGACAAGTGCACTGTGTTTGGTGAGCGACTCAGGCTATCTAGTCTAATAATAAAGCTGATGAGTTTGTCTCTGAAACTACCAGTCGGATTTGAAATAATAAATTTGCATTTGATAGCCCAATTCTCGAGGAAGGTAGGTAGTACTATATAACATCACGCTACGGCCCAAAGAAGCGGAGCAGTAACCACTTACGCTGATATTTATGAGCATCGAAATTGTATGAAGGCAACAACTCGATGTCGTGCCGGGCCAGACCGCGAGGTTTAGCCTCCCCGAGCGACTCGTAGTTCTCAGTTTCGGGCGAGTCGTCAGCGGCGCGCGCCTCCCCGTATCGAAACAGGGGGAACCTGGCCAGGAAGTTGGGGAACACCTGAGGGGAAAGAAAAGGCTGGTCAGGCGATAAAATACGGTGACGATTCCGAGCGCCGTATATTTTACAAACATTTTGCTGGACTCAGTGTTACTTACTAACGTTTATCCCTTATTATACCTCCTTAGGGCCTAGACCGTAAAGGTCCGTTCACACAGTCCAAGTTTGGTATTCGGGCGAGAGAGGACGCAATCGGAGCCGGTCGGCTGTGTGAGCGCGAAAGAGCACGCAAACGGAGCCAGTCTGCTGCGCGAGCGTGAAAGAGCACGCAAACGGAACTATTCTGCTGCGCGAGCGCGAAAGAGCACGCAAACGGAGCCGTTCGGCTGCGCGTGCGCGGAAGAGCACGTCATCAGAGGCAGCCGGTCGGCTCCTCTTATTATTTCACACTAAGCGCGTTAAAGGTTTGCCCTCAAGCATTCTCAATAGCAAACTTAAATAAACCTAATATAGTATTGTATTACAATGATTTAAAACTCTGCTTTAAACGTGATCAAAAATCTGCTCTCCTCTCCGAGCCGGTCTGTGTGACGGACCTTAACTGTCGTACCCTGACGTATGATAAATTTGCCCATTTTAAGGCAATCTTCTTATTATGGCAACACTAAAGACGACGCCAGCGCCTCTACCACCACAGATAAGTTTGTCGGTCTGTACCAGGCGTTTGTAAAAAATCTATTCCCACATTACACAAGGCACGTAAGAAAGACACTCACCTGGGGCTGAAGATGTCTGGGATGGTGCGTCCAGCGCGGCGGGTGTCTAACGAAGTCGCGCGCCGGTATACCATTCACAACATTAGCGCCGGAGCGACGCTGCGACAAAAAACACAATCAAATAAGTTAAGATTCGAAAGGATATGAACACTTCCATTCAAGCCAAAAAGGTTTTATAGCCTATGCTATTAAAATCTCTTTTATTTTATGACTCCATCGCTGCCCCGGGGTTTCAATTTGAATACCTAACTAGTACCTACTTATCTATTAGAGATAGATATGTGCAATCGCGGACTTTCTTTATCCCGGAAATTCTTATGTCACGTTTCAATAAATATCACGGGCGAAGCCGGTGCGGTAAGCCAGACGGTGACAAAAAAAATGTTCAGTGTAAACTTACATGATCATGATGATGCGTCATTCGAGATTGATGCGGCGCTCCTCTGGTCTGAAAATTAAAAACAAAAAAATATTATAAATGCGAGAATGCGTTAGTTTCTTTGTCCTTCTTTAACGTCAAATAGAAGCAACGGCCCGACCCTACAATGGCCGGACAAATTCGTGTACCTACAGTAAACCGACCGATCTAGTATTGGACATTCCGGGCCGTGCATTCCTTGGCTGGCCATTGATGCGGCTGCGAGCCCGTCTGTACTCACCAAAAACAGTCAATTAATAAGCCGGAGTTGACATATAAAGCACTATCTATATAATATATTCATTCTCATTGGTCACCTCCATTCATAAACTCCCGCAGCCATTTACCACCAAGTGGATGGGGAGTCATAAATCGTGCTATCTATTAACAAAAAGGACATACCTCAGAGTGAAGCAGGAGAGGCGGCGGCGTGACTTGACTCGGCTGCAAAGGTGACAAACTCCCCTCGCCGCCTACCGCCACGCTGAGCTCCACGGCATCCCGCTGTAGCAGAAAAAACATAACATTAGCATTAATTCGCCGCGACACCGTTTAACGGTTGATAGGTGTGGTGTTTTGAATGTTTATGGTCTGTGACGCATAGTGGCGCCCTCTATCGTGTGCAATTAACGAATATTAAAAAAAGGGATGCCCATCACGGACACCCGGCAGATGATGAACATCGAAATTGACGCGTAAAGTATACTGTAGAAGTACACGGAGAAGCAACGAAGTATATAGTATACGCGCCACACACACACACACACACGGTCAAAGCTGCGGCGGAGAGGGTCATGACGGAGTTTTCCGTCACGGCATACAAGTCGGTCTTACCCCCAATGTGTTTCACATCAAATAAAATTGAGATAATTATGGAGAAAGAAACGATTATAACAGAAAAATACAAGAAACCTCTAAAAAAATATAGAGAAAACATGTATAAATAAAATATTATACATACACGATAACAATATATGCACTGCGGCAATTCATCATCAAATTCCGAATCTGACATTTTAAACTTCACACTTATACTATATAAAATCCGGAGAGTTGCTGTGAGACTGTCGTGACGCTGCCTGCACTATAATGACTACAACTAGAGTGGTCATTGATGATAACTAATTAAATCCACGTGGTATTAAAATAAATGGGCTGCCGGGAATGACGTCAACTTTAAACTGGCAAAATTTGAAAAAAATGTTGAAACTAAAAAGTTAGGGAGATTTGCAGCCAAAATATCAACTAACATAAAAGAAATCACACACGGTCTTTACAAACATAAAAAAAATAACAGAAAACTACAAGAAATCTAAATATTGTAACTATGTAATTCTAAAAAATAATATGAAAACATAAATAAATAAATGTACCGATGGATTTTTATTTAAAAACTTCTATAAATAATCCGACAAACTACACTTAGAGGTTTTTCCATCTAAATATACCTCAACAGAACTGGCCACTCTTTAGGTATAGCCTCACAAATACCTTCGACTATAAGAGGGATACTTGGTCTTCCGCTGGGTACCCTGGAACCGTAACACAGTTTCAGGAGCTGTAAGGCAACCCGTTAACAAAAAAAAATAACAAGAAAATATTATACATACACGAAAACTAATTATGAAAGGTACGAAAGTCTCTATAAAGGTACGGTTTTTTCTACTGGGCAAATGTTTATAGCACTCCCCCCCCCCCCCCCTCAACAGTTGCTAAGGCTTTTCTCTGATACATAATTTTCAGCCGTAAACAGAGACAAATAAGACAAATTACTAAATTTCTGAAAAGCTACTGAACCGATTTTAATCTTATGTCTGTCAGATAATGTCGAGAAATTATTATATAGGTACTTAAAAAAATAAGTCGTCAAAATGGGTACATATTTCATCGAGATAAATAAAAATTGACTTATAAAGACAGTTTTTTTTAAATTACTGAAAAACTTATGAACCAATTTTTATGAGATAAAAATGGAACCAATCCGGAGAAATTATCTGTCGATTAAAAAAATATCATCAAAATCGGTTCATAAACGACGAAGTTATCCGCGAACACATATAAAAAAAAATTTACGGTCGAATTGAGAAACGCAATTTTTTTTATGTCGTTAAAAATTAAATGTACAGTCCGCAAGGATCTTTTGGCATTTTGCGGTAGCGCCACCGTCTATGTAATGTCAAACTTATTGGAATCAAAATGTAGAAAAATAATATAGTTCCATTTTTTGCCGCACGCCAATAGACCCTTGTCGGTATGTAATCTTCTCTACGCACCATAGGTCATACGTTTGTTGAAATTTGGAACGTTACAACGTATCGTATTGCATTGTCATTGTCAGAGTGGAAAGTTTCTTGTGTCAGATTGACAGCTACTAAAGTTGTAGTTTTTTTTAAATTTGTGTTTAGGCAAGATTCTTTTCAGGTTTTTGTTGACAAGATCCGAGATCAATACTAAAGTCGGTACTGTCGGTACGGAAATGGTACGGTTAGGGCTAAGGTACGGCCGAGGTACGGTCGGGTGACAAATAGTAAAACGTACTTTATAGTACGTTCCGGTCACGCTGCTGTCGTGTAGAGGTGCCTGGTGCGTAGTTCCGGACCGTAATAGTTCTTGGAACTATGTCCTTAACGGGAACTATGTCGTTCCAATCCGAAACTGTATTTCTGATAGTTCCGGAGTTCCGACCGTTCATTCCTACCTCTCTTCATCTCTTGCCAAATGAGCGAGCGAGAAAAATATTGCGCGTTCGCATGAGTGTGAGAGAGAGAATAAGTTAAGACGTTAAGAAAGTTACTACGGGCTTAGAAAGAGACTAGATTAGAGAGAGCGCGCAATACATACAGTGGTGGACAGCTAATTAGAAACACCTAGTATGATATAGAATGTTGTATAATATAAACATTATTTTCACTGCAATTTGTCAGAGGTCAAGGCATATTTATTACATCACAATGTAACTTACATATCCTTAGTTTAAAATCAAACAAAATTAATTTTGATCATGTAAGATTAAATATTAAACCTCCTTGTATAATAAACAAGTACCAATTTCCTCAGCACTGGAAGCTAGACAACTAATTAGAAAATAATATAATTTATGTTTTAAATTTGAAATTTAAAAGAATGTACGCCTTCGTTGTAAATAATAGGATTTTTGCCGCCGTTTTTAATCTGTTAAATTAGTTTTCGTTTAATTTTATTGTTAAAAATGGGTAAAAACAAAAGTTGTTTTGCATCGACCAGAAAAGTTATAGTTAATTTGCATTGCAATCGAAATTGGACATACAGAAAGATCGCCAATCATTTAGAATGTTCCGTTAAGAAGGTATTTAATGCAATTGCACATTATAAACAACATGGGACTACAGACAAGGTACCTAGAAAAGTTCGACCAAGGAAGATCACACCTCGTGAGGACAGACTTATGATTCGTTTAGCTAAGACATACATACCCTTTTAAAGGCTCAAATGAAATTCGAAAAGAAGTTTTTCTCAACATGACCCTCGAAACGTATCTGCAAAGCTAGTCCGCAGACGACTGGTTGAAGCAAATTTGTTTGGAAGGCTTGCCAGGAAAGTACCACTTCTTACCAGGCAACATAGAAAAAACCGCTTGGCCTTCGCTAGAAAGTATGGCAGTTGGACAGTTCAGCAATAGAAAAAAAAATTGTTTTCAGATGAAACTAAAATAAATTTGATAAAATCAGATGGTAAACGGTACGTTCGTAGCCCAATCAACGAGGCATTAAATAACAAGTATACGAAAAAGACAGTTAAAGAAGTAAAAAAGACAAAAAAACATGGCGGTGGAAATGTTAAAATATGGGGATGTTTTTCCGGATACGGGGTTGGTCCTGTGAGAAAGATTGAAGGGATGTTGGATCAGTTTCAGTATAAAAGTATATTGGAGGAGACTATGATTCCATTATGCTGACGAAAATTTACCAGTTACCTAGATATTTCAACAAAATAATGATCCGAAACACACAGCTAACAGTGTTAAGGTGGTTCGTTTTCCATACAAAAATGTAATTAAGATAAACTAATTAACTAATCAGTAAA
Source organism: Nemapogon koenigi (assembly GCA_963924495.1). Taxonomy (NCBI): domain Eukaryota; kingdom Metazoa; phylum Arthropoda; class Insecta; order Lepidoptera; family Tineidae; genus Nemapogon; species Nemapogon koenigi. Next base: position 2,161,958 of record OZ004655.1, read on the forward strand.
AATGTCTAAATATGGGCTTACTTAACTATTTTCGGCTTTTATGTTGCGCCAAATCAATAAAAAATAACTTTTTTATAATAGAAATAATTAATATTAAACATAATTCTTTTTATGCGTATTTTGTCTAAAAAGAATTATGTTTAATATTAATTATTTCTATTATAAAAAAGTTATTTTTTATTGATTTGGCGCAACATAAAAGCCGAAAATAGTTAAGTAAGCCCATATTTAGACATTTTTACTGATTAGTTAATTAGTTTATCTTAATTACATTTTTGTATGGAAAACGAACCACCTTAAGGAATTTCTTAGAGATCAATTGGTGTCTGTGTTAGAGTGGCCCGCAAATAGTCCGGACTTGAATCCAATTGAGAATTTGTGGCACACGGTGAAGAAAACATTGTCGGATAAACATATCACCAATATTCATGAACTTTATGACGCTTTTGTAGAAACTTGGAGATGTATTACCATGGATAGGTGTAAAAAATTGATAGAATCAATGCCACGTCGATGTAGAGCTGTAATCTAAAACAATGGTTACCCAACCAAATACTAATTGTCTGTGGATAAGGCATTTGTATTATCTAACCATAATATTTCTTGTTAATATTAAATTCATTCTTGTTTGTCCAAATTATTTTACTGTTTCTAATTAGTTGTCCACCTTGATGTACGGTAAAATGACGACTTGTTTCATTGTTTATAATAAATTATTTTAACTATAAGTGTTTTTTGATAATTGTTAATCGGACATGTTAAATACGTTATAGAGCCGGTGCATTAGCTATAATTTTTGCCCTTTTTGTTACTTAAAAATGTAATTACTCGGTCAAATTCATTAACAATAAAAGTAATTTTACTGTGTTTCTAATTAGCTGTCCACCACTGTATGTATCTAATAGCCAGCATAATCAATAATCAAATTTAAAGAGAGGGCTGAGTAGAGAGAATGAGACCCTGGCACGTTAATGATTAATTATGCCAACCCTGCATACGAAAGGGACTTCGTTCAAAAAAAGTGTCGCGCGACACGATCATTTAAAAAAAATATTTTTCGTTGAAACTAAAAAGTTAGGGAGATTTGCAGCCAAAATAACAACTAATATAAAAGAAATTCTAAAAAATAATATGAAAACATAAATAAATATAATATTATACATACACGAAAACAAATTATTATTGGCATTTCCGAATAAGACAAATTGAACACAAACTTAATCAATATAAATAAAATAAAATACAAAGTTGGCGTGAGTGAAACTGTGGTGACGCGGCCTGCACTATAATGTCTACAACTAGAGTGGTCATTAATAATACTAATTAAATCTACGTGGTATTAAAATATATAGGCTGTTGGGAATGACGTCAACTTCAAACTGGTAAAATTAAAAAAAAAACATTGAGAAAACTAAAAAGTTAGGGAGATTTGCAGCCAAAATAACAACTAACATAAAATAAATCACACACGGTCTTTACAAACATAAAAGTTTACAACAGAAAACTACAAGAAACCAATATATTGTAACTAACTCTAAAAAAATAATATGAAAACATATATAAATAAATGTACCAATGGATTTTTTAATTAAAAACTAATGTATATAATCCCACAAACTTTACTTACAGGTTTTCCATCTAAATATACCTCTACAGAACTGGTCACTCGTTAGGCATAGCCTCACAAATACCATCGACTAAAAGAGGGATACTTGGTCTTCCGCTGGGTACCCTGGAACCCGGTTTCAGAAGCTGTAAGGCAACCCGTTAACAAAAAATAAAATAAAAATAAAATATTATACATACACGAAAACAAATTATGATTGGCATTTTCGAAATTGAACACAAACTTATAATCCGGAAAGTACGTCTTGCTTCTGCAAGAGTTGGAGTAACACTGTCGTGACGCTGCCTACACCTGCACTATTTATTTGTGTAGATTTAATTTAAGAAATTTATATTTCTATTTGTGACAAATGGCAACCCATTCAGTTTGGTCAAAGCTAATGATCAAACTAATTAACAAAATAAAAGGGGTAATAATTAATGGTATAATTAAATATTATTTAGCATCATTTGCTAAGCACCAATTGTTTAATTTTGACAAAACAAATTGGGCCTCAAGATTTTTTTTCCACGGAATTTCTTTCGACACCCGGGCCCCGTTATACCGGCCCCTGGGTAGGACAAGTCTTCCACATTTAGCAGTATGTTTAAGGTCTAAGCTCCGTCTTTCTCTCTCTCTCCCTCCTTTCGTTTGCGCGCTTATCTTATACGGTGTGCAACTGAGTCTCGCCGGGCCAAATTAGAGAGAGCGCGCAATACCTATGTATCTAATAGCCAGCATAATCAATAATCAAATTTAAAGAGAGGGCTGAGTAGAGAGAATGAGACCCTGGCACGTTAATGATTAATTATGCCTACCCTGCATACGAAAGTGACTTCGTTCAAAAAAAGTGTCGCGCGACACGATCATTTAAAAAAATATTTTTCGTGAAAACTAAAAAGTTAGGGAGATTTGCAGCCAAAATAACAACTAATATAAAAGAAATTCTAAAAAATAATATGAGAACATAAATAAATAAAATATTATACATACACGAAAACAAATTATTATTGGCATTTCCGAATAAGACAAATTGAACACAAACTTAAACAACATAAAATCGGGTACGCTTCTGCTTCTGCAAGAGTTGGCGTGAGTGAGACTGTCGTGACGCGGCCTGCACTATAATGTCTACAACTAGAGTGGTCATTAATAATACTAATTAAATCCACGTGGTATTAAAATATATGGGCTGTTGGGAATGACGTCAACTTCAAACTGGTAAAATTTAAAAAAAAACATTGAGAAAACTAAAAAGTTAGGGAGATTTGCAGCCAAAATAACAACTAACATAAAATAAATCACACACGGTCTTTACAAACATAAAAGTTTACAACAGAAAACTACAAGAAACCAATATATTGTAACTAACTCTAAAAAAATAATATGAAAACATATATAAATAAATGTACCAATGGGTTTTTTAATTAAAAACTAATGTATATAATCCCACAAACTTTACTTACAGGTTTTCCATCTAAATATACCTCTACAGAACTGGTCACTCGTTAGGCATAGCCTCACAAATACCATCGACTAAAAGAGGGATACTTGGTCTTCCGCTGGGTACCCTGGAACCCGGTTTCAGAAGCTGTAAGGCAACCCGTTAACAAAAAATAAAATAAAAATAAAATATTATACATACACGAAAACAAATTATGATTGGCATTTTCGAAATTGAACACAAACTTATAATCCGGAAAGTACGTCTTGCTTCTGCAAGAGTTGGAGTAACACTGTCGTGACGCTGCCTACACCTGCACTATTTATTTGTGTAGATTTAATTTAAGAAATTTATATTTCTATTTGTGACAAATGGCAACCCATTCAGTTTGGTCAAAGCTAATGATCAAACTAATTAACAAAATAAAAGGGGTAATAATTAATGGTATAATTAAATATTATTTAGCATCATTTGCTAAGCACCAATTGTTTAATTTTGACAAAACAAATTGGGCCTCAAGATTTTTTTTCCACGGAATTTCTTTCGACACCCGGGCCCCGTTATACCGGCCCCTGGGTAGGACAAGTCTTCCACATTTAGCAGTATGTTTAAGGTCTAAGCTCCGTCTTTCTCTCTCTCTCCCTCCTTTCGTTTGCGCGCTTATCTTATACGGTGTGCAACTGAGTCTCGCCGGGCCAAATTAGAGAGAGCGCGCAATACCTATGTATCTAATAGCCAGCATAATCAATAATCAAATTTAAAGAGAGGGCTGAGTAGAGAGAATGAGACCCTGGCACGTTAATGATTAATTATGCCTACCCTGCATACGAAAGTGACTTCGTTCAAAAAAAGTGTCGCGCGACACGATCATTTAAAAAAATATTTTTCGTGAAAACTAAAAAGTTAGGGAGATTTGCAGCCAAAATAACAACTAATATAAAAGAAATTCTAAAAAATAATATGAGAACATAAATAAATAAAATATTATACATACACGAAAACAAATTATTATTGGCATTTCCGAATAAGACAAATTGAACACAAACTTAAACAACATAAAATCGGGTACGCTTCTGCTTCTGCAAGAGTTGGCGTGAGTGAGACTGTCGTGACGCGGCCTGCACTATAATGTCTACAACTAGAGTGGTCATTAATAATACTAATTAAATCCACGTGGTATTAAAATATATGGGCTGTTGGGAATGACGTCAACTTCAAACTGGTAAAATTTAAAAAAAAACATTGAGAAAACTAAAAAGTTAGGGAGATTTGCAGCCAAAATAACAACTAACATAAAATAAATCACACACGGTCTTTACAAACATAAAAGTTTACAACAGAAAACTACAAGAAACCAATATATTGTAACTAACTCTAAAAAAATAATATGAAAACATATATAAATAAATGTACCAATGGGTTTTTTAATTAAAAACTTATGTAAATAATCCGACAAACTACACTTACAGGTTTTCCATCTAAATATACCTCTACAGAACTGGCCACTCGTTAGGCATAGCCTCACAAATACCTTCAACTAAAAGAGGGATACTTGGTCTTCCGCTGGGTACCCTGGAACCGTAACACGGTTTCAGGAGCTGTAAGGCAACCCGTTAACAAAAAATAAAATAAGAATAAAATATTATACATACACGAAAACAAATTATGATTGGCATTTTCGAAATTGAACACAAACTTATAATCCGGAAAGTACGTCTTGCTTCTGCAAGAGTTGGAGTAACACTGTCGTGACGCTGCCTACAGCTGCACTATTTATTTGTGTAGATTTAATTTAAGAAATTTATATTTCTATTTGTGACAAATGGCAATCCATTCTGTTTGGTCAAAGCTAATGATCAAACTAATTAACAAAATAAAAGGGGTATTAGTTAATGGTATAATTAAATATAATTTAGCATCATTTGCTAAGCACCAATTGTTTAATTTTGACAAAACAAATTGGGCCTCAAGATTTTTTTTCCACGGAATTTCTTTCGACGCCCCGGACCCGTTATACCTCCCCCTGGGTAGGCCAAGTCTTCCACATTTATCAGTATTTTTAAGGTCTAAGCTCCATCTTTCTCTCTCTCTCCCTCCTTTCGTTTGCTCGCTTATCTTATACGGTGTGCAACTGAGTCTCGCCGGGCCAAATTAGAGAGAGCGCGCAATACCTATGTATCTAATAGCCAGCATAATCAATAATCAAATTTAAAGAGAGGGTTGAGTAGAGAGAATGCCAGGGTTGGCACGTTAATGATTAATTATGCCAACCCTGCATACGAAAGGGACTTCGTTCAAAAAAAGTGACGCGCGACACGATCATTTAAAAAAAAAAAATCTTTTTCGTGAAAACTAAAAAGTTAGGGAGATATGCAGCCAAAATAACAACTAGCATAAAAGAAATTCTAAAAAATAATATGAAAACGTAAATAAATAAATTATTATACATACACGAAAACAAATTATTATTGGCATTTTCGAATCCGATAAATTGAACACAAACTTCAAAGACATTAATTTGACAAACTTTTAATCCGGGGAGTACGTCTTGCTTCTGCAAGTGAGACTGGCGCGAGTGAGACTGTCGTGACGCGGCCTGCAATCTAATGTCTACAACTAGAGTGGTCATTAATAATACTAATTAAATCCACGTGGTATTAAAATAAATGGGCTGTTGGGAATGACGTCAACTTCAAACTGGTAAAATTTAAAAAAAAAAATTGTGAAAACTAAAAAGTTAGGGAGTTTTGCAGCCAAAATAACAACTAACATAAAAGAAATCACACACGGTTTTTACAAACATAAAAGTTTACAACATAAAACTACAAGAAACCAATATATTGTAACTAACTCTAAAAAAATAATATGAAAACATATAAAAATAAATGTACCAATGGGTTTTTAATTAAAAACTTATGTATACTGTTTTGGACTCCCGCTGCCCGCACTAATTACTGCAAAAATTCTGTCATCCATCGTATGCTACACACATATAACACGAAATTTGACTATGTGGACATCTTTCACATGTCAAAATCACGCCTAAAAAAAGTTGTAGCAGCGTCACTTATGTCTGCCAGAAGTGTATAGGTATTTTGTTTATTATTTAACTACATTAGTAAAATTATTTTTCTTATCTATTATATATTTTATTATATGTCTGTAGATATCTATTTTATATATGTATGTATGTATGTATGTACAAATACACCCCACATACACCCAACAATAACACACACCCAACCACAACACACACCCACATACACTACACACACACACACACACACACACACACACACACACACACACACACACACACACACACACACACACACACACACACACACACACTATAACACACACCCAAGACCCAACACACTTTGACTCTTTGATGAACCGTATTTCTAGAATTTGAATTTCTTTTAATTTTTTTTAAATTTGTTATTTGTAATTTATAATTGTTTCTTATTTTCTTTTAATATTTTCATCCTAACTAGTGATATATTTTTTATTTTAAAGATTTTTTTTTTTTTAATATTTTGTATTATGTTTTGAATTTATTTATAATTTTTTTTAATTTTAAATTTTATATCTTTGTTTCTGGATCAGAATAGATATATACCCAAATAAAATAGATCCTTTTGTGGCCAAATGTAATTATATTATATTATTTTAATCTATTAATCTGTTGTGCTGTGGATTTTTAATAAATAAATAAATAAAATAAATAAAATAAATATAATCCGACAAACTACACTTACAGGTTTTCCATCTAAATATACCTCTACAGAGTACCTTTTTATGTTGGTGTGAGACTGTCGTGTAGAGGTGCCAGGTGCGTAGTTCCGGACCGTAATAGTTCCTGGAACTATGTCCTTAACGGGAACTATGTCGTTCCAATCCGAAACTGTATTTCTGATAGTTCCGGAGTTCCGACCGTTCATTCCTACCTCTCTTCATCTCTTGCCAAATGAGCGAGCGAGAAAAATATTGCGCGTTCGCATGAGTGTGAGAGAGAGAATAAGTTAAGACGTTAAGAAAGTTACTACGGGCTTAGAAAGAGACTATAGGCCATGAATTCGGTATGAAAAGTAAAAACTAAGGTAGGTATTAATTTTTTTATTTTTGTTTTCTAGAACTACATTCATACGTACCTACCTACGTACGACATACGATTTTATTCAATTTTCTGTTATGGCTTCATCAGGGTTTTTATGAAAATTCCGCCAATGTCAAGTATTATAGACGTCACCATGACGTCACAGTAACAATATGCCGATTAATCGGTACCTAGGTAAGATGTTCCCGCCGACCATGAGATGTAGGTTTAATCTACATGTGCTCAAGTCTTTGTATGTGTGATATGTCAGGACTGTGAGCGTTGTTTGATATCAATTCGGACCACGCTGCCAAAATGAGTAATTGCGCAGGCATTTGCGGCTAACTTCACAACCGCCACAATATAAAAGTTAAATAATATCAAATAAAAAAACTGAAAAGGAAAATAAATAAAATAAAATAAAACAAATAAAATAAAAGTAGTGGATATAATGTAGCAAGGTTATCATAGACAGAAGTACACTCATGAAGGCGGACTGACTTACCTATCTATAAATATACGTATTGACAATAAATTCATATTTATTTATTATTTAATTATTGTAAATAGATAATATACCTCAACAGAGCTGGCCACTCGTTAGGTATAGCCTCAAAAACTTATTGGCTAAATGAGGAAGACTTTGTCTTCCACTGGGTACCCTGGGACCGGCAACGGTTATCGGGAGTTGTAAAGCAACCCGTGAAGATTAAAAAAAATAAATAGATAATTTAGTATATTTAGGTATTTCTTATTTTCTTTATCAATGGAGATAGATATGAGAATGATAACCGTTAAATTTTTTTTAGTTGGAAATAATAATATGCATCCCGTATTTACACGTAAATTATTATAGAACCTAAATTAAGGAGAAAAAGAACAAATTACTTGAGCAACAATTAAGTTAACAAAAAAAATTGTATTACACAAAAAAAATAATTGCTAGCCATTTCACATTTCATAAAAACTAACAAAGTAAAAGTATTAAATCGATTAAAAGAAACATAATATACTTTTTTGTACATATACAATTTCTAAATAAATCACACTAAAAAAAAAAGTAAAATTACTGTGTAGCTTATTAAAAAAAGAAATAACATCAAATTAACTAACTTATTAATAACGCAATCATTTAATTGTAAACAAAATTAAAGCGCACACAAACATACAACGTATATACAATTGACAATTTAACAATCGCTTTTTTTAACAAGCAACGAATTATTAACACCATTAATCGTCTTTTTCAAATATTAAGGACCTCACTAAAATAGTTTATTTAAAAAAGTCGTTACATTAATAATAATACATTAAACTAAAAGAAATGCACAGGTATACACTAAAAGAAACAGAAAATAGAGTAGAAGTGTTAGGAAATCGGCGACAACTGATCGCACACAGTCTATTGATCGAAGTCAAGACCTTGTCATTATCTTAAAAATATTGCCAACGATATTTAGATTTCAACTTCAAAATTGGGAGATTTCATCGTTACTTGACTCAGACAGACGCGTTAAATCAACGGCCCAATTTGAATTTTACAACACTAGACGAAATAAAAAATATAATTTTATTGCACAATTTATTAAGCTAACACTAGTGCAAACGGGGGGTCGTTACGTGTCGTGTCCAAAACCGATTATTTCGATTCGAATTGAGCAGCTTCCTACAAAACTAGACAAAACTGGCCGGGATACACTACTTACATACACACGGACAAACTTACAAGCACATTTATTATTATACCAAGGTAACTTTTAAAATATCATACAAACTAAGATTAGTTATTATAATAATATTCCATCTCATTTTGTTGTAATTACACTAATTTTTTGCGTATTTTGGCAGTTAACTCCTGTATGTTTTACTGATTTGAACGTTCCGGCTGGTTTACAAAGTGGCTAGGATTTACCACAGCCGCGACGTCAGCATCACTCTGAACTCGCGTCCGAGCGTTGGCGCGGCATATCGGGCACGTCCGGTTAGTCTGAAACGAAAAAAAGTATTATTGAGAGTCTGTCAAAGAGAAATAACCAACATAAACTTGCGGTGTGGGCCGAGACACCAATATAGCAATAGGGGGCAAGCCTGTTGCTTCACATAATGGACCTAGATGCATCTTCCTCTTTAGCCGATAGTATTTGTGAGGCTATACCTAACGAGGGGCCAGATCTGTTGAGGTATATTTGGTGGAAAAGATAAGTTTTTAAGACGAGGAACGACTCAGAAATTTCTAATCGTAAGCCACGCCCTAAACTCGTGGTTCGGCCGCATGATTGGTTCGGGCCCAACGATCACGTCATGCAAGACAACGACGGCGCTTTGTCCGTTCTTGCTGCAGAAGTGAGAAGGGCATAATGTATCGCCTCTCGGAATAAATGACGTAAGCGGCACATTCGTTCCTCCCCTTAATTATAAATTTGTTACTTGGGAAGTTAAATCTAGTGTACACTAGAGACCCCGCCCCCTGCTTTGCACGGGTACAATATCGTTTTATAAAAATTGTAATACCCACACAAAAACGCTTACTACCGCGAACTTTTTTGTAGATCAATTTATTCTACACAATTCTTTCCTACTGATGTAAATTTGTTATATCTTTGACGGATTAGACAACTTACGCCATGAAAACTAGCTAAGGTTTACTTTTTCACTGATTAACTTATACTGTTAATGCTCAGCTCCTAAACATGATAGGTCGATGTTTAATCCTCGTAAACCTTCCTCTTGAAACAGCCTATCTAATAATGAAAACCGCAACAAAATCCGTTCAATAGTTTTTGCGTGAGAAGATCACAGTCAGACAGACGAGGCGATGTATTTTGTTTTGTAGTATGTAGTGATTAGACACTCACCCGCAACCACTTGTCGACACACTCTGCGTGGAACTCGTGCGAGCACGGCAACACACGGAGCGTCTGTCGACTCTCAAACTCGCACATGCACACCACGCACGATGGCTGCTCGCCTGGTGAAAAAAGAAATTATATTTATATATAAAGGTTTACAGGCTATATAACATCACGCTACGGCCCAAAGAAGCGGAGCAGTAACCACTTACGCTGATATTTATGAGCATCGAACTTGTATGAAGGCAACAACTCGATGTCGTGCCGGGCCAGACCGCGAGGTTTAGCCTCCCCGAGCGACTCGTAGTTCTCAGTTTCGGGCGAGTCGTCAGCGGCGCGCGCCTCCCCGTACCGGAACCGGGGAAACCTGGCCAGGAAGTTGGGGAACACCTGAGGGGAAAGAAAAGACTGGTCAGGCGATAAAATACGGTGACGATTCCGAGCGCCGTATATTTTACAAACATTTTGCTGGACTCAGTGTTACATACTAACGTTTATCCCTTATTATACCTCCTTAGGGCCTAGACCGTAAAGGTCCGTTCACACAGTCAAAGTTTGGTATTCGGGCGAGAGAGGACGCAATCGGAGCCGGTCGGCTGCGTGAGCGCCAAAGAACACGCAAACGGAGCCATTCTGCTGCGCGAGCGTGAAAGAGCACGCAAACGGAACCATTCTGCTGCGCGAGCGCGAAAGAGCACGCAAACGGAGCCGTTCGGCTGCGCGTGCGCGGAAGAGCACGTCATCAGAGGCAGCCGGTCTAACTTCATTCTCATTAGTCACCTCCATTCATAAACTCCCGCAGCCATTTACCACCAAGTGGATGGGGAGTCACAAATCGTGCTATCTATTAACAAAAAGGACATACCTCAGAGTGAAGCAGGAGAGGCGGCGGCGTGACTGGACTCGGCTGCAAAGGTGACAAACTGCCCTCGCCGCCTACCGCCACGCTGAGCTCCACGGCATCCCGCTGTAGCAGAAAAAAACATAACATTAGCATTAATTCGCCGCGACACCGTTTAACGGTTGATAGGTGTGGTGTTTTGAATGTTTATGGTCTGTGACGCATAGTGGCGCCCTCTATAGTGTGCAATTAACGAATATTAAAAAAAGAGATGCCCATCAGGAACACCCGGCAGATGATGAACATCGAAATTGACGCGTAAAGTATACTGTAGAAGTACACGGAGAAGCAACGAAGTATATAGTATACGCGCGCCACACACACACACACGGTCAAAGATAGCTGCGGCGGAGAGGGTCATGACGGAGTTTTCCGTCACGGCATACAAGTCGGTCTTACCCCCAATGTGTTTCACATCAAAAAAAATTGAGATAATTATGGAGAAAGAAACGATTATAACAGAAAAATACAAGAAACCTCTAAAAAAATATAGAGAAAACTGCGGCAATTCATCATCAAATTCCGAATCTGATATTTTAAACTTCACATTTATACTATATAAAATCCGGAGAGTTGCCGTGAGACTGTCGTGACGCTGCGTGCACTATAATGACTACAACTAGAGTGGTAATTGATGATAACTAATTAAATCCACGTGGTATTAAAATAAATGGGGTGTCGGGAATGACCTCAACTTCAAACTGGCAAAATTTGAAAAAAATGTTGAAACTAAAAAGTTAGGGAGATTTGCAGCCAAAATATCAACTAACATAAAAGAAATCACATACGGTCTTTACAAACATAAAAAAAATAACAGAAAACTACAAGAAATCTAAATATTGTAACTATGTAATTCTAAAAAATAATATGAAAACATATATAAATAAATGTACGGTTTTTTAATTAAAAAATTATGTATATAATCCGACAAACTACATATAGAGGTTTTCTATCTAATTATATTTCTACAGAACTGGCCACTCGTTAGGTATAGCCTCACAAACACCATGGGCTAAAACTGGGTACCTTGGAACCGTAACACGGTTTTAGGAGCTGTAAGGCAACCCGTTAACAAAAAAAATAATTATACATACACGAAAACAAATTATAATTGGCATTTCCGAATCCGATAAAATGAACACAAACTTATAATCCGGAAAGTACGTCTTGCTTATGCAAGAGTTGGTGTGAGACTGAGTGAGACTGTCGTGTTGTGTAGAGGTGCCAGGGGAGTTAGCACAGATTTTGACAGCGACACTTTCGTTTCGGTCGAATGGCCTTGAACAGGCCAAAACGTTCATGTCCAACAAGGACCGGCCAGAGATAGCCCGGCGCCGAGAGGTCCGGCCCAACAATGTGCGGGAAAATTCTGTGTACTTGTCTTTGTCCGGCCAAGCAAATTGCTCGGCATTCTTGTGCAGGGCATGCCCGGTCCGGGCTATCTCTGGCCGGTCCTTGTTGGACATGAACGTTTTGGCCTGTTCAAGGCCATTCGACCGAAACGAAAGTGTCGCTGTCAAAATGTATGCTAACTCGGCTGGTGCGTAGTTCCGGACCGTAATAGTTCCTGGAACTATGTCCTTAACGGGAACTATGTCGTTCCAATCCGAAACTGTATTTCTGATAGTTCCGACCGTTCCTTCCTACCTCTCTTCATCTCTTGCCAAATGAGCGAGCGAGAAAAATATTGCGCGTTCGCATGAGTATGAGAGAGAGAGAATACGTACACACATAATCCGACGAACTACACTTAGAGGTTTTTCCATCTAAATATACCTCAACAGAACTGGCCACTCTTTAGGTATATACCATACAAATACCATCGGCTAAAAGAGGGAGATTTGGTGTTCCGCTGGGTACCCTGGAACCGTAACACGGTTTCAGGAGCTGTAAGGCAACCCGTTAACAAAAAAAAAAGTCTTCCACGTTTAGCACTATTTTTAAGGTCGCTCCGTCTTTCTCTCTCTCTCCCTCCTTTCGTTTGCTCGCTGGTCTTATACAGTGTGCAACTGAGTCTCGCCGGGCCAAATTAGAGAGAGCGCGCAATAACTATGTATCTAATAGCCAGCATAATCAATAATCAAAATTAAAGAGAGGGCTGAGTAGATAGAATGAGACTCTGGCACGTTAATGATTAATTATGCCAACCCTGCATACGAAAGGGACTTCGTTCAAAAAAAGTGTCGCGCGACACGATCATTTAAAAAAAAATCTTTTTCGTGAAAACTAAAAACTTAGGGAGATTTGCAGCCAAAATAACAACTAACATAAAAGAAATTCTAAAAAATAATATGAAAACATAAATAAATAAAATATTATACATACACGAAAACAAATTATTATTGGCATTTCCGAACCAGACAAATTGAACACAAACTTAAACAATATAAAATCGGGTACGCTTCTGCTTCTGCAAGAGTTGGCGTGAGTGAGACTGTCGTGACGCGGCCTGCACTATAATGTCTACAACTAGAGTGGTCATTAATAATACTAATTAAATCCACGTGGTATTAAAATATATGGGCTGTTGGGAATGACGTCAACTTCAAACTGGTAAAATTTAAAAAAAACATTGAGAAAACTAAAAAGTTAGGGGGATTTGCAGCCAAAATAACAACTAACATAAAAGAAATCACACACGGTCTTTACAAACATAAAAGTTTACAACAGAAATTAGAAATTAAAAGAGTTATATTGTAACTAACTCTAAAAAAATAATATGAAAACATATATAAATAAATGTACCAATGGGTTTTTTAATTAAAAACTTATGTAAATAATCCGACAAACACTTACAGGTTTTCCATCTAAATATACGTCTACAGAACTGGCCACTCGTTAGGTATAGCCTCACAAATACCTTCAACTAAAAGAGGGATACTTGGTCTTCCGCTGGGTACCTTGGAACCGTAACACGGTTTCAGGAGCTGTAAGGCAACCCGTTAACATAAAAAAAAATTAAAAAATTAAATATTATACATACACGAAAACAAATTATGATTGGCATTTTCGAAATTGAACACAAACTTATAATCCGGAAAGTACGTGTTGCTTCTGCAAGAGTTAGAGTGAGACTGTCGTGACGCTGCCTACACCTGCACTATTTATTTGTGTAGATTTAATTTAAGAAATTTATATTTCTATTTGTGACAAATGGCAACCCATTCAGTTTGGTCAAAGCTAATGATCAAACTAATTAACAAATTAAAAGGTGTGATAATTAATGGTATAATTAAATATTATTTAGCATCATTTGCTAAGCACCAATTGTTTAATTTTGACAAAACAAATTGGGCCTCAAAATTTCCTTTCCACGGAATTTCTTTCGACGCCCGGGCCCTGTTTTACCGGCCCCTGGGTAGGACAAGTCTCCCACATTTAGCAGTATTTTTAAGGTCTAAGCTTCGTCTTTCTCTCTCTCTCCCTCCTTTCGTTTGCTCGCTTATCTTATACGGTGTGCAACTGAGTCTCGCCGGGCCAAATTAGAGAGAGCGCGGAATACCTATGTATCTAATAGCCAGCATAATCAATAATCAAATTTAAAGAGAGGGCTGAGTAGAGAGAATGAGACCCTGGCACGTTAATGATTAATTATGCCAACCCTGCATACGAAAGGGACTTCGTTAAAAAAAAGTGTAGCGCGACACGATCATTTAAAAAAATTTTTTCTTGAAAACTAAAAAGTTAGGGAGATTTGCAGCCAAAATAACAACTAACATAAAAGAAATTCTAAAAAATAATATGAAAACATAAATAAATAAAATGTTATACATCACGAAAACAAATTATTATTGGCATTTCCGAACCAGACAAATTGAACACAAACTTGAACAATATAAAATCGGAAGAGTACGTCTTGCTTCTGCAAGAGTTGGCGTGAGTGAGACTGTCGTGACGCGGCCTGCACTATAATGTCTACAACTAGAGTGGTCATTGATAATACTAATTAAATCCACGTGGTATTAAAATAAATGGGCTGTTGGGAATGACGTCAACTTCAAACTGGTAAAATTTAAAAGAAAACATTGAGAAAACTAAAAAGTTAGGGACATTTGCAGCCAAAATAACAACTAACATAAAATAAATCACACACAGTCTTTACAAACATAAAAGTTTACAACAGAAAACTACAAGAAACCAATATATTGTAACTAACTCTAAAAAAATAATATGAATACATATATAAATAAATGTACCAATGGGTTTTTTATTTAAAAACTTATGTATATAATCCCACAAACTTCACTTACAGGTTTTCCATCTAAATATACCTCTACAGAACTGGCCACTCGTTAGGCATAGCCTCACAAATACCATCGACTAAAAGAGGGATACTTGGTCTTCCGCTGGGTACCCTGGAACCGTAACACGGTTTCAGGAGCTGTAAGGCAACCCGTTAACAAAAAATAAAATAAGAATAAAATATTATACATACACGAAAACAAATTTCGAGTCCGATAAACTTAACACAAACTTATAATCCGGAAAGTACGTCTTGCTTCTGCAAGAGTTTAAGTTACTCCACAGATATCTAATATACTAGTCAAAAGTTACTCTGACTGTCGTGTCGTCGTGAAGTGTCGGTCGTGATCTCGTGATGTCGCTCTCTCCCGTTGCGCCGGCAGTGTTTCGGGGAGCACCAACTCCCCGGGGTCTTCTTTAGGCCCACTACCAAGGCGGCTTGGCTACCTGTTATATTGGGAATATATATAAGGTTTATTAAAATAACCTTGAAGAGTAAAATACCATTTAAAAAGAGATTTAAATCTGGAGCATAAAATAGGCAAAATTAAACAAAATTTAAGCAGTTTGAAACAAAATTAAAAATACAAGTTGTAAGTAGGGAGGATAAAAAGCGACGTTGGGACCAGGTCTAGTCGGGCCAGACCAGAGGGGTTACCAGCTCTCAAGGGAGGTGGCAACCATCGAGTGGCGTACCATGCGCAGGGGCTATGCCGCGGAGGTGCTCGTGCGGGCAGTTGTCAGCGCGATCGTACATACGACGCGCCAACTCGACCACGAACTCCTCCACGTAGTTCACGTCCAGGTTCTGCTGGATCTGCATCAGGCGTCTGTCCGTGGCGGACTGGAGCGCGTACCACGCCGGCGAGGCGTAGGTCAGCCGGGAGCGGATGTACAGTTTGAAGATCATAAGTTTGACTCGGAGTGGCAGGCTCGAACGCAGGCCCGGGCGAACCATGCCGCCGGCCATCTTAGCGTTATTAATCGCATAAGAGGCCATGGCGCGCATGTTCAGCCCCCTGTCGATCTGGCACCCCAGGTACGTAGCTGTGTTACTCCACTCCACGACTTGACCTCGGAGTCGGAGCGGTGGTGGCAGCGATCTCCTGGAGATCATCAGTGCCGTGGTTTTACCCAAGTTCACTGACCTCCATTTGTCCAGCCAGGCAGGCAACAGGTCCAGCAGGCGCTGCATCTTCTTGGCCGCGTGGGTCGCGAACAGTGATGAGGTGAAGTAGGCGCTGTCGTCCGCAAATAGGGCTAACATCGATTCCTCTTCGCTCGTAGGCGATGGTCCCAGCGTCGGGATGTCGTTGGTGAATAGTACGTAGACTACGGGACTCAGGCAACTGCCTTGGAGCACTCAGCGGTGAAAGTATTCCGTCGACGGTGACAAGAAAGGAGCGTCCCTTCAAGAAGGACGCCACCACTCTGGTGACCAGCGGTGGGGTTTGCGTGGTCAGCAGCTTATACAGGAGGCCACTGTACCACACTCTGTCGAATGCTTTCTCTATGCAGAGTAGTCGAGTGTCCCTCTCTGAAGCCAAACTGCTCTGGTCGCAGTGTGATGTGTGGCCTCAGGCGGCGGAGGAACAGTCCCTCAAACAACTTGGAGAGGCTCGACAGCAGGGTGATAGGTCGGTAGCTAGCAGCCAGCCGACGGTCCTTGCCAGGCTTCGGAATGACAATCACTTTACCGGCCTTCCAGATGGTCGGGAAGTGACCGGTTCGGAGTACCCCATTACAGAGGCGCGCTATCGCGACTATTGGTCGCCGAGGAAGGCGCGCCAAATCTGTGTTCGTTATGCCGTCCAGTCCCGGGGCCTTCTTCGCCTTGAGGTGGAGCGAGGCTTTCCTCACCTCCGTCGGTGAGATGAAGCATTCCCTTGGCAGCGGCGGCATCTCGGAGTCAAAGAAGTCCCGTACTCTACGCGTTACCTCCGCGTCATGTTCAGGATCTTTGACGGGAAAGGGCCGAAACTGGTCCTCGAGGTAGTCGGCCAGGATCCTCGCCCGATCCCCAGCTCCAGCTCGGCGTCTCCCGTCGGTGTCTGTCAGCGGATAAATGGGTGTGGGGGCGTTGGTGAAGCTCTTCGTCAGACGGAAGAGGGAGGTCAAACTCTCCTCTTCGCCGACTCCATCCAGGAATTTCTCCCAAGAGTCTCCCCTGAAGGCCCTAATCTCGCCGCGTAGCTCCTCAGCCACCGAGCAAGTAAAAGTGACAACTTTACTTCCGCGTTTGCGAGAACGTTAACTTTCGAACTGTCAAAATAGTAACTCGTACTCGCAAAACCCATACAACGCTGTCACCACGTTCGATTGCGTTCGATTACGCCAACGTCAGTGACACGTAAAAAAACTCATACTCGCAAATTTACTTCAGATTACTGCCACTAGGTGGCGCTGTTTAATCTCCATACAAAGTTAGAAAAACTCGTACTCGACCTACTGTTCAATTCTGATTTTGCCGTAGGGCAGCGGGAGTGAGTCCAGCGGCGATGCAGGGCTCTCTTCATTCGGAGTTTGTTCTTAAAGTGTGGGGGAAGATCGTTCCTGTTATGGATGTCGACAGGCAACTTTGCGTCAACTTTAAACTCTTGCAAAATTTGAAGAAAAACACATTGAGAAAATTAGAGAGATTTGCAGCTAAAGACGTGGCTATAAATTTTTAAATAAATAAAAATATATTCGTAATCTACTCAATTAAGGCTATTTTTAACGACATCCCACAAGAGTAGGTAGACTGAAAAACAGGAAATTGTGTACTGGCTTGAGGCTTCCACGTATGCCTGGGTCGGGCATATTTGGCTGTGCAATTTTTGAAGTGACATCGTTGGTACAACAATAGGGTTTCCTTTTTTACGGAACCCTAACAACGGTTAATATTCGTTTCAGTATTGTGTAAATAAGATATATATTATCTATCTATCCTCACGCCATTCATCCCAAGAGGGCTAGGCAGAGACAAAGCTACGATACTGATATAGCTCTTTTATATTCATCATACCTTTCATACACGCTCGGCGTACTTTTGCTTTCCCATCAATATTTTTTTGTATAACTATACTAATACATACTATAATATTATAAAAAGATAATGTTTGGATGTAGGAGGTAATCTTTGAAACTACATCGGATCGATTCTGAAAATTATTTCACTAATAGGAAGCTACATTATCTCTGAGTGCTATATTTTATTTTGTTCGAAAAAATCCACGGACGGAAAGTTATATTATATAAAGAGGTACGCACCGTCCCATCTTCCATATACAGCGTTAAAAGCTGGCAATGCGGCCTACAATGCTGAAATGGCCAAACGTCGCAAATATGCGTCTCTTCCGAAAGAATACATAT
The DNA here is from genome assembly GCA_963924495.1 of Nemapogon koenigi. Lineage (NCBI taxonomy): Eukaryota > Metazoa > Arthropoda > Insecta > Lepidoptera > Tineidae > Nemapogon > Nemapogon koenigi. Next base: position 2,180,453 of record OZ004655.1, read on the forward strand.
TTGAGGCGTTTGGAGTGGAAACGATGGGACCGTGGGGACCTAGTGCACACAGTCTGTTTATAGATAATAACGACTAATAGAACGTTCACATGACCAACGGGCTGGCTCTTATTTCGGTCAAAGAATAAGCATTGCCATCCAACGAGGTAATGCAGCCAGTCTGTTGGGTACTCTCCCAGTAGATAGCGATTTACACGAAATTTTTTATTTGTAATTTTATTTTATTTTTGTAATATAGTACCTACTTAAGATAACTTTAATACCTATGTAAATACTTTATTTTAATAAAAAAATAAAGAGGTAAAGTTTGTAAGTTTGGATGTAGGGGGTAACAATACTAAAAATTCTTTCACGAATAGAAAGTTGCGATATAGTTTTGAAATCAGAAATAACCAATTTATTTATTTGTGTAGATTTAAATTAATAAATTGATATTTCTAATTGTGACAAATGGCAACTCATTTTCGTCAATGCTAATGTTCAAACTAAAATAAAAGGGGTGATAATTAATTATTTTTTTATTTAAATTTATTTAATTAAAAACTTAATACATAGTACATAATCCGACAAACCACACTTAGAGGATTTTCCATCTAAATATATCTCAACAGAACTAGCCACTCGTTAGATATAGCCTCACAAATACCATCGGTTAAACGAGGGAGACTTGGTCTTCCGCTGGGTACCCTGGAACCGTAACACGGTTTCGGGAGCTGTAAGGCAACCCGTAAAGAAAGGAAAAAAAATTTTTTTTTTAGCATCATTTGCTAAGCACCAATTGTTTAATTTGGACAAAACAAATTGCGCCGTAAGAATTTTCTTCAACGGAATTTATTTCGACGCCCGGGAACCGTTATACCCAATGACCTGTTATACCGGAAAGTCTAAAAGCAAGATCAATTTTGTGTCCGTCCGTCCGACTGTCACAGTCTATGTAACGCAAGAATTTGATATTTGGCATAATGACAGGTATTGTTGACGTGCACATTGACTGGCAAAGAGTAGAAAAACATTTTTTTGAAGTGATAACTTCTTTCGTTGTTCGTGCAACCCCGCGGGGGTGAGCATATATTTGACGCGACATCCTTCGTGTCGACCGAAGGCCAAAAACATTTATGTCGATACAGTGCCAGCCACGGAATGCACGGGCCGAGACGGTCCAACCCTACAATGTGCGAGCAAATTCTGTGTGTCTTTGCCCGGCCCAGCAAATTTATATTATAAAAATTTACAAAAGAATATCCCTAATTATCAAACTTCTAAGTCCGTAGAAGCATATCAATGTATATATTGTGGTATGTCGCACGGTTTGTACGGGTGTTCTACATTTGATTCACTCGTTAGTAAAATAAAATTTAGATTCGTGAAAGATAAGGGACTTTGTATATAAACTGCTTGCGACCAAATCATAACGTAACTCAATGGTGGTCTAAAAGTAATTGTATGAAGTGTGGTGTGCGTCACCATAGCTACCTACCACAGCTACCTACACACGGAACCTATTGGTCCCGAATCCAGTTCCCAGCTACCTGTTGACGGAACAGGTAGCTGGGAACATATCGGTAACAGTCGAGCTCTTGTATTGCTCCTTTTGTACTCTTTACGAATACACTAGTACTGCCTGCGCGCTTATAGACAGCGGCGCACAGGATTGTTTTATAACACATCCATTCGTCCAATCAACGGCGCGCCGCCGGTCCACCGAAACTGAGAACAGATTCGTCCAATTCTTATAACAAATAAACGGTCCGCCTAGATCGTATGGCGGCCGGAATCCGGAATGATAAATTTTCGGTGCGATGCCGGATCAATGTGTGTGCTAAGCATCTCGGACTATCTATCCAGCGGTGTAATATTGCTGTATCAGGACTTGGACATAATGAGGTACCTACATAAGGTGAACGGCATGACGTCATGTACTATATTACCATGTCAATCTGAAAATCCTGAATTTAAGATACGCACTATAGTAATGCAGAAAACAACTTCTAAAATGCCAACTTCAGAAGTAACAACTGACATTCGAAAATATTATCAAAATTTAATACTAGCGGACAATGAATTTGATAAACCAGCTGATATAGACACATTGCTTGGTGATGGACTATTCCATGAAATCTATGATGGCCAGCGCCTGACTCCTCATCCTGGACTTCCGACTGCTTTACATAGTGTGTTCGGATGGGTAGGGTAGGTAGTCCAACAGTTAGCCACTCGTACACAGTTATCCACGCGATTTTTTGTCAAATGCGACGTTGCAGCCTCGTACACACTAGAAATTTCGATGCCCCAACAGTTACTCTCCCCGTTTCCCAGTTGGCGGCGAGCTCACACGCTCAATGGTTTTGTTACGGGCAAATTATTGAAAATCAGTGCTAAAGTAAAAAAAAAACGTAAGTATTTTTTTAGTTTCACATCTTTCAGTTTATTATTACTAAAATCTGTATATGTTGACCGTGTAAATATACTTTATCATGCATCAATAATTTTACAGTGATAGTGTTCAAATGCTTTACGGGGAGGGGTGGTCTACAATTAACCAAAGCCTTATGTTCAACAGTTAACCATGGCTAATTGTGTACCAACTGGTGGTTAAATGTTACCCTGATTATTTTAATTACAGGTAGGCCGGAATAAAACAACAGTTAGAAAACGAGGAGGGCATACTGAAGATGTTATGAGGATTACTGGCACAAACCAAAGGCAAGCGGCCTATTTATTCGACGTATATTTTGACTTGACATGTAAAGGTTTTTATTTGTAACAAAGCCTTTTATTTAAATAGGTCATTAGGTATTTTAGGTACCTACTAGATCTTAATTAAGTATTATTTGATTTATAAGACTGAGACTAACTAAGAACAACATAGTTAGGTTATTATACTTAAGTTTGTGATTAAAATACGAACAATTTAACAATTATTTACCTTTATTAATAAGTATTTACCTAAGCTCACTAAAGACTTTACTAATTTTAATGTTGAATAACTTGCGAATAACTAATGCTGAGAAACTTGCGTTAAAGGTTGATATTTGTCTATTTCTTGTTATTATATTTCTTAAATTTGTCTTAATTTAAAAAAATCACCACTTTTTAAGATTAACAATGTTGAGACTTAACTGTGCAATTATAAAGTAACCTAATTATTAGTTGTAAGTCAATTGTTAAATGTTAAAAGTTTTAAATAATAAAAGACTCTTTTTCATACAATTTATATTGTTGTTTATTTAATAAATTTATAAATAATATTTAGCGGTTAAATGTGTACACCTTGGTTAACTGTAGCAAACCCAGTGGTTAATAGTGTACACAATAGTGGACACAGTTAGCCAATTCCCATTTTATAAAAAACCTCATATGTGCTAAAAACCAGAAGTAAATTCAACATTTATTAAATGCAAATATGTAGCCAATAAACCACTGCTTTGACCCTTGCAGATAATTACATATTTTATATTACCAATTACGCGCTATGATGATCAGAAAATTAGGTGGTTAACTGTTGGACAACTCACCCTACTCACGGGTCGACTCGACAACAATTATTGTCGTCCACCAAATGCTGCAGAGTATCCTCACTTCTGGCTTCTACCTACTCACTAAACGAGATAGTAAAACGGTTTTGGGAAATTAAAGAACCTCCTATCAAACCTATTACGTCACTTGAAGATGAACAATGTGAGCAGCTATATACGCAGTTGGTATCCAGACAGGAGGACGGCCGATATGTAGTGTCATTGCTACTAAAATCAAAAATTTTAGGAGGCTCTTATCAATAAGCTTTCTCACGTATTTTGCGTTCTGAATTTATGCAAGAATATGAGAATCTCAATCACATGCATATAGTGGCACCAGGAAGAGATCACATCCCGCATCATTGTGTCATACCAAAGGCACCAACCGTCTTCAAATTCTACGACGAAATATTTATTATTTATTACTTTTCAGTGCAAATTTTTGAAGTCGGTACACTTTTTTTAAAAGGTTTATTTTGTATATTTTGGAGTCGGTTGAATTAAAATACCTACGCTACGAAGTCACTGCTACGTCTGTGATAGGCTAAATAGGATAGGAAAGGTGCTAACAAAAACGGGATAAACATAAAATTAAAACAAAATTAGCTATCAATTATAATGTATATTTGCTGTGTCACATTAACAGAGGAACTGTCCGTTTGGTACAGCGTTTATTGCACATTTCGTTGCATTTATTATTATTTTGTTATTTTACATTACCTACCCAGAAAGTTACTTCAGGCTTAGAAAGAGACCATAAGCCATGAATTCGGTATGAAAAGTAAAAACTATGGTAAGTATACATTTTTTATATTTTTGTTTTCTATGAAGTACGACACAGACGACAAAATGTCATTTTGTGTTATGGCTCCATCAGGGCTTTGATGATTCCACCAATGTCAAGTATTATAGACGTCACAGTAACAATATGCCGATTAATCAGTACCTAAGATGTTCCTGCCGACTGTGATAAATGTTCTATTAATCACAGACTAACCACAACTATCACAGCGCGGACGGGATTAAACTGGATTCTGCCGAGTTAGCATACATTTTGACAGCGACACTTTCGTTTCGGTCGAATGGCCTTGAACAGGCCAAAACGTTCATGTCCAACAAGGACCGGCCAGAGATAGCCCGGACCGGGCATGCCCTGCACAAGAATGCCGAGCAATTTGCTTGGCCGGACAAAGACAAGTACACAGAATTTTCCCGCACATTGTTGGGCCGGACCTCTCGGCCCCGGGCTATCTCTGGCCGGTCCTTGTTGGACATGAACGTTTTGGCCTGTTCAAGGCCATTCGACCGAAACGAAAGTGTCGCTGTCAAAATGTATGCTAACCCCACTGGATGTCACGTAGAATAAAATGACGTCATAATTTACGTAAAAGTGCATTGTGTAATAGTACATTCTCAACTCGGCTTAAAAAACAAATATATTAAAATTAGTTTCTTATAAAAAGTTAGTTAGTTAGTTTTTACTTTATATACCGAATTGGCTAGTTTCGCTTTTCTAGTGCGTCGATGCTTAAAAAAAAAAGGAAGCGATATCAGCGACAGTCTATAAAAAAAATGTTATAGAATATAGTAAAGAATAATTAAAAAAAACATTTTGTAATATTTTTATGTTCGGAAAAATTATTAAACAATTATTGGAAAAAATCTCATGTTCCATTTTTAGCTGTTTTTGTTCATATTTAATATCTAACATATTTGACAATTTTTTATTAAGGTAAGAAGATGGAGAAATTATTTTAAGTTGTGTACGATATACGATTATATTTCAGAATACAGAAAGCCATTGAGGTGACATTAATGTGTGCTTTTATAAAATATATTTATCTACTTTTGAAGTCAGTACTAACCACGACATATGGGATCTAGGTGCAAACAAATACTTACTAAAATAAAATAATAAGGGAAAAATAAAGAAAATAACTTTTATATTTTATCTCCCTTGATTTTCGTTATGTAAATACCTTAATTTTTCAATACACTTGCTCGTAAAGTGTCATTATTTTTTGACAGACAAACTAGCACAGTCTTTTTCATTCCACATCACAGAGCAAGTATTTTGATCTGAGACATTACAGCACTTGTTTAGTTTTTTATTACAGTTTAGTTTTAATATGCTACTTACATAAAAAGGCAAAGAGTTTTCATGTCTAACAGGCACAGTTGTTTGGCGTGGGTTAAATAATTAAATATTTATTTTGTATTATTTTATTCAAACTCATACATTTTTAAAGAAATTTAAAACCAGTAAATTAATTCCCATTTTCCAGTTTTTGGTGAACTGACACAAAAGTGATAATATATCTAAGTACACAGGCTGCTACTTCACACGACCAACAACTATAATATTTTGTGGGAAAATACAGGCGTTTTAGTGTTTTAATTTAAATGTATATTAAATATTTGGTGATACCGTTATGTGCCGATTTGTCTTAAAGGGAAACGATTATATTTTAGACCTTTTTAAATTTTTTTGTTAATAATGGTGATGTACCGACTATAAATAATCGACTAACGACTAATAGGTAGGTACTAAAATAGTGTAGATCCCTAAACAACAACTGACTAATTGAGAAATTGAGATTTTTTAAGACTGGTATCATTATTTTTGCCGACTATAAAAGTGACCGAATAGTCGGTAGTAATGAAGTACTATATTTGTTTCCTTTTTTTATCACACATCGACAAGTTTAGAGGTAGCTAATACTTAGGTACTTGAAATTCTTATAGGTTATTCATTTTACCATTTTTTTTTTAAATTGATATAAAAAGTGATTTTGAAGCATAGATTGAGCTAATTTTGTATTAAACAACAATTTAATAGAGCCTTAATTCAGTTATCAATATATAAAACTGGTGCAACATACCTATTCTCTACACGAACAGTACATTAGCGAAACAAAAGTTCACATTATAAGCATTTAAAAAAATCTAATTTAAAGGAGATCGTTTTGAACTTAGCTCCCGATAGATATTGGGATTTATGACCAAGACATTCTCCTTTAAATGATATATACTTCTCTGTATCTTAATTGCATATAAGTGAACGTGTCTACAAAATAAATTATAAACAGTATTAAAGTGAAAAATTACACATACTTAATATTTTCTTTTTTAAATATATATTTTTGGCAACAAAGTGGCGAATGATAATGACCTTTTTTGTAAATTTCAAACTGGAAGGTTGGCACTATTAGTTTTTAAAGGAGGTTAAATACAATATAAACCTCTTTGGTGTGTCTAAGTAGTTCTATAGGTATGTGACCTCCTTAGCGGATTTTTATGTTCTCTATTACATTTTTGGTTTGAATTTCTAAATATACTTGAGTTTGAAATTTACAACATTTTAATGACGAATCTCATACAAATTGTTTAGCTACGTTTAAATAGAAAATTACAATCTCTAAAACTTAGGAATCACGGTAGAACTTTCATAGATTTTACACAACTCTCAAAATGACAAACTGCTGACCTCTTTATTCCGTAAAACAGTTTTGGCTACTTTTTCACCACCCTACGTAAGACTATAGGGAATATCTAGAAATGAAATAAGATTTGGCCAGACAGACCCCCTCTCCCACTAAACGTCTTACGTATTATATGAACAGCCCCTAGGCGTAGAGCGACCTGATGACCGACAGATATTATTTGTAATTTTTCTCATCATCAAACCTTTATATATTTTAGTGCATTTCTATATTTTAAGGACGCGTTTACGAAATGACGCTCTTCCATACTAGATATTGAGGCAACTCTACTAAAAGTACACAGCAACAGACACAACTTAGAAAATTATTAAAGTAATTTAAACCTTAGAGAAATTTACGAAAATGGTACCTACACAATTATTGCAAAAAATTACGAGACTTGTTTGTATTTTATCAAGAACATAAAATATTGAATATATTTACTGTATCATGTTATTTTTGTCATTGATGATAGTTGTGTAGTTTTAGACTTTTAGATATATTTGTACTGAAACTCGCCCTTTGTTTTCGCATGAAAATTATATATATTCAAAAGATTTTGTGTATCTTTAGGTACCTATTCATAACATTTAAGAAAATTTTACAGATTTATCGTAAAATGTACCTAGGTACCTCAAAACTTAATATTTTGCCAGTTTCCGTAAATACGTCCTTAAGGACCGTTGCTCTCAGTCATCTTGTATCTGTCAAAAATTATTTATACCACATTTCCATCACACACAGTTGATATTTATTATTTTAAGTTGGATTAAGCCATATTTTTATTATTTAGGGTTCTAAAAAGCCGTAGATTTTAAAACGAGCATTGCTTTTCTATCCAATTTAAAATAATAACTAGCAACTGTGTGGAATGGAAATGTCGTATAAATAAACTCAACTTTCCAACTGAGATTTGCCATATTTTTGACAGTTATAAAATGACCTTGACCAACGGCCTTTAATGAAACCAATTCATAATTGCACAGTTGAGTCATCAGATAGCGCCACAAGCCGACCACATGCACACACTACAAACACTAATATAATAATAGTATATAAATAGTATTGCAATCCTTCACCTCCTCCATCTATAATCAAACATACGGACTTTACAACAATAATGCAAAAATACCATTTGTTATAATATAAATAACTTTTAAATACATTTACTTTTTTATTTACAATATTTCCGAACGAAAACTTGTGTATTTCGAACTTAGGGTTGCCGTCTTCAAGCCAAGATGGCGGACATTTTAAATTAACAAACTAGAGCTAAGCACACAAAATTTAGCTTCGTACAAAAAGCAGTCACACAAACAAATTTTCGAAAAATCACAGTTTTCGTTCTTGTTTTCTCTAAATCTATGTGAAATGGACAACCGTGGATACGCAACTCGTAACACTTCAACACAATGCAAGGCTATGCGCTGATGATGATCACAAAGTTTATATATATATATATAGGTATCACATTATTTTGAAGATCACCTTCATCGCTAATGACGAAAGATAAATAAACAAAGAAGAAGCAGGTTCTCAATTCGTCGTAATCTTTTATGGTTTTTTTATGTATATGTTGCCCGATTACTTGAAGCGTATACTTTCCAGGTGGTCCCATGGTCATCAGGTCAGGATCTGATGATGGGATCCTGGAGAAATCGAGAACTCTTCAAATTTTATAGGCACACTTTAAGCGATTTGGGTTTTTTTATAGTAACTTGTGTATTTGCTTTCGGAAAGCACACTTTTCAGTGCATAATTTTTGAAAATTATTTAGATCTCTTACACAGCATGTTTATTAGATTACCTATGAATAAATAAATAACCTATAAAGCCTGTATCGCGCTAGTGAACATATTTAATAGATTTGTTATTTAACACTGAAGTTTATAATTAAATATGCGATCATCATCAGTATTCGTTACACTAGATACAATCTCAATACTTACAAATATAATTTACACTCCTCTAAATCTTATATAATGTATAGATATATAAATATACAGGATTCATAAAAGCTCAATGTAGCTATCAAATGTCTAATATTAGCTGAAACTGTACCAACTGTTAAAAGTCAATACTACCTCACATTGCTCTGCATGAACGTTTGCTGTATCGACAATACTTGACCATTCTTTTTGTACTTAATACACAAAAAACACCCGATTTCTTGAAAGCATTTGCTGACAACTAATCGACTCTTCAACTTACGTTTTAACTTAGTGATAAAGCGAGAGAAACATATATACCTATCTCAACAGAAACACAGTAAATCTGTGACAGAAGTGCCCACTCGTTAGATATACCTAGCCTAACAAATACCATCGGCTAAAAGAGGGAAACTTGGTCTTCCTCTGGGTACCCTGGGACCGTAACGGTTTCGGGAGCTGTAAGGCTACCCGTGAAGAAAGAAAAAATAATTGTATGTCTTTCTTTTAGGTAAGTACGTCAAAACAGAGCAACGAATCGACGTGATATTTTGCACAGACATAGTTGGAGGACCGGAAATCCTTCGAGATAGTCTTCTCACGTTTCACATTTTATTCAGTTTTCAGCTAATAAAAGACTGATAGGTACCTACTTACAATTAATTTTCAAATTTTAAGACGTCGCGAATTGACATTGCGTATTATATATAAAATAAATAAGTATATAGATTACTTATTTTATTTTTTGTTTGGGAAGGACGTTGTGATATGTTTAATAACGTCTACTGGGTCGATACACAATATAAAATAACTTGGTACTCCGTTGGTCAAGGTCATCTTATAACTGTCAAAAATATGGCAAATCTCAGTTTAAATCCTGGAAAGTTGAGTTTATTTATATAACATTTCCATCGCACACAGTTTATAGTTATTATTTTAAAATATTTTCTTTATTAAGAGCTCTAAATAGCCTTAGCTTTCAAAACGCAAAAGCTATGTTCGTTTTAAAAACGAGCTATTAAGACCCCTAAATAATAAAAATACCTATATCTTAATCCAACTTTAAACTGTGTGGCATGGAAATGTTAGGTAAGTATATAAATAAACTCACCTTTCAAGGATTCATTGAGATTTTCCATATTTTTGACAGATACAAGATGACTGAGAGCAACGGTCCTTAAGAATCCATCCGCACTTCTTCTAAGAACGAACAGAAGAAAATAAGAAGTGACAGGCTTGCCAACCCCCCTGTTCTATATCTCTGTTGGTAACCGTTCACAGATTAGTTAATATGACAGGCCGAGAGTGCATTCACAGAGCAACTCTGTGGTATACCGTGCACGCTCGCTTTTCTCGATCTATCGTAAATTACTAATCTGTGCACGGAATAGGGGGGTTGTGGCTTACCCGAGCAAACCCGTCGTTTTCAAATACTATGTCATATTGTGTAGTCGACAGTAAACTGTATTTCGTGCATGGCTACTACTTTATAACAACTAATGTTTCAAAAAGCAAATTAAAAATGTTTAAATTTTGATGAGGAATGTAACCAAAGATATTTTTTCAATATAATATGATTTTACTAATAAAATTGAGCCCTAGGTTGTGATAAAGAATCTTGATGCAGGATGTGGTGAATATAAATTTTATCGACAACAGAGCCGGTTCTCTCTCTTATCTCGAGCGATGTGCTTTATTCATTCATCAGGGTTTTGATGATACCGCCAATGTCAAGTATTATAGACGTCACAGTAACAATATGCCGATTAATCAGTAGCTAAGATGTTCCCGCCGACCGTGATATGCCCTACTAATCACTGACTAATCTTTATTAAACTGGATTCCCCATCATGTCACGAGACGCGTGCGTTGGCCGCCATGACATGACGTATAATCTACATGTGCTCTAAGTCTTTGTATGTGTGATGTCAGGAGCGTTGTGAGATATCAATTCGCACCACGCTGCCAAAATGAGTAATTGCGCAGGCATTTGCGGCTAACTTCACAACCGCCACAATATAAAAGTTAAATAATATAAAATTAAGAAACTGAAAAGGAAAATAAATAAAATAAAATAAAACAAATAAAATAAAAGTAGTGCATTTAATGTAGCAAGGTTATCATAGACAGAAGTACACTCATGAAGGCGGACTGACTTATCTATAAATATATAATTTATAAAGAAAAATAAAGTGAAATAAAAATTCCTTTGGGGTATTTCCATTGTAACGGGTGCGACACTGACACTGCGTTTTTTCAAGATAATAAAATGCTTGTTCAGATATATCAAATTACGTTTATAAAGAAAAATAGTATGAAAAATTAGATATTTAACTCAAACAAGATCTGTATTGAAACTTGTAATGAAAAACTTATACAACGTCATAAATCGCGTAACGGGTGTGACCTTAGAAAATCGCCAAATGCGACCAAGATGACTTTCAGTTAAACACCTGTAAAATTTTCAATGAAAGTATACAGTAAGATTTTTTTATGTAAAACTTGAATAGATATCTTAAATAACTACGTTTTTCGAAATGTACAAATATGTATAATGTACATTATAAAAATTTTTGAAAATGTAACGGGTGCGACAGGCCTTTGTAACGGGTGCGACACTGTATGGTTTTTCAAGTTTTATCGTAAAATAAAAAATGTTCTAATCAACATTGCTTTATTAAAAATCATTCCAGATAAGAAAACACAGGAAATTAACATGAGATTTGCTCTAAAATTAATAATTTCTTTTGACGATTGTGCAATTTCCCACCAAATTTGAAAAATTCGCTTGTGAATTATATGTATTACTCTAAATCACTTTCTGAATCCGTATAAATGTCAGAATAACGCAAACGAGTGTCTTGACGTAGGATCTTCAGGCATGTTTCTTCCATTTTGGAAGAAACAGTACGACCACCTTTGATGCAATTTGTCGATTCATGTGACTTTTGAAAATAGTGCTTTCCATGTAGATTTCTGATCGGTTTAAGGCCTTCCCATCGTATTTCCAACAATAGTTGATGTTCTTTAATGTCCTCATTGGACTGGTAGAAAATTTTGACGGTTCCTGATCCCTTTTTCTTCAAATGTTCATAGCAATCTCGTGGAGTATTGAGGATGATTTCCCGAGCTTTCACAGAAATCCACAACGTCCTCTTAATGACCGCACCAATGCCGTCAACGGCACCTTTTCCGTGACTAGTCGGGAAGAATGACCAAGTTATGTCTACTCCGAAATCTTCTGGAGCTGTACAAATATTGTACAAATTATATCGATTCTTGAACTGTGCTGCGCAGCCATCCGAGAAGATGTGAACTACCCTGATTTTCTTGTAGGTTGTCAGTTCTTTAATAATCATTTTGATGAACACCCAAACACAAACTTTGTTGTGGCTAAGGTCCTCGCTAATGATTGCGTAAGATCGAGATTCTATAACTCCTTCTCGTACCCAAGCACATCCCGTAAAAACAGTGGCCTGTTGATGTCGCCAATGCGCGCTTTGAATTTCGTCCTGCGATATAATTGCGAAATTCTCGGCGAAATCTACTTGCAACACCGCCTCGTCTTCGGATATTCTTTCTCTCATTTCTTTGAAGTGTTTGCTCTGAACTTTTTTCACAAACCAGTGAGTCTTAAACTTTTTTAGTTGGGCCTCAAATAATTTTATGAAATCAGCAACGGTGCCTGTCTCCAATTGAACTTGTAAACGACCCTCAAGTTCTTTCCACTGGTTCCATGATATGATTGCGTCACGATCAAATGTCAGAGGTATTATATCAGTTACGTTATTACACTGTGTACACTTATTTGTCATACATTCTTCACTTTCTATATTACAACAAACTTCTTCTAGAAGTTTTTTAGCAGAAGGAGGGAATGAAGCAAATGTATGACTGGCTGTTTCAATCAGAAAGTTAAAGTTGGAATGGTACACACATACGCAAACATCGTGGGGGATTTCACTTACTGGTCGGACATGGCTTGGCCTTGCAGCGTAAAATTTTGTCTTGCCAACTTTAAGCGTCGGATATTCTTCTTTAAATAATCTATAGCATTCGCCGATACTCATTACTAAATGTCTCTTTTGCAGCCTCTGACGTTCTCCTGTTGTGGGATCTTTCACCGATTTATAATCTTTTATGCCAGGTGCTGCACGACTTATATCATCCCGCTGGTAAAACGCTTCTATCTGAGCTACGGTCTCTTTGGATAGACTAGCAGAAGTTTTTTCCTTTGGATACAATAATCGTCTAGCACTTGTCGGAAAAACTTCAATGGCAATTTCTTTTAGAACTGCCACTCTTTTAGACGGACTAGCAGGCAGCGCGCGTTTGATTTTGGTTATAGCTTTTTTAAGTGATCTTTTTGACTTATAAGTTCCAATAGGTGATGACGTCGACTGGGTAGGCAGATGGAGTATTTCGTTCTTCTTCTTTAATCTCAGTGCTCTCTGTCTTTCTCGGTCACGTTTGCGCCGCTTCTCTATCTCTTCGGCATCCGCTGAAGCCTTCTTGGCATCTCTTCTTTTCTTGTCTCTTTCTCTTTCTTTTAGCAAATGTGTTTCGTAATTTTCTTTATTTTCTTTCAGTTTTTTTCGATGCTTTTGCATTCTGTTGGTGGCTTCCATATCTGGTAACAAATAAATTTCAAATTATGCGTAAAACAACCAAATATAAAAATTTAAAAAAAAATTGTAACGGGTGTGACATATATTTATCATTAAAAGAAAGGCACTTAAAGTTTCTATCCAGTATTGAAACTCGTCCGTGTTGATTATTAAAGTAATCTTCTTATTATTACAAGGTACAAAGATTTTAAGGTTATAATTTACGTCACAGTAAAACTATTTGCATATTTTTTGTAACGGGTGCGACATTATTACACTCAGTGATAAAAGCCTAGTAAATCAAAAGTAATACTTACTTGAAATTATTAAAATCACTTGCACAGGAATCTCAAAAACATGCAGTTGGCGCCACAGTGATGTGCAGACTGACAAGCTGTCCACAAGATGGCGCAATAGCGAGCAAACTTTAAAAAAAGAAGGCTCTACGTAGAACAAAGGAGGTTGACGTACAAACTGATTAATTTATATAATTTTGGAAAAGAGCTAAAATTTTAATTTTACAAATTTTTGATAGTATGATTATTTAGAACTCCAGAGATGGTTTTTGTTTTAGCTAATAACACAATTGAATTTTTATCACAGTAGGGTAAAGTTTCATGGAAATACCCTTTGGTAAAAAATGTGGCAATTTAAATTGTGATTCTGATAATTGATTATTGTAACGTATCTAACCACCCCATAAGTTTGTTAGTAAGCGTACATATACAATAAACACAAGCTCTAAGTATACGGTATACAAGATGCATATATTTAAAAAATTGTTTCTTTACGCGTGGTGTTCTTTCTAAACAAATACAAATGGCGACAATAAATTCATATTCATTTATTATTTAATTATGTTAAATAGATAATTTAGTATATTCAATTCGGTATGTAAAGTAAAAGCTAAGGTACGATTTTTATATTTTTATTTTAAAGATGCTATTTTAAGAAACTAATTTGAATATTTTTGATTTCTGTACAGTAGTTTTTTTATAATAAATTATCAAAGTTTTAGCACTGAATACTTCAATACCTTTGATATGTTGGTACAGAAAAAAGAACATATGTGTTCTTTGACTTTGACATTTAACAAATAATAGTGTTGCCGTCTCTAAATCCTACAAAATATACCAAAACCTACCACTTCTACATAAAACATATTAAAACAACAACAAAGAAACACATATTTACGGCTTTTATACCGTAATCTGCATAGTTGTTGTGATACAAAATATATACAAAGGTCAAAGAATATCCTACCATAAAAAAAGCTTAAACATTCTTCCTAAATAATAAACTAAATTAGTCATAAAAACTACTGAAACAGTAGTATCTAGTAACAGGGTAACATTGGTTGACAAGTAAATATTTTGCTTTTATTTAGCCGATATAATGACGTCATTCATATGTGAAATGTAGGTTATGTTAATTATTTGTTTTTGAAAAAATAAAAACAATCTCACGATTTTAAAAAGTATATTTTGAAAAATACGGATTATTAAACCAATATCTCGAAACGGTTTTGGATTCAGCATACCTAAACTTTTACTTTACATATCGAATTCTTATCTTCATTATCACTGGAGGTAAGATTCTTTATACGAGACTCTTTGCTAAAACTGATAACCGTTAATTTTTTTTTAGTTGGAAATATGAATATGCATCCCGTATTTACACGTAAATTATTATAGAACTAAAATTAAGGAGAAAAAGAACAAATTACTTGAGCAACAATTAAGTTAACAAAAAAAAAATTGCATTACACAAAAAAATTAATTGCTAGCCATTTTCTCATTTCATAAAAACTAACAAAGTAAAATTATTTAATCGATTAAAAGAAACATAATATACTTTTTTTTGTACATATACAATTTCTAAATAAACCACACTTAGAAAAAAAGTAAAATTACTGTGTAGCTTATTAAAAAAAGAAATAACATAAAATTAACTAACTTATTAATAACGTAATCATTTAATTGTAAACAAAATTAAAGCGCACACAAACATACAACGTTTATACAGTTGACTATTGGCGTGTAGGTAACAAAATAATTAATTCATCTAGGGATCAAGTTGTACGATTGCGAGAATTTTTCTAAAATACATCATAAAGCTTGGATTTTATAGACAAAAATACAGGGCGCCATTGTAACAAAATGATGCGTGACATATTAGAAAGTGTCAGATTTAGACTTCAAGAAGGTTTAAAGCAAAGTTTAAATGTCTTAATAGTGTGAAATTATCGGAAATATTGCTTTCAAGACAGCAGAACTAAAATTTTAATTTTTCATTACAATTGATTTTTTAAGTCAGTAAAAGAGTATCAAGAATTTTGGCTAACACAAAACTATTTTTTTATTACGTTTGTTTGTGCGTTAGGCAACAATCTAATCAATCACACATACGTTTACACACATGGCACAAAATATTGCATGTATGTTTGGAAGAAATTAATAAAATA
This sequence comes from Nemapogon koenigi, assembly GCA_963924495.1. Taxonomy (NCBI): domain Eukaryota; kingdom Metazoa; phylum Arthropoda; class Insecta; order Lepidoptera; family Tineidae; genus Nemapogon; species Nemapogon koenigi. The sequence goes on from OZ004655.1 coordinate 2,196,449, forward strand.
AAACGGCAAAATATGAAAAACCTATTATCAATAATAAATACAAATGTTACTAAATTACACTGGGACTTTACATCACGATTAAAATAAACACTAGATAATATTGAACTAACAACCGAAAACTTAAAAAATGAACGCCCACACAAGATGGCGGCCGTCCGCCATTTCAATTAATTTCAACAAAACGAAAATTTACTAAATAATATTGCATCAGAGAAGAGTAAATATACAAACGGGTAAATATTAAGAAACTCAATCCGACATATACAAAAACAATAATAATAATCTGTCAACTACTTAATCACCACACCAAATATAATGGAATGGAAAACGAAACAAATCTGAACTATATTAATTTTACAAAACATATTAGGATTCCGGGAATCGCTCGTCAAAATCCAAACAGAATTCGGTACCTAAAGTGAAAACTAAGGTAAGTTTGAGTTATTTTAAGAAACTAGTTTTCTATGCATTAGGTTTTATATTTTGAAAGTTTTGTTCACAGACGACATCATTTAGGTTAAAGATAAAGAGCCATTCTGCCACATTGCTCAACTTGTCTTACTAGTAGTGCCACAGGCAGGGCATGTTATGGGCTTTATCACAAATGCTGCTTCTTTAAAAAAATATTATAAAAAACTACATGCATATAAAACAAAATTATTCAAATTAGTTTCTTAAAATAAAAACATATCTTATCTTATCTTTTACTTTATATAACGAATTGTCATTATCTATGACTATTGCATCATGACCCTGACTTTAACATCACCATCCATAGAACACAATTTAATAATCTTTCTTTTTTTATTAACACAAATAATCGTCTTTTTCAAATATTAAGGACCTCACTTATAAAAGTTTATTTAAAAAAGTCGTTACATTAATAACAAGGGAACAAGTTAAACTAAAAGAAATGCACAGGTATACACTAAAAGAAACAGAAAAAAGAGTAATTACCTCAAAAGCCAAGAAGTGTTAGGAAATCAGCGACAAGTGATCGCACACAGTCTATTACGCTTTGAGATAATTACGATCGAAGTCAAGACATGATAAAAACAAATTCCCCTTGTCATTATCTTAAAAAATATATTATACAATTATTATTGCCACTGATATTTCGATTTCAACTTCAAAACTGGGGGAATTTCATCGTTACTTGACTCCGACGCGTTAAACGAACGGCCCAATTCGAATTTTACAACACTATAGACGAATTAAAAAATATAATTTTATTGCACAATTTATTAAGCTAACACTAGTGTAAGCGGGGGGTCGTTACGTGTCGTGTCCAAAACCGATAATTTCGATTCGAATTGAGCAGTTTCCTACAAAACTAGACAAAACTGGCCGGGATACACTACTTACATACACACGGACAAACTCACAAGCACATATTATTATACCAAGGTAACTTTTAAAATATCATACAAATTAAGGTTAGTTATTATAATAATATTCCATCTTTTTTTTGTTGTAATTACACTCATTTTTTGCGTATTTTGGCAGTTAACTCCTGGGTGTTTTACTTATTTGAACGTTCCGGCTGGTTTTACAAAGTGGCTGGGCGTTACCACAGCCGGTAGAGGCGGTACGTGCGCAAGACGAAGGCGCGCGCGCCGCGACGTCGGCATCACTCGGTGCTCGTGAAGTACTCGGACGCGTTGCCGCGGCATATCGGGCACGTCCGGTTAGTCTGAAACGAAAAAAAAGTCATATTGAGAGAGTCCTGTCGAGGAGAAATAGCCATCATAAACTTGCTGTGTGGCCGAGACACCAGTATAGCAATAGGGGGCAAGCCTGTTGCTTCACTTAATGGACCTAGATATGTCTTCCTCTTTAGCCGATGGTATTTGTGAGGTAGCTGTTGCGGTATATTTAGATGGAAAATATAAGTCAATTTATTCTACACTATTATTTCCTACATCATTTTGTTCTATCTCTGACAGATTAGACAACTTACGCTATGAAAACTCGCTGGGGTTTACTTTTTTTTCTTTCTTGGTGGTATTTGTGAGGCTATAGCTAACGAGTGGCTAGTTCTGTTGAGGTATATTTAGATGGAAAAGCCTCTAAGCGTGGTTTGTCGGGTTTTTAATGAAAAATCCCAATGGTACCCTAGTTAATACCAGACGTCTTAACCACTCGGCCACCGATGCACCTAGGTACATGTTTAATACTCGTAAGGCTTCCTCTTGAAACAACCTATCTAATAATGAAAACCACACAGGTGACAAACAACAGGTGAAAAGGTCACACAGACAGACAAACACGGCGGGGAGTTTGCTTTGTAGTATGTAGCGATAAGACACTTACCCGCAGCCACTTGTCGACACACTTTGCGTGGAACTCGTGCGAGCACGGCAACACACGGAGCGTCTGCCGACTCTCAAACTCGCACATGCACACCACGCACGATGTCTGCTCGCCTGGTGAAAAAAAAGTTAAATTATGAAAAAAGTTTACAAGACAAGAATAGGCCTTCTAACTATAACGTCCCAAAATAGCGTCGCACGCTGCACTGAAAAAGTGTAAGACTTCGACCGTCACGACACGCTTGCTATAGTACGTTACAACCATGCATGTAGTGCAGTGCAGATTACCACAAACCAATCATTATTAAAGTTTATAATACATAAAAAATTAAAACTATGAATAACAGTCGTTTTTAATTTATAAGTAGGGGTGTGCGAATAGCGTTCGAATCGAATAATTCTATTTTTCGAATTTTGACGAATAATTCGCGAAGTATCGATATTACACTGGATTTTCTATTGTTTTCAATTTAAATTCCATCACAACATGTATCAAAATATTTTACTTACGAATAATATAATTTTTGATTTAAAATTAATTACACGGAGAAAACAATTGCTCAATTTTAATATATATATTATGTTCATTTCTGTCAGTAACATAAAAAATCTAGATAATATAATATTGGCAAGAGATCTTTTCAATTCGTTTTGGTTTTTATAATTATTAACTTCTGTTTGAAAAAAATCTATAAGAAAAAGGTTACACATGCAATGTTTCAAAAATAAATTTCTCCAACTTTTTTATTCATATTCTTAATTTTTTTGTTCAAGAAAAAAAAATTAACTTAAGTCATTTTATTTACTTTCAAAAAAACTATAGGTACTTACTAATTGTTCTATTTGTGTAATCATCGTTTAAATAAAATGTATATTAATTGTTAATTTCAAACATAACAAACCCTAAATTTAAAATACTAAAAATTCGCGAATAATATAACAATTCGCGAATAATTTAGAAAGAAATTCGATATATCCGAAAAAAATCTATATATTCGAAAAACATACGAATTATTCGGGAACTTTCGTATAATTCGAATTATTCGCACACCCCTATTTATAAGTCTATATAACATACAATAACGCCATATAAAGATGTATTAACGTTAAAAATTTGTCAGTCCAGAAATGTACAGTCAAAAATGCCCGACCCAGGCATACGTGGAAGCCAGTACATTCTCGCGTCGAGCATACTCGTGGCGCGAACCCATAACATTTCCCCCTACCAAAAATCGCTTAACGAAGTTTTCCTAGTCCTATGCTTGTCACAATGTCTACTTATTCATAACACAGTGATAACACACGAGCCAAGACAAGTGCACTGTGTTTGGTGAGCGACTCAGACTATCTAGTCTAATAATAAAGCTGAAGAGTTTTTTGTTTGAACGGTTCTCTTAAGGCAGGGATCAACCTCGATAAAAAATACTATTTGCACTCCGGTGGGCGGATGCTTATGTAGGACGATATAAGGTTGAATATTGCTTGGCATATTTTACGTGGTCATGCAGCTACACTTGAAATTTCACTTATTTTGTAGCTTTTTCTTAAAGTTTGTTAAAGAAAAACAATTAAACAGTGAAAGTAATCGGTTAAAGTTTTAATAGATTATTCAAGCTATTTGATTCTTAAAAAAAAGTATATAGTTGTCGCGCAAAAAAAGTTTTTTTATAGAGGTATATTGCATAATTTTTGTAGTATTATTTGCTATCCACTATATTTTTTTGAGATTGAGATGGTCCCTGACTCCTCAAAGTAAGCGTTCAAAAATGCCAATTTTAGTAGATATCGTGTTTGCCCCTGCCTTAACCTACCAGTTGGATTTGAAAAAATATTTTTGCATTTGTTAACCCAATTCTTGAGGACCCAAAGTAGCAGAGCAGTAACCACTTACGCTGATATTTATCAGGACGGTGCTGAGCATCGAACTTGTATGAAGGCAACAGTTCGATCTCGTGCCGGGCCAGACCGCGAGGTTTAGCCTCCCCGAGCCGCTCGGCGAGCGACAGCAGCGCCTCGTAGTTCTCGGTTTCGGGCGAGTCGGGCGAATCGTCGGCGGCGCGCGCCTCCCCGTATGGCGACAGGGGGAACATCGCCAGGAAGTTGAGGAACACCTGAGAGGAGAGAACAGACTGATCAGACGATGAAATACGGTGACGATTCCGAGCATACTAACTTTCATCCCCTATTAGACCCCCTTAGGGAGTGGATTTAAAAAAAGAAAATAGTCCATCTCCTTCCCTAGGGATCAAGCTTTCTCCGTATCAAATTTCATCAAAATCGGTTCAATGGTTTAGTCGTGAAAGCGTAACAGACAGAGCTACTTTCGCATTTTTAATATTAGTATGGATTCTCTGTTTCGTAGCGGAATCAAACTTCCGATCAAAATTTATTATCAAGTTGTATATGGTCACACTCACCTGATATGTGGGCGGCGGGGGTAGAGCCAGATGGGTGAACTGTTGGAGGTGCGCCGGTCCCAGCACGGAACCACCGCCCTGCAATGGGTAAACAGAGACGTTCAATAAGATTCAAGATAATAGGTTTGTCGCGACATGCCAACAGATGGCGCAACTGTGCAATACTAAAATCAGATACAATATAAATATATGAAACTGAAGAGTTTGTAGGTATGTTTGAACTTTGAACGCGCTAATCTCCGAAAATAAAAGTCTTCCCTTTTCCTCCCGAGTATTTAGGGTTGTTGTGGATTGCCATATCCTACATTGGTGACCCCTACTAAAATATCAAAACAAACAAACACATATTCACGGCCTTTATACGTTGCGGTGTTATTTTTTTTCCAATAAATATGCAACTAAAGCGAGAAGTTAATTTAGAACATGTACGTAAGTTTGTATTGAGGTTCCCTAGACCTTAACTGTCGTATCCTGATGTATCAAGAATTTGACCATTTTAAGGGAACCTTCTTATTATGGCAACACGACGCCAGCGCCTCCACCACACGCACAGATAAGTTTGTCGGCCTGTACCAGGCGTAAGTAAAAAAGAACTATTCCTACAAGGCACGTAAGAAAGACACTCACCTGGGGCTGAAGATGTATGGGATGGTGCGGCCAGCGCGGCGGGTGTCGCTGCACGAAGGCGCGCGCCGGTATACCATTCACAACATTAGCGCCGGAGCGACGCTGCGACAAAAACACACAATAAAATAAGTAAAGACTCGAAAGGATCAGATTTCTATGTATACTTCCATTCAAGCCAAAAGGATTTTATAGCTTAAATTGCGGAAAGTTAGACGGTGACAAAAAAATTATCAGTTTAAACTTACATGATGATGATGGTGCGTCATTCGAGCTTGATGCGGCGTCATTAACTCCAGGGGACCTCCTCTGGTCTGAAAATTTAAAACACAAAAATATTATAAATGCGTTTTTTTCACGGGTTGCCTTACAGCTCCCGAAACCGTGTTACAGTTCCTGGGCATGTTGACCAAGTCTCCTTCGTTTAGCCGATGGTTTTGTGAGGCTTATACCTAACGAGTGGCCAGTTCTGTTGAGGTATATTGAGATGGAAAAGAAAGATAGTTTATTTGTCCTTCTTTAACGTCAAAAAAGGAGCAACGACCCGACAATGTCCAACTCTACAATGGGACAAATGCGTGTACTGTTTCTGCCCGACCCAGCAATTTGCTAGGCGTTCTAGTATTGGACATTCTCGAGCCATGCATTCCTTGGCTGTACTCACCAAAAACAGTCCATTTGTCTTGGCACAATCAATAACCCGAAGGTGACAATTATCTATATAATATATTCACTCTTGATTGATACCTCCATTGATAAAACTCCCGTGGCTATTTTCCACCAAGTGGAACAAAAATTACATACCTCAGAGTGAAGCAGGAGCGGCGGTGGCGTGACTTGACTCGGCTGCAAAGGTGACAGTGTCCCCTCGCCGCCCACCGCCACGCCGACCTCCACGGCATCCCGCTGTAGCCGAAAAAACATAACATTAGCATTAATTCGCCGCGGCACTGTTTAACGGTTAATGGGTGTGGTGTTCTGAATGTATACGGTCTCTATAGTGTGCGGCTGCAATTATCAGTTCGTTCTATTTAAAAAAATTTGGCCGTCACGGGTCGCCCGGCAGATGAGAAACATCGAAATTGACGCGTCAAGTATTACAATATATTAAAATAATTAGTATTATTATAAATAGTATTAATAGTATATAATAGTATTAGTATAAATAGTATTAAAATAAATGGGCTATCGGGAATATCGGGATAGACGTCAACTTCAAACTGGCAAAATTTGAAAAAAAAAACATTGAGAAAACTAAAAAGTTAGGGAGATTTGCAGCCAAACTATAACTAATATATAAAAGAAATCACACACGGTCTTTACAAACATAAAAGTTTACAACAGAAAACTACAAGAAACCAATATATTGTAACTAACTCTAAAAAATAATATGAAAACATATATAAATAAATGCATTGGTACATTTTCTTTATTAAAAACTTATGTACATAATCCGACAAACCACACTTAGAGGTTTTTCCATCTAAATATACCTTAACAGAACTGGCCACTCGTTAGGTATATCCTCACAAATACTACGGCTTAAAGAGGGATACTTGGTCTTCCGCTGGGTACCCTGGAACCGTAACACGGTTTCAGGAGCTGTGTAAGGCAACCCGTTAAGAAAAATAAATATAAATAAAAATTATACATACACGAAAACAAATTATTATTGGCATTTAGACAAATTGACGACACTTGAACACAAACTTCTACTATTTATAATCCGGAGTACGTCTTGCTTCGACAAGAGTTGCCGTGAGAATGACGTGACGTGACGCGGTAGAGCTAGTCGTTTTTTTGACTAACCGTTTCAAGAAACAGATTTTTGCCATGTAACGAGCGAACGCTTTTATGCCAGAAGAAAAATCAGTTTAAAAAAAAAACAGTTTCGGCGAATCAACTATACGTACAGTTGTACCGTACAACACCAGAAGAAAAATCAGTTTAAAAAAAAAACAGTTTCGGCGAATCAACTATACGTACAGTACGCATAGTTGATTCGCCGAAACATGTTTTTTTTTAAACTGATTTTTCTTCTGGTGTTGTACGGTACAACCAAGTATTTTTTAAATCGATTCTGTAGTTTCAGAGATTACCCCTACATCAAATCTTATATACTGTACCTCTTTATAATATTAGTATAGATTAGATACATGCACGCATAACACATACTTTGGGGTTCCGTGTTAAAATATTTAAACCGCGACATCTTTCGTTTCGACTCAAAGGCCAAACCGACGAATCCATACAGGGCCAGCCAGGGAAGGAATGCACGGCCCGAGTGTGTCCAACAGCATAATGGCCGACCCAGCAGTTCTAGTGTTGGACATTCTCGGGCCATGCACTCCTTTTGATGACAGTAGTTTCTATGCAAACAATAAATAGCTAAAATAATTTATTGTTCCAAGTTTCCTCACTCTGGTCAAAATAAAAGATGTAGCGGGGGGGGGTCCTATGTATGCTAACCATAAAAATTCTACCAAAAATATTTCCGAGGCGGTTTTGAAAAAGAAACTGGTTTGCTGTTCTTTTAAAATGAACCATAACGCTGTATCAATCAACGGGTTTTTTGAATGAATGAATATAGTATGTACGATTTATGCCTTAGGAATAAAAAATCGTTTCTTTTAGCACTGCTTTTCGAAGCAGTTTGTCGATTTATAAAACGGGTTACGTTCCGTTTCACGTAAAATACGAAACGACCCAGCTCTATGACGCGGCCTGCACTATAATGTCTATAACTAGAGTGGTCATTAATGATAACTAATTAAATCCTCGTGGTCTTAAAAGAAGTGGGCTGTCGGTTATGACGTCAACTTTAAGAGGACCATCATATTAAATCATATTTTTCAAATCGTTTTGAGTGAAACCTAAAGTCACCTGTCACCAAGCTAAGACACAGTTTTATGAAAACACAACGCACATAATGGCTGCTTCCCTTTATAACCACCTACCTGATGCCCTGAGGGACCTTAGCTTATCACTCTTTAAATGTAGAATACAAAATATATTGGTTGAAAAGTGTTATTATACCGTTGAGGATTTTTTAAAAGACCCTTTATTTTGACATTGCAATTTACTATTATACACTTATTGGCTATTATTTTTATTTTTTATTTGGTAATATTGACATTTAATTTTGTAATTTATGAATTAGATTAATGATTATATTATAATTCAATATTTATATGATGTAGCATTGTAGAATAATTAGTTTGATCTTTATTGTACGCCTTAACAGGTAACATGTAATAATGTGAGTCAATAAATATATTTGAATTTGAATTAATTACATGTTATAATTAATCATATTTCATAATAATCTGTTAATCATAAAACATGTTTTAAGAAACTTTGCTCGATAGAAAAAAATTGCAAAGTAGCCTCTGAAAATAGTCTCCTTTCCAAATTTCTCAGTAGTACATGAAGTATTGTTTATTAAATTAAGTACAAATTTGTATCATCTATTACTAAAGTAAGATGTTAATTTAGATTTTCAATAAAGCTACTCCTTTAATTTAAATAAATTATTTTTGATTTGTCACTTAGGACGTTTGTTCCAAGCACCTTCCGTGCGCCTCTTCTCTTTTGTTTCTATTCAATGCGACAGAGAGAGATTCAGCGGAGAGACCAATCAATCACGTAGCGCTGGGTAGCGCTAGAGTATCGTATGCAGCTAGGCCACGCCCCTCAAACTATGATTTTATTTGAATGTATAGTCTTAATAGTTAGAGAGATGGCGAAAGAAATTGGTTGTAAGCACTTGCCGGCAGAAAACCTATTTTTCGTGTAGTCTTCTCTATAAAAAAGTCTGAGCTCCCCCTCTACAAATTCTTGTAGGCGAGTAGGGGTCCAGCGCTTGTCGGTACGCCGCTGAGGCGCTATAGAAGAAAAAAATTTTGGTTGTATGGATTTTTTTTTCTGCCAATTTACTACCTGCAGTTTTTTTTTAATTCTTTTTTTGGGTTTTTTTTGAAAGAATTTTGCAAGTCGCTGCAGGGAGTAAATTGGCAGAAAATATTTGTCTTACAACCGAGAGGTACAGCTACCTTTACGGATTACATTTTTTTAAATAGTCTTAAATCTTAATGATGCAGTGCCCCATCGTCGTGTAGTGGCAAATGGAACGGATGTGTGAAACAGAAAATAAATAAATTAAAATATCAGACTAAATTGTCTATTGATACCTACACGCCGGGCGCGCCGTCCACAACGAGTGAAGCCCTCATAAACAAATCCAGAGCAGCAATTCGGTATGTAAAGTAAAAGTTAAGGTAAGGTATGCTGAATCCAAAACCGTTTCCGAGATATTGGTTTAATAATCCGTATTTTTCAATTTATAACTCTTAAAATCGTGAGATTGTCTTTATTTTTTCAAAAACAAATAATTTACTTAACCTACATTTCACCTAAGAATGACGTCATTATATCGGCTAAATAAAAGCAAAATATTTACTTGTCAACTTGTCAACCAATGTTACCCTGTTACTAGATATTCTACTATTTCAGTAGTTTTTATAACTTTTAGGAAGAATGTTTAAGCATTTTTTATGGTAGGATATTCTTTGACCTTTGTATATATTTTGTATCACAACAACTATGCAGACTACGGTATAAAAGCCGTAAAGATGTGTTTCTTTGTTGTTGTTTTAATATCTTTTATGTAGAAGTGGTAGGTTTTGGTAGATTTTGTAGGACTTAGAGACGGCAACACTATTGTTTGTTAAATGTCAAAGTCAAAGAACACAGATGTTCTTTTTTCTGTACCAACATATCAAAGGTATTCAGCCGACAAAATGACGTCATCAGTGCTAATACTTTGATAATTTATTATAAAAAAACTACTGTATAGAAATAAATAATATTCAAATTAGTTTCTTAAAATAGCTTAATCTTTAAAATAAAAATCGTACCTTAGCTTTTACTTTACATACCAAATTACATTAATAACTCAGCTCTTTTTAGACTTCCCAAGATATATGTTCGATGATATCGATCTTATCTGCTGCTCTAAGCAGGCAACAAACGAGGCTCTGGCGACTGAGCAATGGCAGTATAACCATACACCTAGCTAGGCAACTGGCTGGAAGAGGCTACAGCGAGTCTGAACACCTAAATAGTCTCAAAACGTCTGGTGCAGAAGGCAAGGGGAAACCACTGCACTATTCTTCCCAAGAAAGAATTAACCATGGTGAGTCAATACAAGGTGCACCGACTGTGGACCGCCATTATTGATGCAATACACGCATTTTGTTAAGGTACGGATATATTATATCTAGTTACATATTAAATAAGTAAGTATTATTTGTAGGTATATCTGTAAGTTTCTCATTATAAATAAATAATGTTTGAAGTTTCTTTAATAAGTATAATTTCATTTTTCATTGTACTTTGGCGACTAAGATTAGAGCTCCATCCTTTTATTTAGAAAATCAACAGGAAGCAATTAACAATTTTACAATAGCCCATTACATTTATCATAATAGGGGCCCACATAACTAGAAAACACAAAAAGTCAATGCTAATTGATTATTCAAGAGTTTTCAAAATTAACAAAGAGCAGACAACAAAAACAACTCTACGACTATTGAGGATCGGAAGACACTAAATACGAATATACGGGGATATTATAAAAGAAGATAGCACTAATGTTTGAGTATCAGAAAGTGAAAGAGTTTTCAGAATCGGATCAGTAATCAGAGATTACTCCCTAGTCCCTACATCCAAACTTTGTTGTGTAATATACCTGTGTATTGGCCACGTAGTGATGATGCGCAGGCGCCGTGTAGGGAGCGCGCGGGGGGAAGCCGCCCGCGTGATGGTAGCCGGCCAGCGGCGCGTACACTCCGCCCATCTGGATACGGGACAAACAGTTAGCGCGCCGTCTCGTCACTTAGGCGTATAGGGGGGCAACCATGAGTTTATTATAGGCATTCATTGAAGCGCCATCTAACAGTCAGAACTGGCAGAACTGGAACACGTCAATTATTATTTGAAATTAGCAAATTAATAATTTGAAAAGTAGAGATGTATCCTTCTGTTAAGGGTCCTTGGCAGTCGGCCATCTTACTTCTTTTAAAAAATATGGCAAATCTCAATTACTTAATACAAACAATTGGCCATGCTACATATTTATAATATACTTTTTTTATAATTTATTTTGAAAATATAGCCCATTTTAAGAAACTAATTTCGATATTTTTGTTTTTTATCTATTGCGTCTATTTTTAATATATTTTACAAATTTTACCCGCGAAAAGTAAACGTGACGTCACAAGATTTTGGAACAGGATTATAATCTTGGCCACTACATATAAAAAGTGACAGTCAATCAAATTAACGTCAAGCAAACGTCAGTCTAGGTCGACTAACCTAAAAATTACTCTTGTTTATATACTCGTGTTTATAATTATTTAAATTGAATAGTTTTTTTACAATGGTAAGTAAATAGTGTTTCATCCCGTCATGTCCTAATAACAAAGAAAATAATTACACGTAAAATATAAATTTATAATGATGTCATTCAAAGATTGACGATTACCCTTTTTTGTAGGCAAAGGTATTATTTTTTCATACTGCTTAAGATGACGTCATACATCGGTCAAATTAAGGTTATTGTTTTTTATTGAATATCTTAAAAAGTATAGACTTAATTTAAAATCTGATAAATAGAAATTGTACTGAAAGCTTATATCTCGAAACGGTTTCGAGATCTTCGTTCCTGTTCAAAAAGTTAATTTAAAATAATAACTATCAACAATTTGAGTTGAAAATGTTGTATAAATAAACTCATTTTTCTAGAATTAATTGAGATTTGCCATATTTTTGACAGATATAAGAGGGGCGACAGCCACGGACCCTTAACGAGGTCTCTTCCAGTAGGTAGCCCGATGTATGTATAAGTTAATATATACCTTAGTAGTTAAAAAAAAACAAATACGACAAGCAATAACAAGGTATTTTCTAACAACTCATGGTAGCCCCACTTAGCATTCTAATATATCCTAGAAAAATAGACTACTGTGAAGTGTTTAAATAAATTTGCATCGGCATTAAAATTGCACCATTTGATAGCCCAAAAAAAACACTGCCTATAAAAAAACGATAAATAAATAATAATTTATATCATCAACAACTTTCCAAGCGAATAACATATAGCATTTCCATGATTAATAATCCCATAACCAAAAACACAGCATATCAGTGTAGTTTCTATGTACTATGGTGTGTGTATTAAAACCTATTTGGAAGGAACTCATTGGCTGTATAGATGAGTCAAAACGGTGAAATTAAAAAGTAAATGTCAAAGTGCTACATCAATATTTAAAAAAAGTTTTGCTAACGTTTTTCATGCATTTTGTTTATCTGAATTTCGTTTTTTTCTTAATTACATAATTGCAAGGATAGAAGACAATGTAAGTATTTACAAAAAAATAAATGTAAGGCTAGTGACAGACTAATGGAAGTCAGTGAGACAATGATCTAATTGACGTAAGGGTGAGTGTACACTGGTTTGTTTTGGATTCAACGACACAATGCGGCGCACGACTGACGTCCACTAGATTAGAAGCTACCGCTTGTAGATTTTGTCTAGGCCGGTCATGCTCGCACGGATGATGTATGTATGTATCTAATGTAATATTTTTTCGTGTATTTTTTAGTTAAAACGTCACATTATTCACCTCCACATCCATTAGTATGATATGAGTGTACACCTACCCTAATGGTACATCCTAAATCATTCAAGCCATGTGCATAACAATAAATATAATATATTAAATACATAATGGTAAAGCAAATAAAATATACATTTTCATACATTATGTTACATAGAACTAAGCTGTAGATATATTATTATCCGTAATCCAATTTCATTATCATCACATACAATTATTTCAAAGCAATATTACGTATCTATTTCCGTACCCCTATTAATAAACAAGTTAATTATTTAAAAAAAAACTTTGCAAAAAAGGCTCGACAGGCTTGTTTATTAATAAAGATATCATGTGTGTAATAGGCTTTATATTAAGCTAGGTTCACATCTGAATATAATATAGGAGTAGGACGATAGCGACAAAATATATATCACACACATAACAATCAAACATATAATTATATATATATTTTAATGAATTACAGTGAACAACGAATAACTGTGGGGGGGCGGCTAAACAAAGCGGTACAAATACCAACACCTAGTATGCTAGCATGACCGTGTAGAGAAATTCTCTGTATGTAGACAAACTCTCCGTTAGAAAGAGAAAGATTTTTTTTCACGGTTTGTCTCATTCTCTTTAGCCGATAGTATTTGTGAGGCTATACCTAATGAATGGCCAGTTCTGTTGTTCAGTGTGGTTTGTCGGATTATGTACAATCAGGAACAGCGTTTTTTTAGGCTATATTCGCTTGCACATTGAAGTTTTAATATTGTTTCATTTCTAATGCCAACCTATCACATTAAAGCTCAATGACATTCAAATATATATGAACCAATCAGATCAAATCACAACTGACATAGTTTTCATGTCATTTTAAAGTGTCAAGCGATTTTTTTTAGTGGTTCTTCTCCTGCTTCAATTCTGCTCCTGATAGTAAATAAGTTTTCAATTATAAAAACCCATTGGTACATTGGCTGAGTTCGAACCTAATCGAGAAACAGAGATTTTGTCTACGTACAGAGATTCTTTCTACACGGTCATGCTCGCACGGCTGGAAGACATTTTGTTGAGGTATCTATAGAAACAAAAACGACTAAAACTATCCGGTTAGACATTGCACACATAGCGTCATTTCACAGGACAATTAAAAAATCAGGTACTTAAAAATCTGGGCATGCATGTTATGTTAGCTGCTCTGGATCCCAAAAATAAGCTTCAAATTATTATTTATATTAAATAGGCAGGTGAATGCATATTGTTTTTTTTAATATTAAGTGAAATAAAATCATAAAACTTTGCAGTTGATAATAAATTTAAAAAAAACCAATAAATTCGGTACGTAAAGTATTTTTATGTCAAAGATTAAGCTATTCTATGAAATAAATTTAAATTTTTTTTAGTATTATTATTTCATTTTTTAGTCATTTCTCAACTCATTTGTAATACTTCTATTACCACGTGGCAAATTATGTGCAGTGGCACTACTTTTATCACAAACGAGTAGTGCCACGGGACAGAAACGCTACTTTACCTAAATTTTGTAGCCTGTCTGCAAAACTTTGAAATTTTATTATAAAAACTAATGTAAAGAAAAAAAACATTCAAATTAGTACTGACATAGTAGCGATGACTGACTGACAATCAACGCACAGCCTAAGCCACTAAAGATATAAATAGAAAATTAGAATTACTCTCTCTCTCTTATTCTTAATCTCTTACTCCTTAAGGAGTGTAGAGGAGAGGTGCACTAAAAATGATTTTTCGGAAATCAACCCCTAAGGGGGTAAAATGGGATGTAAAGGTTGTATTATTTATACAACGCGTACAACTGCTAGTAAAAATATAAAAGCATACCTTAGTTTTTACTTTCAATAAAAAAAACCATTAAAACAATATACATTCAGCAATTATATTTAGGTCTACAATAAAGTATCCGAAGTATTGTCACGCCACATTCCGTACAGGATAGGTAGAGACAACTAAGTGATTTGAAGATTTTTAATGCTAGTATTTTGGTATAGCGAAGAAGTGGAAAATAGGAAATGTCGTATTAACGAGGTTCTACTGTAATAGCGTTAGAGTTTTTTGTGTCCAAGCAAGGAGGGTCATCTCAGAATTTCTCAATACTTTATTTAACTAATTATTAACGATTCATATATTTTTAATATTATATACAACATTGCGGTGTGGCCATATTGAACAGAAGAAATGTCAAGCCTGTTGCTGCTTAATGGACCTATACTCTGTTCGCTGAGAGTTGATAAATATTATGAAAAAGTCTCGGAATAGCGACTGTCGCTTAATTACCACAATTTGTGTGACGGGCGTCGCTTATCGCCGCGCGCACTGAGTCTTGTGGTACGAGGCGATCTATCGGTAGAGATAACTAGCGGGCCGCAAGTTTAGAATCCCAAAATTCCTTTTTGTCAACTCTCGGCGAATAGAGTATAGATGTGTCACTACTTTAACAGACGTATCTATTATTTTTATATTTATTGAGAAATTCTGAATTAACCCACAATTTGAAGTGAGCAGTAGCATAACCACTTAGCAACGTCCCACCGACCTGCATGAAAATAATCGCGACATCATCCAGTATTTTTAACAATAAAAATGGTGTGAGCAGAGAAGAAATTTACATGTACGACACAATGTGCAGAATAGCTCACGTGATACATGCCTGCCTAAAAAAAAAGGCTACACTTACAAATTAATTAAAGAACAAATTTATAATATAGCGCACAATCTCTACTTGTTAATGCGACTAGCCCCCTGTCTGTTAATAATACTTTATTTCACCTAAATATCTAAAATTATTTACAAAACGAAACTTCTCCAAACATTTGGGCGGTCTCCCGTTGCTATATGAATTAAAATCACTTTACGGGTGTGAAGGAAGAATCTGTAAGTTCGATTTCAAACCCACAATTATTGAATAATATAGTTGACAAAACCCAGAGGTAATAGATGCGGAGAAACATGCACAGCGCTTAAAATGGATTACCATTAGGCACAGCAAGCAATAGGCACAAAAGAGGAAAGATGGATAAAACTAGTGACGACGTGGAAAGGTCCAGAAGGTAAAATATCAACAGGCAGACCTATGGATCGCTGAACTGATGATTTAATAGTTTTTATGGGATTTTTATTTGAACTCGCATAATAGGGGATGAAAGGTAATATACAGTGGTTTTTTTATAATAAATTTTTAAAGATTTGCCAACAGTAGGTAAAGTGGCGTTTCGTCCCTTGGTGCTACTTGTGATAAAAGTTGTGCCACGGTCCTTAACGTGCCTTGTGGTACTGCCATTAATACAAATGAGTTGAGAAATAAGGAACAATGGCTCTTTTACCCAAATGATGAGGCAAAACTTTGAAAATGTATTATTAAAAAACTAATGCATAGAAAACTTTAATTAACTTAATCTTTGTAATTTAAAATATATATTAATATAGTTGTTACTTAGTGTATATATATATATATACATACATACAACAATATCTCGTGCTGCATATAGCAGAACGACACACCACCCTTGTTGACAGAAGTTTCGCTTCGCATATCCGTCTCTGACAATTTTAGATTAGTGCTTACTTAAAAAAATGTCCGCTGTTAAATTACATGCAGTCAGTTTAGCCTCTAACACATAAAATTTACAGTACAGCTAATAAAAATGTGCACAAGTTAATTTCGGACTAAAGGAAAATATATCGCTATGTAAGCTCTTGTCGATTTTTAGTGGACATTTCAATAACTCATACCATGTTGTTTATTAAATTAGTAATTCACAATTCCATTGAAATCGAAAGTGCACTTTAACAAAATTGTGGGAGTATAGATGTTGGTTAAAAGGATTTTATTATAACCATTGGTCTAAATATGTATATAGTTTAAAAGATCGTTTTAAAGAGGTTATACTGTATTTCAGTTTTCCCATTTATATGGCACAAAATTGTGTAGTATTGAATTTTCTAAGTTTTTCTTATCATTACGGCTATTATACTTCGTGGAATAGATAGGAGAGTGTCAATTTAGCAATTAATCCGCATTTGTAAATAACTTTATGATTCACCTTCATAGAGCAACACGGTCTACAACGGCTCGACCGATTTGGCAGATTTTTTTTCGTTGTGTTCGTAAAAATTGCCCGGAAAATTGAAAAAATCTGGAAAAACGGAAAGTGCTTGTGTGTATGAGAGCTAAACGGATGCACCGATTTTGATGAAATTTTTTGTGTGTTTGAGTAGGTCTCTGGATGTTTTAGATTCACAATTGGACCCGGTAGGTGGCGATGCAATCGGGTTCTAGATTTTTTTTCATTTCTTTTTATTCTTGAATGATGTATGAAAATGTTTTACGGTCGTCATCGGGGCGGAGTATGCAGGGCGTGGATTTAGCCCACAGTGTATTCGTTTGTCCGTACATTTTGGCGCCAAAAATACTACTTATTAGGTGTATTAGTTGTGGCAAGAGGAAGTCATGAACTCTACTCTTTTGTATATAAATATTTTTTAACTCATTGAGATTTTTGATGTGAAACATCTATACGCGCGTTAGACTAGGGTAAAACCAAGACGTCTCAAAATTCAGGAGAAGCTTGGTTTTGGCCTACGCCGTCTGCGCCTACCACTGTGCGCACGTAGAGAGGATAACGCGTTGTCATGAGGCAATACCAAGCGTCTCACACTTCGGAGATGCTTGGTTTTGGCCTACGCTGCGTGCGTCTAGTCGTGTATTTCTTCGTCTAACAAAATATATAAGTACTAATTTTGATGTTTCACATCTACCGGGTGTCCTCTGACGCACTCTTTTTTTCATAGTTTAAAGAAAAGTATATTTTTATACTCTATCACACTTCAATAATTACGCATTACTTACATTGATCATTTCTGAAGTACTTTTTTAGCTAAAGAGTTTGTTTGGTTTCTTTGTTACGCGCTAATCTCTGGAATCTCTCAGTCGGATTTGATAGCCCAACTCTTGAGGAAGGCTATAGGCTACATAACATATTTAAACCAATGATCATAACCATTCTACGCGGTATACAGAGCAGCCATGCAGCGACCGCAAGCGGAACGAGCTCACACATTTAAATACTTGTCAAAAAAAATCTCCCAAAGCTCTGTGCATACTTAGGGCTTTACCAATACACGCATTTCAAAGTACCCGGCTATAATAGCCTCGCTTTTTTTCGTGCGTAATCTTTACACCTGGAAGTATAGTAAGCGCCAGGAGAAACTAAAAATTTTGTATATTTGTATTTTTGTATAATGTATTTTTTTAATGGGTTTTAGAGGACGAAGGGCATTTTCAACTTTTCAATATAGAACATAAAATTCAAAGTTCTGTCAAAGTTGCAATACTTTTCTATAATCCATACTAATATTACAAATGCGTGCGGGTAAACCACTGAACCGATTTTGATGAAATTTGATACAGAGCAAGCTGGAACCCTAGGGAAGGTCCTATGCTATTTTTTTAAGGATTAATAGGGATCGAAATCAGTATAGGCGCTCGGGTGAAGCCGGCGCGAACAGATAGTGCTTACATAATTTCTACATTCTCCTGACGATTACTAAAGTTATATTATATTTTGTCTCACTCTATCATATTATAACAAAACATATTATAATTAAACAGTTGTTGAACTTGGTTTATTAGTAAAGCAGTACTTGTACACTAAAATTAGTGGTTAGTTTAGATTAGAGATGGACAGGATAGGCGAAACGTAAATGAAGAGTCGAAAAAGGGTTAATATTATATGACAAAATTAAAAAGGTCGGTTTCATCTCGCGGTTGGATGTTGGGCGCCAATTGGCACGGTTGAACTGTTTTCACCTGTGCCATCCCTTTCTAATTCAAGGTTGTTTTTAGTATGAATCGGCTAGTCATCTGAAATTCGGGGCATAATATACCTTAACAATTAATTTATAACAATTTTTTTTATCACGGATGTGACAGAAAATGCCGAGCAATGTATAAGAGGTGTCACAAATACAAAGAAGGCGAAAGAGATAAATAGGAGGGTAGGTGCGTGCTCCCGAATATCGGATTTCTATGCATTACATAAAATATGTGTTATAACAATTTTTGTTAGACCTTTTTTTTGAGATATTTTTTCGACTCGGCGGCCATGTTTTTTTAAACTGTCTTTTGACAAAAAAATATCTCAATTTCTTTACAATGTCGCCTGTTGAGGTGGCGTTTGTAAAATTAGGCATGTTAATATCTGGCAACTTTCAATTACTACAAAAATGTGGGTTGACATCGTTTTATGGCAAATAATTTAAAATAATCCATACTAATATTTTAAATAAGTAATTCTGTCTGACTAAACCACGGAACCGATTTTGGTAAAATTTGATACGGTGAAAGCTTGAACCTTAGGGAAGGACATATGCAACTTTTTTTTAAATCCATCCCCCTATGGGGGTATATTAGGGGCTGAAAATAAGTACGGTCCCCACGGTCGAACAGCTAGTATCATATATTTTATAGCTTAATATGTTTAGAATAATAACATAAACTGTCAATTTGTATGTGGGCTTAAATAAATAAGCATAGCTAGCTTTTCTTCACGGGTTGCCTTACAGCTCCCCAAACCGGTCCTGGGGTACCCAGCGGAAGACCAAGTCTCCCTCTTTTAGCCGATGGTAATAGATATTTCCAATTTCCACCAAATTTTTTTTTATTAATTAGAATAAAAGAACTAACTTAAAATTAGCCACAAATTTTATTATTATACGATACGAATTGACGAAGTTATGGCAGTTTTTTACTTCTATGATGCGCGAGAAGAAACGATGCTCCCACGGGACGTGAACCTAGTGACGTCACTGCGCTCTATACAAGGGTGGTGCGTCTGCACACTGTGACACTGGCGGTGTTTAGCGCGGTGTGACGTAGAATCGGTCGCGTAGCAATAAGGTCGCCCGGCTTGCGTTTTGGGTACACACATTTTACTTAAAACTTTGATTGTAAATATCTCAGAAAGTTCTTGGTATTTTTTCATGGACTAAAAAGTTATATTTAAGTAAAAATACCGCTAACGCAATCAGCATACTCCTGAACATAAATACATTTTAGTGGAATAGTCTAATGCTGTACCTAACGAGTGGCCAGTTCTGTTGAGGTATATTTAGATGGAAGTGTAAAATATAAAATAAATAAATAAAAAAACACGGTTACCAACAACACAGCCGCAACCCACATTTTTTTAGTAGTACAAGCCAACTATTTCGCCCTCAAGCTCACAATAATATAGCACAAATCACATGCGACAATTGCCTATTATTTTTTTTAAATAAATAAATAGACATATACAATATAAAACCTCCTTTACACTATTTTGTACATTAATCATAATCCACCAGCTAGACAATACAAAACTATGCCCGCGGACCGTTCAAACTTTCACAAATTAAAAAGAAAAAATATCATAAAATTGCTGTATAGGAAATGGGTTTTCAATGTCCGTTTGGGATTCTACGTCATGACATGATGGGGAATCCTGTTTAATCCCGTCCGCGCTGTGCTGTGCCAGTTGTGATTAGTCAGTGAATAATAAGACATATCACAGTCGGCGGGAACATCTTAGCCAGGAGCCATAACACAAAAAATAGAATAGAATGTGCGGGCCAACAGGGAATTTTCCTTTTTTTTTTCCTCCCGGCGACATTTGTTCACGATCATCGAACCTATGCTATTGTGTTATCTTATCTGTATATATTCTCAATGGGGTTTTATTGTCAGTATCATTTGATACTGTATCAAAGTTAATGTTTGATACGCCATTTTGAAAAATTTTTTTTTCCTGAAGCAAATCAAAATTAAATGTTTTGTAAAAGACGCCATCTATTAAAATACAGTTGAACTATGACAACAAGACACCACTAACGGTGCGAAGTATTCGCACGGGTCATCTAGTACAGCGATTCCTAAAGTACGGGCAGGTGCAGCGTGACGGGTTTCGGAAAACGGGCAACCAGAGGCTACGGCGGCAAAGAAAATATAAAATAAAAGTGATTTGGTAAAGAAATTGTGAAAAAATTGAGGGAGTGGTTACAAGAAAAACACTTCAGAGATTCAAGTCGTCGTAGAACAAGGATAGCAGAGTGAAAGGATGTCCAAGGCGTACTTTTTAAAATGATTGTATATGAATATGAAACAAGAGAAGTATGTAAGGATTAAGTTATGAACAATAAATAGAGACGGACATATCCAGTGCGAAAAAAGTTTAAGCCGTCATCGGGGAGCAGTATGCAGTACGAAGAGAACAGAACAATTAACACAAATTGTATTCCTTGGTCAGTACATTTTGGTGTTAAGAGCACTCAAGAGGAGTGTGGCGGCACATCGCGTCGCGTCGATAGATGTCGCACCGTTACTAACTCATTGAAACCTCTATCGCGCCATTGATATTTAATAGATTATATATGCTACTTTCCAGCGATGTGCGTAGGGGAGTATTCCTTTTACTCATGATCGCTGGATTGTTGTATGTATTGCCTTTTCTATATTGGTGACCCCGTATGAACACAGGCGTATTCCTGACCCCGCAATGCCCCGCATCCTACTTCCACTTCCCACTGACCAGATCACCGGCCCGACATGACGACAGGTCATACATTACGACAGGTGATTCAGCCGCGATACAGTCCACCACACAGTCCATCACTGCTGACAAAGCTAAAATGGATGTTGGTTTTCATACTGTATCGACCTCTGGTCTGGGAAGGGAGTCATGTGGCGGCACATCGCGTCGCGTCGATAGATGTCGCACCGTTACTAACTCATTGAAACCTGTATCGCACCATTGAAAATATTTAATAGATTGGCATATATGCAACTTTCCAGCGATGTGCGTAGGGGAGTATTCCTTTTACTCATGATCGCTGGATTGTTGTATGTAGCCATTTCTATAGGAGTATTTATATGCTCCTTGGCATCTATGAACGCCAAATCAGATCAAACATATTTATTTACCTGCGAGTATTTAGAAATGTATATCGGGGGGTGGGTTCATAGGTTTAACTAATCTATAATATATATCTAATTTACAAAATTCCCGTGTCACAAGTTAGTTGGCATACTCCTCCGAAACGGCTTGACCGATTTTTATGATTTTGTGTATATTCGGTAGGGCCCACGATCGGTCGTAATCTATTTTTCATACCCCTAAGTGATAAGGGTAGGGGTAGGGTAGGAGTAGTGCAGGCAAGCCAACGTTTGGGCAGTGTATATATATATATATATGTATATTTAAAAAAAAAAACGGCATTTCGCCATGATACGGCCATGAAATAGTTGCATTCTTTGAATCCCAAGTAATATTTAAACGCCAAAGTGTTTATTTGTCTTCTTTTACGTCAAATACGTAGGCTATAATTTTATCCCGGGTAAATCCAATATGCCCGTGCGAAGAAATAACGAAAAAAAAAGTTTGAACGGTCCGTATATATAGGGGTGGGGGGTCCTAATTTACCAGGTGCGGCGGCCTCGGGTCCGGCTGGCAGGTGTGCAGCAGCGTGTTGACGGGCAGCGCGGGCACGCACGCGCCAGCCCACAGCGCCTCGCCGCCGGGTACCACCTTAACACCGCCCAATGGACACTCAGCTCGCGGGGTCTGACAGACTCTCCACACAGAGGGGGTGATTTTCCGATACGAATTTTTTATAGTTTTAATAGTCGTTTGGTAGAAGGATAAGGATTCTCAGGTAATGATTGAATGATACGCAGAGACCATAAACTTATGTGCATAATCGGACAAAGCAAACTTAGAGGCTTTTCCATCTAAATATATCTCAACAGAGCTGGCCACTCGTTAGGTATAGCCTCACAAATACCATTGGCTAAACGAGGGAGACTGATCTAACGGTTAAAAACCGTAAAGCAATCCGTCAAGATACAAAAAAAATGCTAATGATTTTTTTGAGTTGATCCAACGATTGGCCAGTTCTGGTATACACAAGTTTTTTTTAATTCAAAATCCATTGATATCAATATATTTGAGTTTCCAATTTGGTATGAAAAGTAAAAACTAAGGTAAGATTTTTATATTTTTATTTTAAGAAACTAATTTGAATATTTTTGTTTTCTGTCAACTACTTTTTAAATGACGTCATCATTCAGGTAAAGTAGCGTTTCTGTCCCGTGGTACCACTCGTTTGTGGTAAAAATAGTACCACGACCAATAATTTGCCCCGTGGTACACTACCAGTAATGCAAATTAGTTGAGAACTGAGTCAAAATGGCTCTTTAACCTAAATGATGACGTCACTTTGTTGTCTGACGGCAAAATTAAAAAAAAAATTATAAAAACTACGTTAGTTTTTGTTTTACATACCGAAAATTGTTGTAAACCGGCTTGGATCTCCAGTTAGGATATAGGATTTTTTTAAACGACTTTGACAAACATATTTATGTAATATATATCTAATCGGAAAATCACCCCAATCAAATCCACTTACTATTAAGAGATTCATCCATATACAGTATATCTATATATCGAGTTAACTTACACCTTCCTATATGCAATGCCCAGATCGACAAAGTTACACATAATATATAATATAAAAAAAAATACAATAGAAAAAAAAATCCTTTATAAGTATGCACCTGAGGATATAAAAAGTTTTGTTTCGTTATTTACTAAGTGTTGTGTGTGTTCTGGACGAATTTAAAAATCTTTTTGTAATGAAACTGTTTGAAAATTGCTGTAATTTTCTATCATCCTATTAAAAAAATCACATTAATATAGTAATGTAGGTAATTGTAGCAAAATTTAACCCTGGTGAAATCTGTGACACACCCGTATTCAAGCACAGCACTTAGCGAACGCACAGTGGTCAAAATATCGTTTCAAAAACGTTACATGAGTGTAGGTGGAGACTGTCAGACGGTGGCGGTACTTTTAAAAAAGCCCGGCTTGTCCTACTATTCCTAAACTAATACACAATTGCAAAAAAAAATCTATAAAAGTGTGCCCCAAATGATATGCTTATCTATCAATCAAACTTCGGCCCAAAGGATAAGAAACCAGAGTCTTCCAATATATTTTAAAACAAAATGTGTTACGTCATTAAATGAATTGATCAGTCAGTTGATACAGTCTTTCTTGTTCTAACCTATGCAAAAACTCAATGAATTATTGTTCATATCTATAGCGATTTGTATGAAATATTAAGCCGGGCTTTCATAGTGAACTTCGTTAGGATTGCGAAACGGCGCGGTGAAAATATTCAACTTTATATTTGTTTATTTCGTATTTTTGTTTGGTATGTTCCTTTATTTTGATTAATTTTCATTTAATCTACCTAAGTAATAGGTGTCTATTTGATTTTATTTTTGTGCACACAGTGCATGTGAAAAGTGCAGAGTCGACAAACTTTTGTACTTAGATAATCTGCAAAAATATACCGGCTTGCTCTGCTTTGAAACGCTACATACAATAATAACTGTTGAAAAGTAAATTCTTAACTTATTGACATTTTCAAAAATTTACACTTTAGAAAAATAATCGTTGGGCGCCACTGTGATGTGAGAGACTCAAGAGTATGTAAGCTCTGAGAGCACGCCACTGCTGTCAGAATACTTACAGTAGACCAACTGTCCAATACAATGTCTTCCTATTTCCGTCAGTACAGTAGCTACTGTGACAAATCCGTGTGACAAGTGTTGTTCTTGAATACGAGTGTAAATCTCTTAGCAATAAATGGCCTATAGTGTTGTAATTGGCCTTTTTACGCGAAATTTTAATCAAATCAAACGAAATATTACCATAGCGCAAACGATTCATAATGTTATTTAATAGAAAATTGTTTTATTCGTTTTGTTATATAAATCATCTGCATAGTATTTAGTTTAACGCGACAAAAAAAACAATAATTACCAGCACTGACGCCATCTTTTGGGAGCAAAGTTCAAGTCCATCAACTTAAATACATTTTTTTACACCCTGGACCTCCCTGTGTATGTATACTATACGATATCGCTGTGTATATTTCGAAACATTTTATATCTCTAAACCTAAAAATTGAGCTATTTTTTTAGATATTCTTATAAGTATTGTACATTTGTATGTAAAATATTAACATCCGCCAAAACACGGGTGCTATCGGTCGATTTTTAGTTATGGCAGGTGAATGAATTTACTAAATATACCTATATGTGAGCACATAGCTTGTTAGTTATTTATTGAAATATTATATTAAAAAACACGAGCGAGCCTTACAGTAGTCGCATGTGTGACATCTGACATCTCACCTTGGTACACACACACACACTGTTGGCTGACAGTGCCAACCTCTCGGAAAACGGGTTGGTACCAACTGACGGCCAACTCTACCACCGCGCGCACTTCCCCGGCTTCCTGTTACTCCCACACTCCCACAGATTGCAGGAAAGCGAGAGGAAAGATGTCGCACATCAAAAATCTATGGAGCTCACTTTATTATGCCGGCTTATTTTTAACATATTTCGCTATATATCGTCCATTATCTATTATTATGACCAAAAAACTTGACCTACAGCCACCATATTGTCAATATCTCAGTCGAGCCGCGTCGCAACCGTTACCTGAGTACGAGCGTGGTCACGGTGCGGCCACCCGCCCACGTTGACACCGCCGCCAAGTCTCGCGTTGCGCAGCGACATCTGTAATGTGAACATCTTTGATTGGTTGACGTTTAGCGTGATGTTATATAGCCCATAACCTTCCTCAATAAAGAGATTATTTAACGCAGAAATAATTTTTCAAATCTAACTGTAGTAGCAATTCCTGAGATTAGCCCGTACGAATTCTTCAGCTTTTCAGTCAAATAATTGAAATATTTGGAATGTCACATAAAAATTATGCCGGACGACTTCCCTATGTCACTGTCAAGCCCTCACGGGCTTTATACCTTGCAACGTGACCAGAGACACGAGAAACAATGTCCACTTGCAGCCATTTGTTCACATTGAACAGAACAGGTGGCAAGTCTATTGCTGCACTTAACGGACCTAGATGTGTCACTTCTTTAACAGACGTAAATATCTGTTATTTATAGAAGAAGTGCCCCCTGAAGCACGAGGAGTCGATTAAAGCACATATTCTTAAAGAAAATTGGTGCTAGCATTTTTTTTTTTTTGAATGTGTGGGGAACTGAACCCGGAACCTCCCGGTTTCAAGACAACGCTCAACCAATTAGGCTCTCGATTAAAGAAATCCGATTAAAAACTCGATTAAAGAAAAAATAATCTCCAGGCACTCCACTACTTGTACAATACGATAATAATAAAGAAGGTATGAAATTTCCCGACCTTCACTCTGATGTCAAAGGGTCTCATCCTTAAGGGTCCTATACTGGGAATTTTTCTAGGATAAATTATTCCCAATTTCTCTGTAAATAATCCACCTGTGTCACTATATTTTTTTGGTAGCTTATTGAAAATTTAAAATAATTATTATTTTATTATTTTTGCCAAATTAAAAAAAAATAAAATTTGTTTTTTGAATTTTCAATAAGCTACAAAAAAAAGCGATATATATATATATATATATAATTGAAGATTAATGGTATAAGAGCGCTTTAAAAAAAATTTAGAGTTTTGTGATATATTATGAAAGAGACAGCAGGGGCAGAATAATCCTTTATACTACCACCCATATTTCCTATTAAATAAAACCAATTGAAAAAATAACGACTATTTCACTTAGATTTGAATAAGTAATTATATGCTAAATTACAGTGACACAGGTGGAGTATTTACAGAGAAATTGGGAATAGTAATATCTCCATACAAATTATGGATATAGGGCCCTTAATACTAGTGTGAAAGTTCAGTGTGAAAGTGGATCCAACGAGACAAATTCTTATATTTTTGGTACAGAGTAGACCTAGTGGGCTGGGAAGTGACATCCAATGGGCTATCAGATCTATCTCCACGCAGGGAAAACCCGGGACAAAAACTAGTTTAATATAAGTACCTGGTCGACCGAGCTTTGCCGGTGAAAGTTAGAGATGTGCGCCATCTGTTGGCGAACAATTGAACTTGGTATTTATTAATTTTACAACCAAAAACGCCGCCGTCACCAATACATGACGCATCACTGATTTGCGATCATAAAATGCCCCTGAAAAGGTGTTATCCGCGGGGCGCCAGATTGATTTGTAACATTAAAAAATTTAAAATAACTACGTCTGTACTAATAAAAAACATCCGACAAACCAACACTTAGAGGCTTTTCCATACCTCAACAGAACTGGCCACTCGTTAGGTATAGCCTTACAAATATCATCGGCTAAAAGAGGGAGACTTGGTCTTGCGCTGGGTACCCTGGGACCGAGAACACGGTTTCGGGACCTGTAAGGTAACCCGTGAAGAAAAAAAATTAAAATAATAACATTTCCTTTTTAGTTACAAATATGCGTATATCTTATAGAACCCTACAGCGTTTCTGTACCGTGGTACTACTTGTTTCATATAAAAGTAGTACCACGACCCTCCTTAATGTGCCATGTGGTACTACAAATAATATAAACGAGTTGACAAATGGGACAAAATGGCTACTGTACTAAATAATGAACGTCATTTTGTCGTCTGTTGACAAAACTTTGAGTCCCCGTGTATATCTCTCTTTATAATATTAATATAGCTATAGATAGATTCCGCGTCACGCTGCCACCGTGACTTCCGTCAAGCACCCCTCACCTGGTTAATGTCGAGCAGGAGCGGCGTGTGGGGCGGCGACGCGTTATGCACTATGGGTACCTCGCCCCACATCCCGCCCACGCCCATGCCGCTCACGTAGCGGACTCGGCGACTGAAAATATAAAATTAGAAACTATACTGTACCAATTTTCACCAAAACAAAAATGGCTGTCCCACTGGCCAAGAATTCTCTGTCGATCAAAATAGAAACCATCAAAATCGGTTCACTATCAGTGAAGATATGGCGTAAAATACACACAAAAAATATATAAAGTTATAAAAAAAATTTAGTAATACAATTTCTAAAAGTGATAATGAATGATAAAATATAATTAACAGCCCTATCCATTTAGTATGGGGCTAAACTATTCCCAATTTCTCTGTAAATAATCCACCTGTGTCACTGTAATTTAGCATATAGTTACTTATTCAATATATTTAAGTGAAATAGTCGTTATTTTTTCAATTTGTTTTATTGAATAGTTTCCTATGTAAAGGATTATTTTGCCCCCATTTTCTCTTTCATAATCTATCATAAAGCTCTTAATTTTTTTTAAAGCGCTGTACCCTTCAATTATATACATCGCGTTTTTTTGTAGCTTATTGAAAATTCAAAATAATAGTAATCTTATTATTTTTGACCAATTAAAAACTCATAAAATAATAATTATTTCGCTGGTCATGTTATAGGATTATTGTGTTTGTTTGATTGTATGTTAGCAATAAATTAATCAGACCTAGAGGTCCTAGAGGTCGACCTTTACTGTTAGAGATTTCCTAATTCTATGCGGACGGAGTCGTGGGAAAAAGTATATATATAAAAGATAGATTTAAATTTTAACTCACGGATGCTGATGATGGTACGGTTGTCTGGCTGCTCTTCTCTCTCCAGGCACGCCGGCTCCCGGTACAGGCTCAACTGGAATAATGGAAAAAAACAAAAATAAACACGACTCGTCCAAACTTCCGTTGTTAAGGCCTGCGAATCTACTTCGGCGGCTGGCGCATGTGTGTCGCACATGCATCGTTAACGGGTCCTGCAGGCAGCGGGGCAAGCGAGAAGGGGCACAGCCACTTCAAGACAGCTCGCACCGCATGTGCATTTAAAACGACCTATTCTCAGACCTACCGAATATACACAAAAAAATCATACAAATCGGTCAAGCCGTTTCGAAAGAGTTTGGTTACAAACACTGTTAGACCAGTTGGATGCTGTTTCAGAGTGGATGCACGTGACGTAACGCTAAAAAAATTTTTTTCGGATTCTTTGTACGATATAGAATATAGATCCGTGGGTTGCGCCCCCTCGAAGCTTGCTTCATTGTTCAAATCAACAAAATATGATTTTTATAATGAAAAATGCGTATTTTTTTACGTTTGCACGAATAACTTGGAATCTGAGGATTTTAGGCCAAAATCTCATTAGACAAAAGTTGTTCGCAATAAAACAATACACAAGATATGTGGGTTTTAATACCCCGTTTTTTCAATTAACCATGTTGAAATGGCTATTGTTTATAAAAAAAATCGAAGAAATGCAAGAAATTTCTCGATTTTTTTAAAGTTATTAATAATCATCTTAGCTTAACGAAACTTTAGCTTAAGTTATACTATTATATCATAAGTAAGCCATAAATAATTTTCAGGGCGATCTCTCATGCGGCTTTTGTTTAATAAGTAAGCCATCATCATAAGTAAGCCATAAAATATGTTATAAAATCGCATGAGCTATCGCCCTGAAAAATTTATGGCTTACTTATGATATATTGAGGTAACTTACCTTACTTACCTTCGAGGGGGCGCAACCCACAGATCTATATTCTCTATCGTACAAAGAATCCAAAAAAATTTTTTTTAGCGTTACGTCAGGTGCATCCAGTTTACACTGAGCTTTTACAGCATCCAACTGGTCTATGTGACACGAGAATTATATATATTACCAGCGGACCCGGCAGACGTTGTCCTGCCCGAACGTTGGCTTGCCTGCACTACTCCTACCCCTACCCCTACCCTTATCACTGAGGGGTATGAAAAATAGATTACGACCGATCGTGGGCCCTACCGAATATACACAAAAAAAATCATAAAAATCTGTGAAGCCGTTTCGGAGGAGTATGGCAACTAACTTGTGACACGGAAATTTTATATATATTAGATATATAGATACTTCACCGATATAGCTCTGGTGACCACTCACCGGCAACCGGGTGTCGGCACAGCCGCCGCCGCTTCCTGCTCGGACTGTCGCCCTGCTTGTGCGAGTCACCGTCCGACGATCCGCCGGCCGGCTGCATCCCTGGCTGGGCCGGACCGGTCGCGCCCGACGACCCGGCCAGCGGGTTTGTGTCCTGCTGCAATTCACAAAATTTCAAAATTTTAACCCTATGTATTTTTATGCTCCTTAGAAAGTACTTACAAAACGTCTCAACTCGCCCAAAAATAATTTTGAAAATTGATTCATTCTAAAATATAGTTTTAGGCAGCATACCGCATTTACCTTTGCCCACACAAAATTAAAAAAATGACGTTTGTTTGTTGTCGTACATACTCTTTTATATACTGTATTACTCTTTGGTTGTTGTTATTATAATAAAATAATATATTGTTATCTCAAATCTCGTAATTGTTACTTAATTTTCCACAAACTTGTCGCGCTCTATCCAATGGATCGTCCCGCCCAAGGAATATACTACTCTCCACCGTCCCGCCAGTACATTACGAGTCGTAGGTTGTATAAAATCACACTATAATATTATAAACGCGAAAAATTGTATGATGCATGTACGTTTGTTACACAATCACGCCAGAACGGCTGAACGGATCTGGATGAATTTTGGCACAGAGATAGATTATGGTCTTGAATAACACATAGGCTACTTTTCATCCCTGTAAAATGTATGGTTCCCGTGGGATAGATCTGTTTTTGTTTTTCACGGGATCGACATGATTTTTTGCATAGTGGTAGTTTAGGGGTCAGAGAATGACATATACAATTTTTATACCGCGGGGCAAATTACAGCCACGGGATTATTTCTTTTTGGATCCATTATAACGCTATCAAAACTTTTTTAGACCAATCAGAGATTGCTTTCAAAACCCAGTTGGTAGACTTTGCTTATGCCTTGCTTTTTTTCTCCCAGGGTACCCAGCGGAAGATGTGATGTTAGATAGTTACCATAATGTGATGATGATGATGCATGTGATCTGGCGGGGGCGCTGCCTCCGCTCTGTCGCCCGGCGGGAAGCGCAACTCTGAAAATTGTCAGCCATATAACTATTATTATAATGAAAAAATATATCTTCTATTTATACCTACTCATCACAACTTTGTTGCGGTTTTGACTATTAGATAGCTTGATTCACGGGCAAATTTTACGAGTATTAAATATGGACCTATCATGTTTAGGAGCTGAGCATTAACAGTATAAGTGAAACAAGTCGGCGAGATATAAATAACAAAATGATGTACGAAAGAAGAATTATATTAAGGATCCGTGGCTCTCAGTCATCTTGTATCTGTCAAAAATATGGCAAATCTCAGTTATTCCTGGAAACGTGAGTTTATTTTTATACAACATTTCCTCATCACACAATGATAGTTATTATTTGAAATTGGATTGAGCCATATTTTTATTATTAAGAGTTCTAAGCCACGTTTCCAGAAATAACTGAGATTTGCCATATTTTTGACAAATACAAGATGACCTTGACCACCATCCCCACCCCTTAAGTACAAATTTCTCTCTAATGACGAAAAATAAACGAACAAATCTAATCTTTAAAATCTATCTATCTATCTATCTATCATCACGCCTTTCATCCCAAGAGGGGTAGGCAGAGACAATTGAATGCCATTTGTTACGATCCTGACATATCTCTTTTGCTTCTTTTATATTCATCTTACCTTTCATACATGCTCGGCGATTGTGTGTTTTGTAATCTTTAAAAATTAGACTTATTTATTTATTTTCTAAAAGACGCCATCTATTGGAGATCAGTTGAACTATAATGACACCACTAACGGTGCGAAGTATTCGCACGGTCATCTAGTCTTTTACTATTATTATTTGGGATTAGGGCTATTTCAGTCGTATACAGCCAAACTAGACTTTTTAGACCACTGGTCTTCGTGGAGCCCCCACAATTTTCGGTCCGGCCGCCGTATGATCGAGATTGAACACAGGCCACAGATTAGCGATGTAAATCATACGATCTAGATCACATGCATTTCACTCACTCACACAGACACACAAGGTATTCGATTAAACAGAATGTGTGTGTGTGTGACAGATCGTTCAGGTCATCGAAATCGACCACAAATACAACGATTTGAAAACGGATGGCGGACCGTTCGTTACAATAATTGGATGAGTCCGTGGTCGATTTCGGCGGACCGTATGGCTTCGCGCCGGCGATAGGACGAATGAGTGGGCACCTTTCCGTTCAATTTGCAGTGCCTAGTAAGAATAGGCATGATGACTAAAAAATTCCAATTAGTCCGTCAGTTAGATTATCAAAAAATTATGGACACGTATTTTTTCTTTTATCAATTAAACAAAAAATGATGAAGATATAGCCCGCTAAAATTCCGCGTGACATCACATTTTTGAGTACACTTTTGACCTAGAAGTGACGTCACCGGCCCCCACTCCCAAACTTTGACGCGCTTTATCTCTGTCATTTTTTGTTTGTTTGACAAAAGAAAAAATACGTGTCCAATATTTTTTGATAATCTAAATGTCGGACTAAATAGAATAATATTTTGTTTACCCTGTCATCTTCCCTATTCTGGTGATACGGTGTCGTGTATGTACAACAGACTTACCTCTGGGCGAGTAGTCCCCGCGGTCTCTGTGCTGCATATCCGGCGACATCCTTCTATCTGGGACACCTGTAATCCACAAAACACTTGTTTTGAAAAACTGATACAGTACCACACGTGTTATAAAAGAAAATCCTCCGCCGCGGACAGATTTCGTTGGGGTCTTCACGATTGGATATACAGGTATCATGTTTAGGAGCTGAGCATTAACAGAATCAGCCACGATCCCGGATCCCGGCCATGTACCAATGGGTTTTTTTATAAAACAAAAACTTATGTACATAGTCCGACAAACCACACTTCAGAACTGGCCATTCGTTAGGTATAGCCTCGTAAACACCATCGGCTAAACGAGGGAAACTTGGTTTTCCGCTGGGTGCTCTGGGACCGTAACATGGTTTCGGTTGGGTAATCATATATTTGACGCGACATCTTTCGTGTCCACCGAAAGGCCAAAAACGTTTATGTCCAACCCTACAATGTGCGGGCAAATTCTGTGTAGGTACTTTTTTTTTGCTAGGCATTCTAGTGTTGGACATTCTCGGACCGGGCATTCTTTGGCTGGTCCTGTACCAACATAAACGTTTTTGGCCTTTCGGTCGACACGATGTCACGTCAAATATATGCTCACCCCCCTGGAGCTGTAAGGCAACCCGTGAGAAAAGAAACAAAAAATCTGTCGAGGTATATTTTTCGATGGATTACTTGTCGCCAGTCTAGTACAATAATTATGTAAAATGACCTTTTGTATTTCTAACAGTCGCTTCAGTTACGGTTCTCTCGGTATAATGTGAAAGAGAATTTCCAAAATCCGTTGCGCACGGCGCATTGTCAGGCGCACTACGAACAGGGCGCGCGTGAAAGTGTCTCGCTCACGTAACGAAATAACAGGCTTTAGGCAAAAGGCATTTCTTATTGAAAAAATATGTTCAGAAATGTATGAAAAGATCTCACATGCACCGCATGACCTTCAAAGAGAAAAAGAAAGAAAGAAAGAGAGTTAATTGACATAGTGCAGTAATAGGCACTCAAAGCAAAGTCACCATTTTTAAATTTACTCTAATATATATATTAATCAGAAAAAAACGGAATGGTACACAAGGTATCCCTAAAAAAACCATTTTAGAGCCTTTTTTAATATTTTTTTTGTATTGTAGACCTCGCCAATACAAAATGACACTTCAATCATCTATCTATAGGTTCTCAACGTGGGCGATAACGCCCCCTTTGTTTGGGCCATGGTATATCAGCGCCTCTAGTGGCAAAAACAAGCAGTTTTCTTCCGCATTAGAATAGATTTAACCCCTGCAGATTTTCTCTACGCGATCTTGCTCGTGCAGTATTAGGATTAAAATTTACGTCATTAGTGACCTCCTGAAGTCCAAGGCTGAGAGGATCCGAAGATCCGAACACTCACCCATCCCGTGTCTCCTGCGGTCGTTGGGCGCGGGTCTGCGCTCGGGCCGCCTGCTCGAACCGGAAGCGCCGACACCGTTACCTGTCAGGTTAAAAACTGTCTCAATGCATAGGCTTACAATTATTCCATCTTACATCTCGATTTGAGTTCGTACAAAATACACACAGAAAAAAGCTTTTTTCTTTCCCTAAAAATTACGAACATTTAAAAAAAGAAATTAGTCAAATCGGTCCAGCCGCATATGGTTATAGTGATGAAAAAAAATCAATTTTCCCCGGATAAAAGTATAACCATAGAAAAAAAGGATAGGTTAGCCACTGACCACAATAATCGAGAAGGATTTTCCCGGAAGGATCGCAACAATTTTTAAGGATCATTTCGCGGTTAGCTTCACCATGGGGGCCCGCTATGTCGGTGTCGGATGCTGGGTGATGTGCCGCGTAGTCTTGCAAGATCCGAGTCAAAGCTAAGGATAGTTACTGTGGTTAAGGGGAGGAACGAATAATTTTGGTTCATTTCTGAACAGAAATTCTCGAATTTTACGAATGCTATAAAAAAATATTTAAAATTTGATTGAGTCATATTTTTATTATTCAGGGTTCTAAAGAGCCGTAGTTTTCGATACGAGCAGTGCTTTTGCGTTTTGGAAATTATGGCTATTTAGAACTCTTAATAATGAAAATATGGCTCAATCCAATTTAAAATACTAACTATCAACGGTGTGCTGAGGAAATGTTGTATAAATAAACTCACGTTTCCAGGATTCATTGAGATTTGCCATATTTTTGACAGATACAAGATGACCTTGACCACCGCCTCTTAAAGCACACTGTCAAGTACTATACAGACAGGCACAGTCCTATTTATGCTTACTTTCTGGATTTGTACAAAGCATTCAACCTTCTATGTTATGATATTCTCTGGGACAAGCTGAAGGATGTGAATCTGCCTGCTGACTACTTGTAGGGCAAATGAGTTCTCAGATCCATATCGGATGGAGTGCGGGTGAGACAAGGGGGACTGTCGTCGTCGTAGAGGCTCAGCAGCATGTATGTTGGGTGCTATGTAGACAACGTTTGTGTTAATAACATCAGCTATGCCGATGATATGGTGCTGCGGGCCCCTCGGTCGCTGCACTCCCGAATCTCATTGGAGAGAAATATGCCATGGATTGTTGTACAATGTCAAAAGCAGTGAATTCATGGTATTCAGGTCGGGTGACGGGTGACCTATTTGACGTGCCTCCTATAACTTTGAATGGTTCTCCACTGAGAACAGTTGATAAATTTAAGTACCAGCCTTTGACCTCAAAGATGAGGCCGATATTAAGATCCCTCTCACCGGACTTTCTATCGGATTTTTTTTCTTATAATAAAAAAAAATATTTATTGGTTGTTATTTATTTTTAACATCCAGATATGAAAATTTAAGGGTTTCATAAAAATTGGGAATTATTGGTTTAGAAAGATTTTCCAAAATTCTAGTTTTCAACAAATCTGGGTTCTCTCTCGACTTAAAAACCCGGACTGTTTACCCGGGACGCTCACTAGGACAAATCCGGGGAAACCTGGAGGACCATGGTGAGGCTACATTCTGTCCCGGGACAATATCCCATTCACCCATTCATATCATACCAATTCTGGAACGTCGCGGCTGTTGCTTACGAAGCGCATGCGTCGCAGAGTGCGACACGAAAACGGAGCTACGGATCGACGTGATTTTTTGGACTGACATTGCTGGAGGACCCGAGAGTGACTTAGGCCACTTAATGTCCCGGGACAATATCCCATTCTCCATATCATACCTAGGCTGCCACGGCGCGGCTCCTGCTTGTGGTGCGCGTGCGGCGGCGAGTGTGGCATGCAAGCTCCATCCTTTGGGCTGCCTGCACTGCTGCCATCGCTGGAAACCAAAAGACGAGGAAAACGTTAACATTTGTTTGGACACGTTTATACGGCAGAAGTGAAAGGAAATGCTGGCAGAGGACGACCTAGGTGTACTTTTATTGACCCCTTCGCCCGTGGATATTATCGAACAAAACAAAGTATAGCCTATCAGCACTCGGGGATAATGTAGCTTTTTATTAGTAAATTTTTTTTTTGGAATCGGTTTAGCAGTTTAAGAGATTACCCCCTACATTCAAATTTACAAACTTTACCTCTTTATAATATTAGTATAGAGATATAAAAAAATATCTACGAATATAAAAGAGGAATGTCAGGACCGTAACAAATAGCATTCGATTGTCTCTGCCTACACCTCTGGGGATAAAATGCGTGATGATAGATAGGTCACCTAAGTAGTCGTCGATAGCCTATTTGGTGGAGCTTTGTCCTTCAAAACAGGTTCGCGGGTTCGAATCTCCCTCGTGACAAAAATGGTAAGCACCAATTTTCTTTAATGATATGTGGCCGTTCTGTTCAACTGGCTGCATTCAATCGATATTTATTGTCAGTCTCTGTCTACCCCATTGGGATACAGGCGTGAGTATATGTATGATAACAAGAGAGATATGTCAGGATCGTGGCATATGGAGATCCTTAGTCTCTGTCTACCCCACTGGGATACAGGCGTGAGTATATGTATGATAACAAGAGAGATATGTCAGGATCGTGGCATATGGAGATCCTTAGTCTCTGTCTACCCCACTGGGATACAGGCGTGAGTATATGTATGTTAACAAGAGAGATATGTCAGGATCGTGGCATGTGGAGATCCTTAGTCTCTGTCTACCACACTGGGATACAGGCGTGAGTATATGTATGATAACAAGAGAGATATGTCAGGATCGTGGCATATGGAGATCCTTAGTCTCTGTCTACCACACTGGGATACAGGCGTGAGTATATGTATGATAACAAGAGAGATATGTCAGGATCGTGGCATATGGAGATCCTTAGTCTCTGTCTACCACACTGGGATACAGGCGTGAGTATATGTATGATAACAAGAGAGATATGTCAGGATCGTGGCATATGGAGATCCTTAGTCTCTGTCTACCACACTGGGATACAGGCGTGAGTATATGTATGATAACAAGAGAGATATGTCAGGATCGTGGCATATGGAGATCCTTAGTCTCTGTCTACCACACTGGGATACAGGCGTGAGTATATGTATGATAACAAGAGAGATATGTCAGGATCGTGGCATATGGAGATCCTTAGTCTCTGTCTACCACACTGGGATACAGGCGTGAGTATATGTATGATAACAAGAGAGATATGTCAGGATCGTGGCATATGGAGATCCTTAGTCTCTGTCTACCACACTGGGATACAGGCGTGAGTATATGTATGATAACAAGAGAGATATGTCAGGATCGTGGCATATGGAGATCCTTAGTCTCTGTCTACCCCACTGG
Source organism: Nemapogon koenigi (assembly GCA_963924495.1). Classification (NCBI taxonomy): domain Eukaryota; kingdom Metazoa; phylum Arthropoda; class Insecta; order Lepidoptera; family Tineidae; genus Nemapogon; species Nemapogon koenigi. The sequence continues at coordinate 2,233,764 of OZ004655.1, forward strand.
GATACAGGCGTGAGTATATGTATGTTAACAAGAGAGATATGTCAGGATCGTGGACACCCAATACAATATGCAGCGTAACGGTAAACGCACGAAACATTTTTCTCAAAAATAGCGGCTTCGCGCGAATGCCGCCGCTGGGTTCATCGACCCCACCCGGATTTTGGGGTACCCCAATCCCTAAAACGAAAGAGAATTGTTGAAATAAACCTAAGCCGGACTTTAACACTATAGCAATAAGAATCAAAATCTATAATTTTAATACAAGGACTCTCAGTTGGCGCAATTACCTCTATAGCACTTACAAAACAAAATCGACTCTATCTTTAAAGAAATAAAATTCAAAATCGTAGAAAAAATATAAACCGAATATACACCCGTCCCTTTCGCTCAGTAAACAAACAGTATACGTTAGAAAGAGACAGACAGGCGGTCGGGTTTTTGTTTATCAACAGTACGAGACCGCGTCGAGAATAATGCGACACGGGGAAAATATTTTTCTTTGTACGAAACGGCTTTGTAGAGCGTTTTCGACGAGAATCGCGTCGCGTAGTCAGGTTCGATGGCCGGAAACTGTGTTTTTGGTCGGAGAGTAAATACATAACGACGGGTCCCCGCCAAGGAATGCCCGCCCCGAGAATGTCGAACTCTACAATGTTCGACATTTTGCTCGGCATTCTAGTGTTGGACATTATCGGGCCGGGCATGCCTCTTTCGCTTCTTTTATATTCATCATACCTTTCATACATGCTCGGCGATTGTGTGTATATTTGATATATCCATCGATTAATATGTTCAATAAAAGTACACCTAGGTCGTCCTCTGCATGCATTTCCTTTCACTTCAGCCATATAAACCTTTTTAGTCAATCTTTCATCCTTCATTCTTTCAACGTGTCCAAACCAACGTAAACTACTTTTCTTCATTTTAGTCACGTCACGACATCATCTTTCACTCCGCATTCTTCTCTAATGACATCGTGAAGACCGCATTTATCTTACTTTCATGCTTCTTATTCCATACCCAAGTCTGACTTTAGTTCCATATTAATAGTAAACTAAAAAAAAGGGCATAGTATACTCAATAAGTATATATAACGTAAGTATAATCTAGAACAGTGTTTCTCAAAGTGGGCGATAACGCCCCCTTGTGGGCGCTGGAGGCCTACAGGGGGGCGGTAAGGGGCCCAGAAAAACTAATATAGCATACTATATATAAATTAAAGTAATTAATTTCATTGTGATTTTTAAAATGGGGTAAAGTAAAAAAAAATGGGGGGCGCTGAAAAATAATTGATTTTCAAAGTGGGCGGTAGACAAAATAGGTTTGAGAACCTCTGATCTAGAACGAGCCTAAAGAAATTTACAATTAAAAAAAAATACATAAGGCATACGTGGAAACCAGTACGGTACACGAATTCCTGCCCGAAAATTCTCGGGCCGGACAATCCGTGCCGGGAGCATGTCGTGACGCGAACCCACAAGAAGTTTTCACCTCAAAAGCCTAGAAGAATCCTATTCCAAAATTTGAAGGTCAACGGGCCTTGACCGCGTTTTCACCAAAAAAAATCACCATCGCCTTCGCTGCGATCCGCGCGAATGACCTACATTTTAGTTTCCCTTTCCAACAACCTTAGCCTCCTATATCATCACGCCTGTATAACGCGTAGATAGGCAGAGATTTTTTTTCTTCACGGGTTTTTTCGTTTTTGCTCGATATTGATAACGGCAATAGGTAGACGCTTGAAATATTCACAGAATATTTAGTTATATATTCACATTAAAAATAAATAATTTAAATAAAATAAAACAAATATTTAAGGGGGGCTCCCATACAACAAACGTGATTTTTTTTGCTCGTTTTTGCTCGATATTCATAACGGCAACAGGTAGACGCTTGAAATATTCACAGAATATTGAGTTATATTATGAGCCGGTTTTTTTATATAGCTCATCAGTGTATGTATTGATATTGATGAAAAATCTTTTTATTTGGACTTCAGCTTGTTTGAAACTAACAATTTCAGTCAACAAAGAGTGTCTGTTTTTTGGGGTCAATACTTTTTTAATTAATTTTTTTTTTTATAATCTCCAGTTTTTTATTGCGGCGGTATTATAGCAAGAGGAAATTCTCTAACATTGCATCGACAATAGCGACTGAGGGTCACAGTGGGGCAATGTTTTGTTGAGAAAATAAAAAAAATCTTCCGCGCCTTTCATGACAATGGAACGAGCCTTACATATCAAAATTAGAATAACGCACACTTGCGGAAACCAAATGACCCCAATCTCGATGTGGTTACGTCGTCGTTTCGTTACAGAGTTCCACTATCCACATCCTGGCTCCATCATCAGATCAGATCGATGGTACCAAATTATTGTATTGTCATCCGAATTGCATACACTTGAAAAGTGTCAAATCGATACAGTAAATTTGAAGTTGGTTAAATTAAACTTCCATTTGTTTACATATAGTATCTGTCATCACGCCTTTTATCTCAAGAGGAGTAGGCCGAGACAATCGAATGCCATTTGTTACGATCCTGACATACCTCTTTCGCTTCTTTTCTTTCATACATGCTCGGCGATTGTGTGTACTTTTAATATTGCCATTGCCATCGATCAATAAATTTTTTATATGTCCAATAAAAGCACAAATCTAGGTCGTCCTCTGCCAGCATTTCCTTTCAAGTCAGCCATATAAACCTTTTTTTACAGTTTTGTTACACGATCCTGAAATATCTCTCATGCAAGGATCCTAATAAAAAAAATTACTAATGCGAAATAGTGTTGGGAAATGGGAAAATGGAATTTTTCACAAACTATTACCTATTCTACCCGCGCAAAGCCGGGTCGGGTTGGTAGTGCACACATATCACGCATCACAATGGGGTAGGCAGAGACTTGTGTGAAGCCAGAATTTAGTTCAGGAAGGGGGCCAAAGCAAGGACACCGTTGAGTTTGTAGTGGTCTTATATTTTAGAGCTGAAACTTCGATTCGATTATTTTTGGACGTGAATTGAGAGTGAAATTTCAAGGACGCGTCACGTTTAAGCACATTTCATTACATGAGAGAGAAGGAGAAAGAGAGCTGCTATACATTGTATATATATATTTTCTCTCTTCACGGGTTGCCTTACAGTTCCCGAAACCGTGTTACGGTTCCAGGGTACCCAGCGGAAGACCAAGTCTCTCTCGTTTAGCCGATGGAATTTGTGGATGCTATACCTAACGAGTGGCTAGTTCTGTTGAGGTATATTTAGATGGAAAAGCCTCTAAGTGTGGTTTGTCGGATTATGTACATAAGTTTTTAATTAAAAAACGGTCGGGATCCGGAATCGAACCCGGGGTCTGCCTAGTTACGAGTAACTCGGCCACCGACGCACATTGTATATCTAAAGCCTATTGTACACAGTGGACCATTATGGCTCAGAAAGGGCTAGAAAATCAATAATGACGCTTTTTTGACTACACGATCCAGAGCCCCCTGGCTACGCCCATGACTAAGGACCTCCACATGCCACAATCCTGACACATCTCTCTCGCTTCACATTCACACACACACACACATACGACCGAAAGCTAAATTAAATGCGGAAATTGCAACTCCGCGAGTCAGAAGGCCAACTCGGCTCGCCCGCTCCACAGAGCGTTTTTGGTACCCAGGAAGCGGCGCGCGATACTTTGTAGCTGCGCAAGCGCACGAGGTAACGAGAACCGGCTTCAATAGTAGCTATACTACTAAGTAACTTTCCGCCACCGGTTCCGCCCGTGTTTGCATGTAATATGAAAAACCGGTACGCACCAATGGCCACCTAAGAATGCCCGTCGTTTTCGGCCTTCGAGACGAACGAAAGATGTCGCGCCCCTAAGTACGCTAGCCCCAATGTTCTGTTCAATATGGACAACCGGCTGTGTCCCTGGCCACACCTCACGGTATAAAAGCCGTGACGGTATGGCATTGTAACAAAAGCCCCATTCGGAGCGAACTTCGCGCGTTTCGCTTGACAGCGCCAAGGTTAAAATATCACACCTACTACTACGTTCGTGACGAAACAGACGCGCACCGCAGTGACGCAAGCGTGACGCGCCACTTGCGCTTTCACCACGCAACACGCATGCGTCACAGCCACCTCTGCCCATCATCCACATCATCACGGCCTTTATACCTCGTATACCACTTGCAGCCAGTTGTTCATATTGAACAGACCAGCCAGATGTGTCAGGTCAGGTGGGTGTCAAGCTATAAAGGCGTGTTGTTTTTTGTAATACGAGTAAAAGGCAAAAGCCTCGGAACACAAAACAAACCAGAATACGCATGCGCCACTGAATAGTACAAAAGCGTCATGTGTCGAGAAAAATACGAGATTTCCGCACCCGTCATACTTCTCTTCTCGCCACGATCGATATCAATATCGAGCAAAAACGAGCAATAAAAAACACGTTTTTTTATGGGAGCCCCCCTTAAGTATTTGTTTTATTTTAATTTAATTATTTTTAAAGTGAATATATAAGTAAATATTCTGTGGATATTTCAAGCGTCTACCTGTTGCCGTTATCAATATCGAGCAAAAAAACGAGCAAATAAATCACGTTTGTTGTATAGGAGCCCCCTTAAATATTTATTTTAATTCTGTTTTTTAGTATTTGTTGTTATAGCGGCAACAGAAATGCAACATCTGTGAAAACTATCACGGTTCACGAGATACAGCCTGGTGACAGACCGACAGACGGACGGACAGCGGAGTCTTATTGGTTTCCGTTTTTACCCTTTGGGTAAAAAATAACACCTATTCTATGTTCTTATTCATTTTTTTTATTAAGAAATACAACAACTATTTTAAGCCTCACTTTGAATAATTTATGAGGATTCTGATTTATTATTTTGAGGTACACCACGGATTCACGGATGCGGTTTATGAATCATCATCTAAAAAAATCATTAATCATCATCGCCCATCATCCGTGTGATGAAAGGCTCGACCTCCGCCCGCCTGACGTCAAGTCTTATGTAACTGTACAACAAATCCATACTAATATTATAAATGCGAAAGTAACTCTTGTCTGCAACTTGTCTGTTATACAGTTTCACGGTTAAACCTCTGAACCGATTTTGATGAAATTTCAGTCAAAGAAAATTTGAAACTTATTACTTTTAAATCCACCCCCCTAAGTATAATAGGGGATGAAAGTTAGTATGGACCACATACATAAATGTCTTGTCTTCTATTGTGGTTTCTAGTAAATCTTACCGGCCCCGCTAGCATGACCAAGAATACTGAGATTGAGAAGACTTAAGGGTCCTATACTGGGAATTTTTCTGGGATAAACTATTCCCAATTTCTCTGTAAATAATCCACCTGTGTCACTATAATTTAGCATATAGTTAATTATTGAATAGGAAATATGGGTGGTTTAACTTTGCCCCTGCTGTCTCTTTCATAATCTATCACAAAACTCTAAATTATTTTAAAAGCGCTGTTATTCATTACCCTTCAATTATATATATCGAATATTTTGGTAGCTAATTGAAAATTTAAAATAATTATTATTTTATTATTTTTGCAAAATTAAAAAATCAAATTTTTTTTTTTTGGATTTTCAATAAGCTACAAAAAAAGCGCTATATATATAATTGAAGAATAATGGTATAAGAGCGCTATTAAATTGAGTTTTGTGATATATTATGAAAGAGACAGCAGGGGCAGAATAATCCTTTATTCTACCACCCATATTTCCTATTAAGTAAATAAAACCAATTGAAAAAATAACGACTATTTCACTTAGATTTGAATAAATAACTATATGCTAAATTACAGTGACACAGGTGGAGTATTTACAGAGAAATCGGGAATAGTAATATCTCCATCCAATTATGGATATAGGGCCCTTAATCTTAGTTAGAAAGAGAAGAAGATAAAGCTAGACAAATAATAAATACGTATACAGTAGTGCTTTATTTTTAACCGACTTCCAAAAAAAGACGGACGGTATTTTTTTATGTATGTATGGACATCGATTACTGCGCCAGTTGTAAACCGATTTTGATGATTTCTTTTTTAATCGACAGATAATTCTTCCGGATTGGTCACATTTTTATCTCGTAGAAATTGGTTCATTTATTTTTCGGAAATTTTGAAAAAACTGACAATTTTTCTTAATATCTCGATGAAATATGTACCGATTTTGAACGCTTATTTTTTTAAAGGATATGATAATTTCTCTACATTATCTCACAGACATATGACGAAAATCGGTTCAGTAGTTTTCAGAAATTCAGTAATTTGTATCCTAATTTGGCACCAGCCGTCTTCAAACTCTACGACGAAATATTTTTTCTATCTTACTTTTCAGTGCAAATTTTTGAAGTCGGTACATTTTTTTAAAGGTTTATATTACATAAAATAAAGTCATTTAAACGCCTGGGTATGTTTATAAAACAATACAAAATGTTTAGAAAAAATAAAATGTAACGCATTAGGACATCACTAATTGATTAGTACCTACTCGAGCTGTCAAAAGTAAAATAAATGATTGGATTTAGTATGAGGATTTCTACTATATAGAATGACTGACTGACAATCAACGTACAGCCTAAACCACTGAAGATATAAATATGAACATTGGAAGGTATCAAAAACTACTGGACGGATTTTGATCATTCTTTCACCATTAGAATGCTACATTATCCCTGAGTAACATAGGCTATATACCATCACGGCATGACGACGGCAACGGGATGGGCAGAGGTGTATATTCGGTAGGTCTGAGAATAGATCGTAAACTATTTTTCACCCTCCTACCACCACCCCTCATTTTTTAATCGTGATTTTATTACTTTTGTACTTTGAGTATATAGCAAAGGAGACGTGAAGCGTATAAATCACCGAACAATTTTTTCTGTCACTTTTGGCGGGGGGAGGAGGTAAACGTCTAGTACTAGCCCCTGTACCACTGTATTTTTCTGTCGTTTTATTGTCGCAACGGATTTTACGTTATATGATGATTATGTTAAAATACAAACATAATAATTATAATTAATGATTGAAAACACTAAGTTTGACGCCCTAGATCGCCTTTCCCGTTTAAGGGGCTGATAATCGTCAGCGTCCTTGACGATTTGATGTTTTAAGTCACGCCCTTTTTCCGACCTAGCCTGCGAGAGACTATCATAGTTAGAGAGACCACGCTTTTAGTTGCCGTCTGGCGTCTAATACTAGACTGTATGTGATCAGTAATTGTCGTCTGACACAGGACTGCATGTGATTATTTGTCTCCTAATACCATACATACTGTATGGGATTAGTTGTCGTTTAGTAATCTGTCAAAAAATATTTTATAAGATGTTGCTCCGTATTGACGTTAAAAAGGACATGATTTGTCAAACAAACAATCACTCTTTCACGTTTGTAATATTAGTAAGGAAGTAGGAATAACTACCTATTTACACGCTTGATGATAAAATGATGCTTTTTGCCCCGGCTTTGCTCGTGGAAATGTTTGAAATGTGACAAGCGAGCTCTGATATTTTATTAAAATTCAACATTATACTAGATTTCGACTAATTTTAGGACTCTGAATTCGAATTTGATATCGATTTCGCAATTCAATATGACGACATCTGTCAATTTCGTAAAATTCGACATTATACCAGATTTCGACTAATTTTAGGGTTGTGAATTCGAATTTGACATCGATTTCAAAATCGAATATGACGACATCTGTCAATTTCTTTAAATTCGACATTATACTACATTTCGACTAATTTTAGGGTGCTGAATTCGAATTTGATATCGATTTTACAATTAAATGTAACGACATCTGTAAATTTCTTTAAATTCGACATTGTACTAGATCTCGACTAGTTTTAGGGTTCTGAATTCGAATTTGATATCGACTTCACAATTAAATATGACGACATCTGTCAATTTCTTTAAATTCGACATTATACTAGATTTCGACTATTTTTAGGGTTCTGAATTCGAATATGATATCGATTTCACAATTAAATATGACATCTGTCATTTTCTTTAAATTCGACATGATACTAGATTTCGACTAGTTTTAGGGTTCTAAATTCGAATTTGATATCGATTTCACAATTCAATATGACGACATCTGACAACTTCTTAAAATTCGACACACACATTTCGACTAATTTTAGGGTTCTGAATTCGAATTTGAATTTGATATCGATTTCAAAATCGAATATGACGACATCTGTCAATTTCTTTAAATTCGACATTATACTACATTTCGACTAATTTTAGGGTTCTGAATTCGAATTTGATATCGATTTTACAATTAAATATAACGACATCTGTAAATTTCTTTAAATTCGACGTTATATTAGATTTCGACTAGTTTTAGGGTTCTGAATTCGAATTTGATATCGATTTCACAATTCAATATGACGACATCTGTCAACTTCTTAAAATTTGACGTTAATTTCAAAAGACATCTGTAATTTTTTTAAATTCGACATTATACTAAATTTCGACGAATTTTAAGGTTTCCTCTAACATTCATAACACATTAATATTGCACAAAATAGTGACTTTCTTTATAATAACAATAATTTCCATATAAATATGTGCTGCTCACATCAAAATTCCATAGTGAATGAATATTTTAAATTACCTGCATTTTATTCAAATCGTAAAAATATAAATCAAAACAAAATAAAATTCGCAACGTATGGGATTCGAATCGGCGACCTCAGCGTTTAGCAGCGCGGTGCCTCCCACCTAGCCACTTCGGCTTGAACTTGTTTAGTCGAAATTTGACATTGCATAGACATGTTAGTATTCACATTTTTAACCCATAACATAATATTCAAATAGTACTTTAATCCAAACATAAATGATGAACAAAATAAAAATATGTACAAATTTAGAAATTGTTAAAACTTAAATATCGTGAACATGTAGGTTGATTGGAGGGAAAATCTTTGTCAACTGTCGGTCTTGCAATTACATTCAGGTCTTGCTGTTGCAATACTATATTTTTATCTCCAATCGGTTCTCTTATTTGAAGCTTTCTGGTGAATCTAGGATCTACATTACCTTAAATTACAATACATTAAATTACATTACATTATTATTATAATATAACGTCAAGGTCAGGAACGTCATCGGTAGATTTAGAAAGAAGGGTAACATTTTCTTGAGTTTCTGCTAGTGACACATTGTTTAACCTGTAATAAAGTTTACAGTTATATGTAAAATTTCAAATTTTTTATAAACATTACACGACAAGTACAGGATGTAAAATAATAACTCCAAAAACAAGTGTGTTGTAAATCTATTAATTCTCAATTTTCGTACGAAGAAACTTACTCTGTCAATGAAAAATCTGACGTTTCAGTTGTTTCACACGTAGTATTTTCGTCCAACTGTTGTTTCTTCCTGATATAATAAAAAAATTTTTAATCACATACACTGTCTAGAACTCTAAAATTTGTCGAAATCTAGTATAATGTCGAATTTTAAGAAAATGACAGATGTAGATATATTGAATTTTGAAATCGATGTCAAATGCGAATTCAGAACCCTAAAATTAGTCCAAATCTAGTATAATGTCGAATTTTAAGAAATTGACAGATGTCGTCATATTGAATTTTGAAATCGATATCAAATTCGAATTCAGAACCCTAAAATTAGGCGAAATCTAGTATAATGTCGAATTTTAAGAAATTGACAGATGTCGTCATATTGAATTTTGAAATCGATATCAAATTCGAATTTAGAACCCTAAAATTTGTCGAAATCTAGTATAATGTCGAATTTTAAGAAATTGACAGATGTCGTGATATTGAATTTTGAAATCGATATCAAATTCTAATTCAGAACCCTAAAACTAGTCGAAATCTAGTATAATGTCGAATTTTAAGAAATTGACAGATGTCGTCATATCGAATTTTGAAATCGATATCAAATTCGAATTTAGAACCCTAAAATTAGTCGAAATCTAGTATAATGTCGAATTTTAAGAAATTGACAGATATCGTCATATTGAATTTTGAAATCGATATCAAATTCGAATTCAGAACCCTAAAATTAGTCGAAATCTAGTATAATGTCGAATTTTAAGAAATTGACAGATGTCGTCATATTGAATTTTGAAATCAATATCAAATTCGAACTCAGAACCCTAAAATTAGTCGAAATCTAGTATATGTCGAATTTTAAGAAATTGACAGATGTCGTGATATTGAATTTTGAAATCGATATCAAATTCGAATTCAGAACCCTAAAATTAGTCGAAATCTAGTATAATGTCGAATTAAAAATTTTGGCTGATCAGCGGCGTTGCGGCGTTGTCCAACCATGTAGAAGAGGTTCTATAATTCTACTTCTTTTACTTTTTTCACGTTTTGTGGAACAAGGGATTGACGTGATTTTTTGCACAGAGATAGTTGGAGATATAGATAATGACATAGGCTACTTTATATCCCAAAAATTCTTCGGGCTTGTCACTCTTTAAATATTTCCACGACGAAGCCGGGGCGAATAGCTAGTATATCGTAATTTTATCATCAAGCTTGGATAATAGGTAGGTATTGTAACTTCCTTACTAATATTACAAATGCGAAAGAGTGTTTGTTTGTTTTTTCAAATCAATACGGAGCAACGGATTGACTTGATTTTTTGCACAGAGATAGTTGGAGATATAAATAATGACATGGGCTACTTTATATCCCAAAAATTCTTCGGGCTTGCCACTCTTTAAATATTTCCACGGCGAAGCCGGGGCGAATAGCTAGTAGGAGGGTCTATTATGTAAAACCAATACGTATGTAACATTGTTTATCGTAATTTTATCATCAAGCTTGGATAAAGGGTAGGTATTTTAACTTCCTTACTAGGTAATGTTTCAAATGCAAAATAGTGTTTATTTGTCCTTTTTTTAATTAATCTACGGATTGACTTGATTTTAATGACATATCCCACAAATCCTTCGGGCTTGTCACTTTTCAAATACTTCCACGCGCGAAGCCGGGGCGAAAAGCTAGTCTATCATAAGTTTTCCATCAAGCGTGCGTGGATAAAATATTACAAACGCGAAAGAGTGTTTGTTTGTCCTTTTTATTCAAATCAATACGGAGCAACATGGGAGCAACGGATTGACGTGATATTTGCACAGGGATAATGACATGAGCTAATTTATATTTCGGAAGTCCTTGGGGCTGGCACATTTTAAATTTTTCTACGGGGGAAAAGCTAGTATATCATAATTTTATTTGCCTTGCAATGACTTCTGCAATATGTTTCCCGTACGCATTTTCTATGTAATACCTACCTACCTACTTTGCTGTTTATTAACTTATTTCCAATACTGGAGTTAATTATTTAATATAATTACGCTCACAAAAAGCAACGCTGACTCCTAGACTAAAGTATACAAATAGCAACTTCCTTATGAAAATATTGCCTAATCGCTACGGTAATGTCATTTATGAATAAAGTTTACCATTAATAAATTAAATTTGAGCCAAAAAATACACAAATAATACAAAAACTTCTGAGCGATCGAGTGGCCGCGACCGTCTAGCATCACGATTCAGCCGTCACTGCCGACAAGGCGAGTGTGAATAAAGAAGAGCTAAAGCGTTTCCGCTCAGAGTAGAAATCGTAAGCGCCATTTGACATAATCATTATTTTTTAAATAACTATACAATTTATTTGAATATGCAAATGACAATTATATGGGTAATTGAATATTACAAAAACAAATTAAATGTCATAGTACTAAAATCACTAGTACCGCCGTTTTCTTTTTTTGAAAACTTTCAGAGACCACATTTTGGGATTATTTTCTATCGAGCGAAAATTGTGTAATCGCGTTTTCAGAATGACAATTATATCAATTATATCCTGTAGAATAATATATATTTTTTTCAATCTTGGAAATTGTCTTGTTTTTGCTAAAACATTCTTTAAATAATCGTATATAGGTGTTATCTGCCCCTTAAAACATTTTCCTAGAGCTTTGTCTCGCGACACAAAACGATACCAACGAAATCTAAGGTAACTTATTACTGCGCACCTGGTCAGTTTAACTGGTCAAAGGGGCAGCCTGTCTATGGCCCCTCCAGTACTCTATGCTTTTGTATGAACAATATCCAAAGTTAGTGATAGGGGTAGTGCAGGCAAGCCAAACGTTTGGGCAGGACAACGTATTCACAATATGTCACTATTAGATATATGTATACACGAGAAAGGTTTACGATCACTAATTCATTAGTTCTCGAGCTGGGATTCCACATCCGGTCATGGCGACGAACGCACGCGTTTTCGTCGTGGCGTGATGTGGAATCCAGTTCAATCCTGTACGTGCTGTGATGGTTGTGATTAATCAGTTATTAATAAGAAATATCACGTTCGGCGGGATTATCTTAAATACCGATTTATCGGCTATAAACACTATAAAGGCTATACCTACTTGACATTGGCAAATCACCGATGAACATTGGTGGAGCCATATTAAAAAAAAAAGTTCTCGAGCTGTCAAAAGCAAAATAAATAGCTGGATTTAGTATAGGCTGTATAGGGGTTCAAATTTTGAAACGTTTTTTAAACGACACGCCTTCAACATAAAATCAACACCCTGTCCAAACCTACCCTTAGCTGTTTGGGCCGGGCGATGGCGTGTCCTTTCCCAGTGAACATTAAGCTAAAAGAGGCCACAGTTACCGGCGTCGCGCTCTATATAAACAAGTTACGTGTTGAGTTTCAAGTAGGTGACGACTGAAGTTGCGAGCCTCTTTATTTTTACGTAACGGCAAGTGGGCGACCGCGAAACCTTCACCCGGATTTTGGCAAACCGACGTAGTATTAGACGAAAGTTTGTACTAATACTAAAGCTATGTACGACTCGCGCGGTGAGGGATTCGTGCCATTTTTTTCGGTCAGAACTTTAAAACAGGACTTTCGTTCAGGGTTTTCCTGGTCCTATATTCCTTTTTATTTTTTCAAAATTTTAGTTTCGGAAATGGGGGGGGGGTGGAGGGAACAGTCAATTTTCCGACTGGTTTTTCCAGAGATTAGCGCATTCAAACAAACAAACTCTTCAGATAAAAATAGCCCAATTCTTGAGAAAGGTTATAGGCTGCCAATCAGTCCACGGGCGGGGCAGTATACGATTCCAGAGGTCCAAGATTCGACGACACGGAATCCGGCCGGTTTTTTTTATACCAGTCGCGGTCAAAACCCCGCTTCCTATCAAGCGGTCGCGCAGTTGACCAAGGCAACAGGCGTGACCGGTAGACAAATAAGAAAAAAAAAACACGACAACCATTTCCTGCAACGATTCAGCAACCAGTGTTGTATGGTGTAGAATGGAATGGTAGATTTGCCCGGACAATCTGGGGTTGGACGTTGGACGTTCTCGGGCCGGGAATTCTTTGACCCGTCGTTTTAGGAACATTAAGCACTCTTAAACATAAATACAATGTCATGTAGGTATTTTTAGGACCCAATTACTAAGGCTCCGCTGTCTTTTGAACCGTAATAGGTAGACACTTGAAATTTTCACAGAGTGTGCATTACTACTGGCCGCTATAACAAATAATAAAAATAAAATAATTAAATTAAATTAAAGGGGGTTCCCATTAGAGTTTTCGGACCCGGGTACCCGGGTCAGGTATACCCGGGTATACAAAAGTTTTCGGACCCGGGTAATATTTTACGAAAACCCCGGGAACCCGGGTATTAACAAAAAATCTTTCCTTTTTCTACGTAATTGATTGATCTCTTTTCTATGTAGATAATATTATTAAGGCTCCTATAGCCACAATTTTTCTGGGATAAACTATTCCCAATTTTTCTGTAAATAATCCACCTGTTACTGTAATTTAGCATATACATACTTATTGAATATATCTAAGTGAAATAGCTGTTATTTTCTCAATGGATTTTTTTGAATAGGAAATAATATAATTTCATAATATATCACAAAGCTCTTAAAAAACTCTGTTATACCATTACCCTTCAATTCAACGTCTTGGGTTTTTTGTAGCTTATTGAAAATTCAAAATAATAAATATTTTATTCTTTTTGGCCAATTAAAAAATAATAAAATAATTTTTATTTTGAATTTTCAATAAGTTACCAAAAAACGCAAGACGTTTAATTAAAGGGTAATGGTTATACAATGCTTTAAAAAAAATTAAGAGCTTTGTTAAAGATTATGAAAGAGAAAACAGAGACAACATATTTCTTTATTTTACTACTCATATTTCCTATTCAATAAAACCAATTGAAAAAATAATGACTATTACACATAGATATATTGAATAAGAGCAAATGAGCAAATAGCGACATAGATAATGTGAAGTTTTATTTACAATTGAAGATACCCGGGTACCCGGGTCTACCCGGGTATTAAAAGAAAAAATACCCGTTACCCGGGTACGAAAAAGGTCCGGGTACGCGAAAACCCTAGTTCCCATACTGTTTTTTTTTTTGCGTTTTTTGCTCGATCTTAATAATGACATAAAAACCGGCCAAGACGTGAGTCGATCTCGCGCTAATTTGTTCCTGCCCCATACAGGGGCGTCAAACTTGGTCTGACCTTAGCGCATACTATTGTGTACGGAACCCTTCGTGTACGAGTCCGACTCGCACTTGACCGCTTTTTTAACTTATTAAGAGAAAACATAACGTATGCATAGAGCCAGGTCGTGCAGTTCACTCAAATTGAATTTCCTACAACTCGCGTGTATACGGTGTAGGTCGATTAACTAGAGCTGACGTGAACAAATTAAATGCACGGGGGAAAAAAACAAATATTTAACGTGTCAGCTCTTATAAATTCAAATATCGACGTGTCAAATATCGAACGTGTCAGCTCTTATAAATTAAAATATCAAACGTGTCTTCAAATATCAAACGTGTCAGCTCTTATAAATTCAAATATCGAACGTCAGCTCTTATAAATTCAAATATCGAACGTGTCAGCTCTTATAAATTCAAATATCAAACGTGTCAGCTCTTATAAATTCAAATATCGAACGTCAGCTCTTATAAATTCAAATATCGAACGTGTCAGCTCTTATAAATTCAAATATCGAACGTCAGCTCTTATAAATTCAAATATCGAACGTGTCAGCTCTTATAAATTCAAATATCAAACGTGTCAGCTCTTATAAATTCAAATATCGAACGTCAGCTCTTATAAATTCAAATATCGGACGTGCCAGCTCTTGTTACTCGACCTATAGAGGAAGGATGACCGAGCGTCGAAGACACTGTAAACATACAAACATAAGAGTACCAACCAAACAAGGAAACGCTCAATCCAGGGTTCCGTCCCAGGGTTTTACTAGTTTTAAATGGATGCGTATTTCTGTTCATGGAATAGTCATGCTGTTTCATATACCTACCTACTATGTACTACTAAAGAGAGGTGCGTCGGTGCCGAGTGGTTAAGACCCACGGGTTCGATCCCCGATCCCGGCCATGTACCAATGGGTTTTTATAATTAAAAGCGTATTGACCGCATCCGGAAAGATGTCATTAGATACGTTCATGCGGAATGAAAGATGATGTTGTGACTAAAATGAAGAAAAGTAGGCTTACGCTGGTTGTCTAAACCACGTTGAAAGAATTAAGAATGAAAGATTCACTAAAAAAAGTTTATATGGCTAAGGTGAAAGGAAATGCTGGCAGGGGACGACCTAGGTGTAATTTTATTGAACATACAAAAAAAAGTATTGACCGATGGAAATATTAAAAGTACACACAATCTCGGCGATTGAAATGTATGAAAGGTATGATGAATATAAAAGAAGCGAAAGAGGTATGTCAGGATCGTAACAAATGGCCTGCCAACCCCCTCTTGGGATAAAAGGCGTGATGATAGATAGATAAAAAAAAACTATAATCCGACAAACCACACAGAGGCTTTCCATCCAAATATACCTCAACAGAACTGACCACTCGTTAGGTATAGCCTCACAAATACCATCGGCTGAAATAGGGAAACTCGGTCTTCCGCTGGGTACCCTGATGTCCTCTTCCTAGGGTTTTCTCCGTGAAAAAAGTCACTATCGCAATTAATGATATTAGTATGGGGCCTTCAAATCACAAACAGGACGGTTTATTTCATTGTTCAAACCATGTTCAAACCGAGTACAAACGCCGAATAACTATCCACGATATATATATAAAAAAATCCTACAGTGTATTCCGGGAATAATACAGACAGACATTCCGATGTAAACCTATATTACAAATGCACACACCAGTTCTCAGAGTTCAACCGCCTCGCCGTGAAAAAATAACCTAACACAGTGGGCGAGACGACCGCGGGCGAGGTTCCGCAGGTATTAATAACTAGCGACCGCCCGCGGCTCCGCCCGTGGATATTTACGAACAAAATAAAATATACCCTATACCTACCCCTACCCCTACCCTCTACCACTACCTCTATATCATCAATAGTTTTCGCAGCGCACGCGATGTAAGGAATTCTTAGGTCATTTTTTTTAGACCTTGGGTTACATTATTGGAGTTTTAGTAAGGATCCCTAATTTTTTTTAAATAGAATATAGCCTATGTCAATCAGGATGAATGTAGCTTTCCAATGGTGAAAGAATTTTTGAAATCGCCACAGCAGTTTTTGAGTTTATTCATTACAAACATACACAAAAATACAAATCTTTCCTCTTTATAATATTAGTATAGACTAGCGAACGCCCGCGGCTCCGCCCGCGTAAAATCTATTGTGCACAGGTTTGGGATAAGTTCTATTCTATTCTATTTTATTTTTTTTTCAAAATGGCTCCATCAGGGTTTCGATGATTCCGCCAATGTCAAGTATTATAGACGTCACAGTAACAATAAGCCAATATTCGGTAGGTAGAATGCTCCCGCCGGCCGCGATATGTCCTATTAATCACTGAATAATCACAACCATCACAGCACGGACGGGATTAAACTGGATTCCCCAACACGTCTTCGCGGCGCGTGCGCTTTCCACCAAGGCGTGTCGTGGAATCGGGATAAGTTCATATATTGTGTAACCAATGAAAGAAATGTCACGATTTTTTCAAACGACAACACTGGCATAGACAATGGATTCGCTCTCTCGAAAGGAGATCCCTACATTTGGGACATTTTTTTTTATCTTCGCGAACAGAACCGATAATACCCACAGTTGTTAGATATAAGATATAGAACTCAAAAATCGTGGTCCAGTATTTTTAGCTCTTGAATTAATAGTTTTCAGATTTTGATTTTGAACACCTATTTCAACATTATTTGTTGCTGGCAATCATATTTATCTGTCACTTTCAACTTGACTGACATTGTTAGACTGATTGTTTTGTTTACCTTTTTTAGTAGGTTTTTTTATTAATTATATTTTATCTATTTATATTGAATAACATAAGAAATAACAAAAACAGAAGCTAGCTAGCGAACTGACAGCCTGACTGAACTGGCTGACGACGGCTGACTTAAGGACCCTTGGCTCTCAGTCATCTTGTATCTGTCAAAAATATGGTAAATCTAAGTTAATCCTGGAAACGTGAGTTTATTTATACAAAATCTCCTCACCCCAAAAGGATTGTTATTATTTGAAATTGGATTCAGCCATATTTTTATTATTCATGGGTTCTAAAGAGCCGTTGTTTTCTGTACGAGCAGTGCCTTCGCGTATCGAAAACAACGGCTCTTTAGAACCCATGAATAATAAAAATATGGCTGAATCCAATTTCAAATAATAACAATCCTTTTGGGGTGAGGAGATTTTGTATAAATAAACTCACGTTTCCAGGATTAACTTAGATTTACCATATTTTTGACAGATACAAGATGACCTTGACCACCGCCCCTTAAGTAGATACGTTCCGAAGCGTAAACATTTTATATTAGTGTTGCTAGTGTTTAAAACATTATAAGTAAAAATACGTGTAAAATACGGCCGCTAAAAATATAAGATTAATTTATTTTGGTTCGCCCATTTGTGACCTTTATTAATATATATATTTGATGTCGGCACTCGGTTGGTGCCACACACTGCCCGACACTATCCCAACTATGTATGGGAATATGTTGATCTCCTTTGAACTTGCGATTTTATTTTGCTTACCTATACAAAAATTAGACATTACAAAAATATAATTTGAAAAGTGCAGAGTCGATAAACTTTTATAAACAGGTAACCTAAAAATTGTGTCGGCACGCTACTGCTTCACGTAAAAGTTTTGATTAAAAGAAGGACAAACTTTGGACAAACCTTTCTGTATTCCGTGCTACTTTAGGTAAACCACTGAGAAAGTAGCACTCCCATGGTACGCGCGGGTGAGAGGGGCAGGCGTGATTCTGCCATACACGATACGAAGTTTCACGCGATATATCTATTGTCGACGCGATCCACCTCAAAAATTTCAGGGTTCAAGCTATCCTGATACCAAATGTCATCAAAATCAAAACCTACCCAAAAGCCTGACGTAAATCGCGTCGACAACAGACACATCGCGCGAAACCTCGCATCGTGTATAGCAAAATCACGCCCGCCCCTCACCCCTCATAGACATGGGAGTGCACTTTCTCAGCGGTTCACTATAGTTTGAATTCGTTTTTTTTTAAATATGATAATCTATATATCTAGGAGGGTAAGGGGGAGAACGGAATAAGATCTATCCGACCCCAAATGTTATCCTCACATGCACGCTTGGTAGTGGTACCCTCTGCTAGACAATAAACGAGGCTTTGGCGACCGAACAATGGCGGTATAACCGCCATGCTTGACCACGACTGCTTTGTCAAGAGCACCACGACCACAGATAGTATAGAAGTTCTGTGACCACGACTAAGAAAAATAATCTAATATAAAAATCAATTGCCGTGCATAAATTTCAAAAATGGCAATAACTGGAAAATGGCTCGACCAATTTTGATGAAATATATTGTGTATGTTTGAGTGCGTCCCTGGATGGTTTAGATTCACAATTGGACCCGGTAGGTGGCGCTGAAATCGGCTTATAGAAAATCTTTCTTTTTTTTGACGAAGCTAGCTAACGGTAGTGCAGGAGTCTGTCGGGTCCGCTATTCTTAAATAAATATGTCACATAGAGCACGTATTTAAAATAAAGATACTTAACACGTTTTTTTCTACATAAAACGTATTTATATGTAATAATAAATAATAATCACATTATATATAAAATGTACGTGCTCCATACTGTTTTTTGTATATGCATGCCTGTAATCAAACGAAATATAACGGCTAGTGATCTACCGGGGGATTTGGCCGACTAGCCGACTAATCTACCCCAAAATTGCCGACTATAAAGTTGCCGAATAGTCGGTAATAAGTAGTAACAAAACTGATTGATTTGCTACTTTAATTTGCCGACTATTCGCCGACTATAAAAGTGGCCGAATAGTCACGGTTCCAGGCAGGGCCGCGCCGACCCCCCACAGCGCATGTGAGCGAAACCTATGAAGCGCCTCTTTTTTTCACGAATCTTAATGTTTCAACTTATTTTTATTTATAATGTTTTGTTATTTACGAGGCATTTGTTGCGCCTATTATACCTACTTACTTATCGATACGCCACTACAAAGAATTATGCTGTTGTGTAAGTGTAACAAAAATAATTTCGATAGCGGCGCCCCTATTGTCTTGGCGCCTGTGTGCGCCGCACACTTCGCACATAGGGGCGGCGCGGCCCTAGTTCCAGGGTACCCAGCGGAAGACCAGGAATCCCTCGTTTAGCCAATGGTATTTGTGAGACTATACCTACCTAACGAGTGGCCAGTTCCGTTAAGGTATATTTAGATGGAAAAGTGTGGTTTGTCGTATTAAGTACATAATTATAAAAAATTGGCCGGGATTCGTGATCGAACCCGTGGTCTGCCTAGTTAATACCAGACGTCTTAACCACTCGGCCACCGACGCACATGGATCAAATTTTAATGGACTATGGAATAAAAAAAATTGCTTCGTTAAAAAGTGTGTGTGTGAAATTAAATGCAATTCGTTGGTAAGCCCATCACTTGGATTTGGTTATTTTTTTTTATATGTCCGAGGTTTTTAGGGAAAGAAAAACTGGAAATCTCGCCTTGGACATTGGAAAATTCGGGTACAACTGAAAATGCTTTTGTATGAACTCAAGACGATAATAGAGGACGAAAGTTAATGTGGGCTCCACGGGCAAAGCCGGGGCGGAAACCTAGTATTAAATATTACTATCAAATAATCCACAATGGTTCAATATAATTCGACACCAAGGGAACCCTAAAAATTGTTATCTCTACCTGAACAGAAAAAAGGACCCCCAAAAGGCATTCCTTTTCTTGATGGCAATAAAAACTTCTTATTATATTTTTTTCTTAGTGGAATCTATTTAACCTGACATGTGCAATATTCCACTGCCTGTCATTGGGTTTTAAAAAAAAACTATTTTTTATATTTTTTTACTCTGTCCAACATATTGAATGACATATTTGTAAGAGGGAGACCAACATGTTTTCATGTACTTACAGTCAGCATAAAAATACTTGTTTGTTTGTGCTTATTTCAGGCTGAAACAGAGCATTGCTTTTTTTATTGACATAGTTGGAGTGCCTGAAAGTGACAACCAGTATAGATAGGCTAGTTTTTACCCTGAAAATCCTTCAGGATAAATTCATAATACATAATAATAAATAATAATTAATAGTAAGTTTGGATGTAGGGGGTAATCTTTCAAACTACTGAACCAATTCTTAAAAATTATTTTACAAATAGAAAGCTACAATATTATTGAGTTATAGGTATAGACTATATTTTATTTTATTCTAAAGTGTCCACAGGCAAAGTCGGGGGCGAAAATATAGTTAGAAAATATTAGTGGAGGCAAGTAGTTAATTTTGCTTTCAATGGTGGCAATTTTAGTGTCATTTCATTTCTATCATCATACCTTTTATCCCATGATGGGTAAGCAGTAAGCAGAGCCAATTGAATACCATTTGCTATGATGCCTATGATCCTGAAATAACTCTTTCATGCAAAAACTACCAAACCAATTTTGTTGCAGATTAGATAGATTAATTTGTAAAGAAAGGTTTGTGTATTAAACATGGACCTATCATGTTTAGGAGCTGAGTTTATCAAGTCGGGGAAAAGTTAGCTCCAGCTTGTTATCAATGCATATGCTGTCTAATCTGTCAGAGATGTAACAAAATGATGTAGGAAAGAATTGTGCAGAATAAAATTATCTGCAAAAAAGTCTGCGGTAGAATATTATCTATATCTAATGGATAAGTAGATATAAGCATATTTGTGTATGTATTCAAGTTTTTTAAACCAATATTGTACCTAGTCTATAATAAATATGATATGATATTGATAAAACTCAAATATAGGTAATCTCTAGGTAGAGAAATTCTCAATTAGAAAGAGAAAGAGATAATGTCCCATAGAGATAAAGCAAGAGAAAAAGAAGCGGTTTCTGTGACCCTATTCTTTGTCCTGCTTTGTCACTACAGAAAATATTATGTTTCTCTTTCTAACTGATACTTTGTCTATGAAGAGATATTTTTTCTATAGTCATGCTTGCAGCTGGACTGACCTGGCAGACCTGGTTTGAAATTGATACAGTAAATCAATATTTAAATTCCTGGATGTGGTTCTGTTAAGTATTAAGAGCCCTATATCCATAATTTGTATGGGGATAAACTATTCCCAATTTCTTTGTAAATAATCCACCTGTGTCACTGTAATTACTTATTCAATACATCTAAGTGAAATAGCCATTATTTTTTCAATTGATTTTATTGAATAGGAAATAGGTATGGGTGGTAAAATAAAGGATTATTTTGCCCCTGTTTTCTCTTCCATAATCTAAAAAAACAGGAGCAAAATAATCCTTTATTTTAACCACCCATATTTCCTATTCAATAAAACCTATTTCACTTAGATATATTGAATAACTCTTAATTTATTTTATTTATTTATTTACAAGGAGAATTTACAAAAGGTGTAGGTAACGTTATGTACACAAGATAATAATAATAAAAAAGACATATTTTACATCATTTTTATCCTTATTTTTTATTTAGTTTAATGTTAAATTTATATTATATTTGTAATTTAGTGTTAAATGTAAGTAATTTTCTAATATTACTATGTAAATATAAATAACTACCTATATGCTAAATTACAGTGACACAGTAGAGAAATTGGGAATACTTTATCCTAGAAAAATTATGGATATAGGAGCCTTAAGGATTTGTTCTACAGTTATAGAAAGCCTTTTAAACATTTAAATGATATTTTCTGTCCACCCACATGAACTATCACAGGATATTGACAGGGTATTTAATATTTACACTCCAAGATAAGCTAGATAACAGTGGACTGTTGGAAAATGTTTAAACAATAAGCAAATAGTATACTAGGGCTTATTCTAGTGGATTTACCTGTAACTCTGCTCATAGTCCCAGTAGTCTTTGTATCGAGGGTGCCACCGCGGGCCCCCGCGGGAGTACGGCCGTCTGGAGCCCCCTTGACTCATACTTGGTCCATGCCGCACGATCGATGTTTAAAAAAACCCCTCGTCTCACCGACGCAAACCTACCAAAATAATAGAAAAATATATCTATCCATCCCCTATCAAAGCACCCTTGTATCTTTCAATTGTCAAAATCGACGAGCGCTTCAACTTGCGCTCTCGATTTGCATACTAAAAACAGATATGTTAACGCATGCGTCAATAAAAAATGCTGAACGTACCCCACAGCCGAGCTACCGTTGCGACATCTGTACGCCACACATCAAAACTTATATATTTCACTTTTTAATTAATTTAATTATTGAGTAATTTGAGGAATAGAAAATGTATAGGCACTCCTTTACGCGTTTGTAAAACTGAATTTCTTATTAGAATGCACTGTTGGCGTAGTGTATCGATTTGGTGAGCTAAGATTTCACGTCACAGAACAAGTTTTCTTTACACAGATGGATTAATATAACGCACTTGGGAGTAACTGCACAAATACGCAAATAATTGGTCACACTACACAAAAAGAGCGTCCTTAATCACAACACAGGGTTTTAAACTATAATCTATCCATTTTTAATGCCGCAACGTAAAATTAATAACGTAACACGACTACGCGCAGCCCAAACCCGAAATACGTAAGCCCCCATTAAAAAAAGTTTACACAACTGCTCACTCGCTCGCACTAATTATATAACAGCGCTACATCGCTTGAAACCATTCAATATTAAATCTACGGCATTCCTATAATAAACCTATAAGTTTTTATTAAGCGCTGCATCCGCTGAAAGATCAACACCACGCCCATTGTTATTATACTGCTGCCAACATAACAGAATTCATTCTGAAGTTGGCGATATTGAAAAGTGACAATCAAGGGTAGGAATTTAAAACCACTTATGTGCATTAAAAAGGTTTCGTCATTGATATATTTGGGAAGTGATGATAAAATGTTAGATAGGGACAAAGAAACTGTAAAATTATAGAATAGTTATCTCTTATCATACATAATGTTGCTTTTTTACAAATAAACATATTTTTATTCAATCGCTAAACAACTACGTAATGCTAACAAGGTAGAATGATTCGAATAGTACGAATAAAGTCAGATTATGTATATACGTCGTACAGTGTCCCTGACTCTGACTCTGACACCATCATTATCTATTACAGCTAGGTACATTTTTCTTTGTCCATAAATCATCCGCATTTGCTATTGCTACATAATAATAAATTTTTAGTCTGTTAAAAATTATGTAACAAAATAGTTACTACCTTCTTTAAGATTTTATGAATACGTAAGTGACGAGGTTCTTATAAATATGAAAGTGAAAAGGCGTACCTAGTATAAGGTAGGTACCGGGACGATTCTTGAGCGGTGGTCGTTACATGCGCAGAACACAATTTTTGAGTCTGCTTTACGGTATTAGGTATTAATTTTAATTTTACCAGCAGTAAAAAGCAATCGTAAAAACAAACACCAATAAATCAATTATAATAAATAAGTATACAAGTTATATTGGACTCGAATTACAATTATGCGCAAACATTCCCCTACTTTTTCATCGAGCGCTCAAGAACCGTCCCGGTACCTGTACCTATCTACTACTTTTTAGCTTAAATAATAAAGAGGGACCATTGACCCCTTATTTCTAATTATTTTTTTATCATAATAGGTCTACGTCACAAAAGAATCCTGGGCCGACCCTTTGTATAGTCACATAAGCGGTTTTGAATTCCCACACATTATTCTCGTTTTGGTTGTTTGCACTGGCACTGATGGCCCCCACTTGCCGACTCGTGTGAAAAAAAAGGTTGCATAGCTATTTTGGTATAAAAACCTCTTTGGTATGAGTTTCAAGACCAACGCACCCTGGCTCGGGTGTCTCATACGACGAACTTATCTTATAGGTACCTGGAGCCCCTGGAGGTACCTACAAGAAAATATGACCTACCTGCAGTGGTGCAGGGGTCCGATTATATACTTTGATAGAACTGGTTTTCATATTTAATTAAGGTTCTTTGCGAGACTGAAATTAACTGCTATTGTTATGCACATAGAGGTTATTTTATAAAAATAATTGGCCAAGTTGCGAATACGCCTATATTACCTATCATATTAAAATTTCAGCTACCTACTTAGAGGTACCGGGACGGTTCTTGAGCGGTGGTCGTTAGATGCGCAGAACACAATTTTTGCTTGACGGTATGAGGTATTAATTTAAATTTTACCAGCAGTAAAAAGCAATCGTAAAAACAAACACCAATAAATCAATTATAATAAATATACAAGTTATATTGCACTCGAATTACATATGCGCAAATATTTCCCCACTTTTTCGTCTAGCGCTCAAGAACCGTCCCGGTACCTGTAAGTGTACATTAGGTAAAGTTTGATTTTTTTTTTTGTTTAAAATTATTCCAAAATGCACAATTTTTACCTGTAGAGGCTGTAGAGGAGGGATGCGTTTATATAGTATATCATTGTGCGCAGTGGTAAACGCAACCGCTCCCGTGCCAGACGTACCGCATACCGCATCCCTACTTCAATAAGAAAGGAAAATATCAAAAACCAGTCGACGTAAAATTCATTCTCGAAAACGTTGCTAGCTCTCGTACCATGACAGACGGACAGACAGAAAGACAGACACATGAGTTATCCTGAGAGTTACCGTTTTTACATCGGAGATGACCCGGATCCCTAAAAACTATATTTTGTCCACCAAATGGCGGGAGCTTATCTCTATATATACATACGAAGGATTTTCCGAGCCTATATTATGTCACTCTCCGCCCTCAAACTATCTCTGTGCAAACAATCACGTCAATCCGTGTCTTTGTCGTGAAAAGGGCAAACAAACAAACGAACAAAAACAAAATCAGGCCTTCTAAATTTACCTTTATATTTATTTGACTAGCTGTTTCCCACGACTTCGTACCTGACTATTTCAGAATCACAGATCATTCATACATAGCTTTTGTCATGTTCACCTCTACCCACCCCGTTCCCGTCGTCATGCCGTGATGGTATATAGCCTATGTTACTCAGGGTGAATGTAGCTTTCCAATAGTGAAAGAATTTTTGAAATCGGCACAATAGTTTTTGAGTTTATTCATTACAAACATACAAATCTTTCCTCTTTATAATATTAGTATAGATTGATATGAATCAATATTATGTGGGTGAGTTTGTGTATATTATTGACCTACTGTGTTGTGTATGAGTTATGACACACATTCATACAAATAGCTTATTAATATGATATTCCCATTTGTGATTACAACTTGCCTATTTCTATTGCCTTGTTCAATTTGAAGTTGATAATGGATTCCACGACACGCCTTGGTGGAAAGCGCACGCGCCGCGAAGACGTGTTGGGGAATCCAGTTTAATCCCGTCCGTGCTGTGATGGTTGTGATTAGTCAGTGATTAATAGGACATATCAAGTTACTATATGGGACATATCGCGGCCGGCGGGAGCATTCTACCTACCGATTATCGGCTTATTGTTACTGTGACGTCTATAATACTTGACATTGGCGGAATCATCAAAACCCTGATGGAGCCATTTTGAAAAAAAAATAGAATAGAATAGAAGTTGATAATAGCATAAAAACCGGTCAAGTGCGAGTCGGACTCGCACACGTAGCGTTCCGTACACAATAGTATGCGCTAAGGTCAGACCAAGTTTGACGCCCCTGTATGGCGCAGGAACAAATTAGCGCGAGATCGACTTACACTTGGCCGGTTTTTATTATTTGTTGTTTTACTTGTATGCGTTCTATGTACTAGTTAGACGTTTTGTAAGTAATAAAACACGTTTCTTGTATGGGGATCACTTTACTTATCTGTGAATATTTCAAGTGTCTACCTATAAAAGCTATTACTGTACAAAAGATGCTCTGTGACAGTAAAAAAAACAAGTTTCTTGTATGGCGACCCGCCCTTTAATTTTTAACTTAATTTTATTTTTAGTTATTGTTGTTATAGCGGCCATAGTTATACACACGCGGAGCCTTTAATTATTTATAGTAATAGGGTTTCCGTTGTCACCCTTAAAATTAAGGCACACCTTGAGCCAGATTAAGAATACTTTTGCAGAAAAGGATTAAAAATGGCGGTTTTTTTAAGGGACAACGCCATACAGCCAGAGTTATCTGTGATACAGCCGCGGCGCGAGTTATAGCCAAAGAGTACCTTTTTATATAGGGGAAGTTATAGCTTCGTTAGCTTTCTTAGGGTAGGATCTACAATATAATTTTAAGGACGCTTACACCGACAATCCAAATGGAAGTTTCTCGTATAAACTTTGATTAAATAAAGATATCGTATAACTACATTATAAACTAGGTGGGTACCCTGAAATCTTACTTTTTTTTTGATTTTATGGACATGGTAAAGCATGTGGTAGGTCTTTGCCATTTTCAGATCACACACTTTATAACAACAAAGTTTGACAGTGACAGCTATTTTGTTTATT
Organism: Nemapogon koenigi; assembly: GCA_963924495.1. Taxonomy (NCBI): domain Eukaryota; kingdom Metazoa; phylum Arthropoda; class Insecta; order Lepidoptera; family Tineidae; genus Nemapogon; species Nemapogon koenigi. The sequence goes on from OZ004655.1 coordinate 2,260,736, forward strand.
GTTTTCTTTTTTTTTTGTTGCCATTTTGCTTGTGATTTTGCTGAAAGCCTGAACTGAAAGCTGAAGAAAAGTGAAAAGGTGAAAGTCTTCGTTTTGTTTTCAATCTTTTTCTTTTTTCATGAAAACAGCGAACGAAGCATTTATTTGTTTATTTATGTATCCTTTATATTTTGGCTGTTATTGAAGTTGATATTATGTACTGATTTCTTACAAATGTTGCAGATATTTGTAAGTATATACATATTTACTTTTATGAATTTAAATGTTCTTTTCGTAGATGTGGTGTAGTTGCGCTGGCCCTACTACATCTATGGTTCTGCCTACCCCTCTTTGGATAAATTGGGGATAAAAGGCGTGATGCTAGATAGATTAATTTTATGCTGATACTAGCTTAATTTCCGCCCCGGCTTCATTATTTATCAGTCTTTTGAGTCGTAGCTCGATGTTATATAGCTTATATAGGCCTATAACCTTCCTCAATAAGCGGGCTATTAATTAATGCAATTTTTTTTTCAAATCAGACTCAGTGTCAGAATCCGGTTTAATCCCGCCTGCGCTGTGATAGTTGTGATTAGTCTGTGATTAATAGAACATCACAGTCAGCAGGATCATCTTTAGGATCAATTAATTGGCATATTGATACTATGACAGCTATGATACGTGATATTGGCAAATCATCGCTTATAATTCGTTCTTCATCGATTAACACAATAAAAGAAGAAGAAATTCTTCAGTTTTATAAATTCATTCTCAAACCCAAGACCATAGGATTTGTGGATCACTAACCACTATGCTATACTGCTTCCTTCTTATTCACAGTTTCACATAATATCTCTTAATGCCTTTAGGCTTTATTTTTTGCCATAAAAATGAAAAACAATTTTCTGTCCATCTGTATGTTCCACAAAAAACAGGTTGTGGTATAAAAGTGTTTGTTGCCACTTTATTGCATTGTTTATTGTTAAAGATTATCGCAACACATTTAAAAATGTTAGTGTAGCCCCAGCCCATGCATTACACATACAATTTTACTAAAGTCTTTGATAAAATAAAAATGATAGATATGTTACGTCCAAACATTTCATCAAAAAATCCTACCACTATACCACACTAATTTAGTTTTTGTTCAAAACACATTATATTAAACATTTATAAATTTATAATTTCACTTAGTGGCATATGTGTGCAACAATATTGGACTTGTAACTTAGGTGTTACAAAAAAGTGATGGTCACATATCTATTTTTATTTTATTTTATCAGACTAAAGTATGATTTTTTTGTTCCAGGTCCTTTGAGATTTCTTTGATTCTTAAATCAAGAGTCTAATCAGAAATTAAAAAGAAGAGAAGTTTAACCTCAAATGGGAATGTATGATTTTGGTGTCATATGTAGATTGTGCTGCAGCAAGGAGGTTCTAGTTCCCATATTCTATAATGACAATGATCACCAAAAGTATTCTACAGCAATTTATATCACAACTGGAGTACAAGTGAGTTTATTGTTTTTTCAACACACTTGCTCGTAATGTGAGTTCTTATTATCTCACTTTTGGAACCATAATCCCATATATTAAACACGCGTGCTTTTTTCTTTACATTACAGCACAAGTGTTATAATATAACCCAATAAAGTTAAATTCTTAATTAAATTGTATTGTGTGTCCACAAAGCATTCTTAATTTAACCGTATAATACAGTTTGTTTGAGTGGGTCCCTGGATGGTTTAGTTAGATCACAGATCATAGAAGTAGTTTTTAGGGTTCAGTACCCAAAGGGTAAAAAAACGGAAACCCTATTACTAAGACTCCGCTGTCCGTCTGTCTGTCTGTCTGTCCATCTGTCACCAGGCTGTATCTCATGAACCGTGATGTTAGACAGTTGAAATTTTCATAGATGATGTATTTCTGTTGCCACTATAGCAACAAATACTAAAAAACAGAATAAAATAAATATTTAAGGGGGCTTCCATACAACAAACGTGATTTTTTTGCTCGTTTTTGCTCGATATTGATAACGGCAACAGGTAGATGCTTGAAATATTCACAGAAAAAATAAATAACTAAATAATATTTAAGGGGAGCCCCCATACAACAAACGTGATTTATTTTTTGCCGTTTTTATAGATAATGGCACGGAACGACTCCCCCCTTTAAATATTATTTTAATTTTAATTTAATTATTTATTTTTAAAGTGAAATATATAAGTAAATATTCTGTGAATATTTCAAGCGTCTACCTGTTGCCGTTATCAATATCGAGCAAAAAAATCACGTTTTTTGTATGGGAGCTCTCTTAAATATTTATTTTATTCTGTTTTTTAGTATTTGTTGTTATAGCGGCAACAGAAATACATCATCTGTGAAAATTTCAACTGTCTAACTATCACAGTTCATGAGATACAGCCTGGTGACAGACAGACAGACGGACGGACAGCGGAGCCTTAGTAATAGGGTTTCCGTTTTTACCCTAAAAACGGTCTCGTCTATCTGTCTCCCTTTAACATACGCGTATCTATGCGCTTTCTCTTCTGAAGTAGAGCGCCATACTTTTTTTTTTCATTTTATTTTATTCGAAAATATTCACGGGCGACGCCGGGGAAAGCTAGTAGGTATTGTATAGGAAGTAAAATTATCATTATGCAATTTCAGGTGTCCATTAATGATGGGTTTCCGCAAAATATTTGCTCAAAATGCACCGACTATTTAAATAACTGTTTGCAATTCAGAAAGAAGTGTCGCCAAGTTGAACATCTGTTAAGGGTGCAGAAGGAGAGCGGACATTACATAGACTGCAACGTCACAAGACTGAGTCCCCTTAAGGAAGAGAATTTTGATGAAAATTTAAATAAAAGCGAAATTAAAAGTGAAAAAAACTCAGATGTAGAAGGGGATGATCAAATATCAGATGAAGATGAAAAACCATTGGTTAATATTAAATTTGAACGCGACTTAGACACGGAATCCGTTAAGAATCATTCGAAAAAGGAACAAATAAAAAAAGTTAAAAAAAGAAAAAGGAGAATTTTAAAAATGGAACGTTTAGACGAAGGTAGTGATAGAATAGCGTGTAGGTTGTGCCAAAAGAGTTTGTCGTCAAAGAGTTTATATTACCATATGACAAGGAAGCATCCCGGTTTCGATGATAAAAGAATGAAATGCGAGATTTGCGACAAATATGTTCTGATTAAGAAAATGAATATGCATAAAGTTAAAGAACATGGGGATGTGGATGATAAAGCGGACCCTAAAGTTGACTTTAAATGCAGAGTAAGTTTACGACCAATAAAAAGCAATAGATTAGACGGAGTATCTCAGCGCTTTGCCATTCACACACGCGTGACACCGGGCGAAAGAGATACAAGCCCGGAAAGAGGAACAATAGTCCACATTATAATTATAAAATACATAATAAAATAATGTGAATTAAGAAATCAAAACCAAACTTATCTATATCTGCCTTTTCAGTACTGCAATACAGATTTCGAGACTAAGGAGCGGCTCGCCGACCACAAGGCCCAATGCTACAAGGACAAGAGGAGAAAGGGCAGCGAGCGCGGTCGCGAGATGGCCAAATGTGACATATGCGATAAACAGATGCAGCGGGCTAGTATTAGACTGCACAAGCAGGTGAAACATGCGGGACTTGGCCCGGTTTGTGAGGTAAACATTTATTTATTTATTAAAAATCCACAGCACAACAGATTAATAGATTAAATTAATATAATATAATTTGCAACCGTATACGTACGCACGCAACGCAAACTCGAGTGATGTAAGGTGTATTGTATACTATGGTGATAAAAGAGCAGCGGCTTCAACCTGAAATATCAGTGACCTAATGAACAACTAAGGCCGTTGAATAAGGAAAGAAAATAAGGTCTAATACATCAGAAATATAACAAAATTAGCAGTTGCCCGCGCCTTCCTACGCGTTGTATTATAGGTGAACCGCTGAGAAAGTAGCACTCCCATGTCCATGAGGGGTGAGGGGCGGGCGTGATTCTGATATACACGATGCGAGGTTTCGCGCGATGTGTCTGTTGTCGACGCGATTTACCTCGGGCTTTTGCGAGTACGTTTTGATTTTGATGGGTATGAGGATAGCTTGAACCCTGAAATGTTTGAGGTGGATCGCGTCGACAACAGATATATCGCGTGAAACTTCGTATCGTGTATGGCAGAATCAAGCCCGCCCCACTCACCCGCGCGGACCATGGGAGTGCTACTTTCTCAGTGGTTCACCTATAGGAATACAACGTTTACACCCTATTTTACCACTTACGGCTTGATTTTCGAAAAATCCTTTCTTAGTACACCTCTACATCCCCTAAGTTCAATGTTCATATTTATATCTTCAGTGGTTTAGGCTGTGCGTTGATTGTCAGTCAGTCAGCGACACGACAGTTTTATATAACAAAATGATGTAGGAAATATTTCTGTAGAATAATAATGAACGATGTCATTAGAGAAGAATTCGGAGTGAAAGATGATCCATGGAAATATTAAAAGTACACATAATCGCCGTGAATGTACGATGAATATAGAAGAAGCGATAGAGCGTCAGGATCGTAGAAAATTGCATTCGACTGTCTCTGCCTACCCCTCTTGGAATAAAAGGCGTGATGATAGATAGAAAGTAATTATTTACATAAAAGTCGGCGTCCAGGGTACCCAGCGGAAGACGAAGTCTCCCTCTTTTAGCCGATGGTGTTTGTGAGGCTATACCTAACGAGTGGCCAGTTCTGTTGAGGCATACTTAGATGGAAAAGCCGCGTCATATAATGTTATTAATGCCACCTAACAAACGTCCTATGTGTCCCACAGCACTGCGGGCGCATGTTCGCCAACCGGTTTCGTCTGAAGGAGCACTGTCGCGCTAAACACGGCCACGAGAAGTTCAAGTGTTCCCACTGCGAGTTTCAGAGTGCCGGCATCGTCGCTATGAGGGTAGGTCTAACATTTTGTAAGATGATGAGCGGCCCGGATCTTAGGGGTATAGGTAAACCACTGAGAAAGTAGCACTCCCATGGTCCGCGCGGGTGAGAGGGGCGGGCGTGATTCTGCCATACACAATACGAAGTTTCACGCGATATATCTGTTGTCGACGCGATCCACCTCAAAAATTTCAGGGTTCAAGCTATCCTCATACCAAATTTCACTAAAATCAAAACCTACCCGCAAAAGCCCGAGGTAAATCGCGTCGACAACAGACACATCGCGCGAAACCTCGCATCGTGTATAGCAGAATCACGCCCGCCCCTCACCCCTCATGGACATGGGAGTGCTACTTTCTCAGCGGTTCACGCTAAATATATTGAGCCGATCATGGGCGTACCAAGCATTTTTTCAGAAGTGGGGCAGAAATAAATAAACTCGATAAGTAGTACGAATTATGCTTTTTTTACTGACCTTATTCCAGACGACGCGACGTCTTACATGATGCGTGCTCGATTCATCGATACTGCATTCTTTTGCGCGGTAATTTTGAATTTTATCAAATTAATAATGAATTTTGTTTGGGGCCGATGTCCCACCTTGCCCCACCGTGGGTACGCCCTTGGAGCCGATAATCATGACGTAGTTAGATACTATTGGTATGGGTGTTCTCCCCCCATTTTAGCGCTCAATCTGGTTCAACCGGCTTCACCCGTTTATATTTTCGAATAAAATGAAATGAAAAATAAATTACTTAGAACCCGGTTGCAGCGCCGGTAAGTGCCCAATTGTGAATCTAAACCATCCAGGGACCCATTCAAACACACACAATTTTTTTTATCAAAATAGGTTCAGTCGTTTGGGAGTTTAGTGACATACACACGTACATTCGCCCGTGGAGCCCAAATTAACTTAGTTCATACAAAAAATCCTATAGAATAAAGCACTTTTAATTTTTTCCGATTTTCCCAATTTTCCGGGCAACTTTTACAATTTTTCTTTCCTTAAAGACCTTGTCCTGGCAAATACGAAAAAAGCCAAATCCGTCGAGCCGTTCTCCAGTGATGCTCCGTCACAAATGTGGCAATTTATTTATATATGGCCATATTCATAAACACATTTTAGAAGCGTTTTAGTTAAAATATGTTTTGTCACTCTATAACAAACCTGTCTTTACTAATAATAGAAAGAAACAAAACACATTTTAACAAAAACGTTGCTAAAATACGTTTATGAATAATGGCCATGAATTATAAGAAGATGCGATAGTGTTTGTTTGTTTGTCCTTCTTTCACGTTAAAACGAAGCAACGAAACGACGATATTTTTTGCGCAGAGATAGTTGGAGTGACGGAGAGTGATAAGCTACTTTTTATCTTTGGAAAATTTTATTTGTCAAAGAAATTTTCTACACTTTCGAAGTCGGGGCGGGTCGCTAGTTTTACTTAATATAGTCCTTTTTTGCGCCCCGTCATAAATCGATTCTCAATATCATACAATTTATTTAGTTGGGCGCCAATAGTTAAGAATTGAATAAGATTAATTTAAAATTTAATGCTGATATTTGTACAGAATCACGAGCGGCGGCATCGCGGCGATAAACCGTTTGTGTGCGAGCAGTGCGGAGCTAAGTTTCATGCTGCCTACCTCCTCACGCAGCACAGACAGTCGCACCGCACCGAGAAGATGATAAAGGTGATTATTTGTGACATTCACACGTATTTTTTATTTATTAGTACTAGCTGATTGCCCGCTACTTCGTACTTTATTAGGAATACAATTCACCCCCTTGGGTAGGCAGCGTGATGTTAAATAACCTTCGCGCAACCATTCATTACAAACCAAAAAATCAAATTTTACCTCTTTATAATACACTGACGAGCAATATAAAAAGCCAACAAACAAAATGAAACAAACAAACAAAAAAAAAACAATCAAATCTTTCCTCTTTTTATAATATTAGTATAGATATTACCGAAACCACGCCAGATAGCTTTTTGAAGTAAAAAGCAACATTCAAGTGTAAACAAAACAAAAATTAAATTTGTTAAGCAATTTATAAACAAAATTTTTTATATTGCTTTTTCAATTTTTTATATTGCTCGTCGTCAGTGTATTATTAATTGAATTTTAATCTAAAAAGATAGGCAAAATAACCGTGTAAATCCGTCGCTCTGTTGTGGCGTGAAAAAGACAAATAAACAACTCATTTATAATATTAGTTATTATTTCACTATTATAGTGTTGCCAACTGTCTGCTATTCCTATCAACTTGAAACACTAATTTAATCTTTCCTTAATATTTTATTTAAGGCTCCTTACCGGCACACGCTACATTTCGGACATTTTTGATGTCTGTTTGTGAGAATACGAATAAGATTGTGGATACAATTTTGTGTCATTTTGTAGATACGGGTCTTGGTCTTGCAAGACTGGCAGAAGGAAATTTTAAAATTATTTCTATAGTGTTGGTAAACGTTCATTTTTCAGGTCTCGTTTTCCAAAAACTTACGTTCGAGTGACGTTTGACGATCGATCTTGTAAAGCTCACTGAAGATTGTGAACATTAAAAAACAGTATTGACACAGTAATATGGTCAACTTATATATCGGCAGATTAGATTTTTCAACTTTCATAAAAAAAAACAAGAAAAAAATGTTTGAGATATCGTAATTTTTGAAAAAAGTCATAGATATAAATGTATTTTATGTGATATATATATATACTTATATACAAAAAAATTTGTAATATAAAAATTCCATAACAAGAATCTAAATTTTATTTAAAAGAGAAAACATTACAAATATAAATAAAAAAATATTTAAAGAGTTATAAATTTGCAATATTGAGTATTTTTCATCTTCAAAACATCCTCGCTTTTTATTTTGATATCAAAGTCAACATAAAAAAAATCGCGATCTATTTGGCAAATGATTAAAATTTGAAGGCGCGACTAAGTTTCAATAACGCACACACGCGCGTTACTTACTTAAATCTCTGTCGCTCTCGGCTTTGCCAGCGGATATTTTCGAACAAAATACTATACACGGATATTGTAGCTATCACTATTTATTCGTGAAATATTTTTTTGACCCCCTACATCCAAATTTACTTTCTTTATAATCGCACTATCCCTTCCCTTCCCTTCCCTATTAATATAAATGCGAATGTAAGTTTGTTTGTTACGCTTTCACGCAAAAACTACTTAACCGATCATCATGAAACTTTGCACATATATTCTTGGAGGTATTAGAAGTAACATAGGATACTTTTTATTATCACGGCATGACGACGGGAACGGGGTGGGCAGAGGTGAACATGACAAAAGCTATGTAAGAAGTGTATGTTTGCCATCATTTTGAAATAGTCACGTACGAAGTCGTGGGAAACAACTATTTCTAATATATTTTTTTTTTTATACTATTTTTATTTTTATACTAGCTATCCACCCCGGCTTCGCGTGTGGACAATATTAAAATCTGAAACGGCTCGACCGATTTTCGTGAATTTTAGTGTGCATATCCGTTAGGGTTGAGAATCGGAAAACATCTATTTTTCATCCCCCTAAATGTTAAGGGTGGTCCACCCCTATTTTTTTTTAATAGGTAGGGTAGGGGTAGGGGTAGGAGTAGGGGTAGGGGTAGGGGTAGGGGTAGTGCGGGCAAGTCAACGTTTGGGCAGGACAACGTCTGCCGGGTCCGCTAGTAATATTATAAACGCCAAAGTTTGTATTGGATGTATGTGTGGATGTTTGTTACTCAATCACGCCAGAACGGCTGAACGGATCTGGATGAATTTTGGCACAGAGATAGATTATGGTCTTGAATAACACATAGGCTACTTTTCATCCCGGAAAAATGTATGGTTCCCGTGGGACAGATCTGTTTTTGTTTTTCACGGGATCGACATGATTTTTTGCATAGTGGTAGTTTAGGGGTCAGAGAATGACATGACATTTTATACCGCGAAAGCGGGCGGAGGAGGGACAACATAACAGCCACGTGATTATTTCTTTTTGGATCTATTTCCACGCTGGTGAAACCGCAGACAAAAGCTTGTATTAGTATAAATGTATGTGTGACATATATGTATTTTTCTATTTTCAGTGTGACAGATGCCCAGCTACATTCAAGGCGAACAACTCGCTCCACATGCACAAGATTACGTGTCATAGTAATTGTCTATATAAGTGCTATCTGTGTGATCGTACTTACAGCTGTCGGCATTATGTTGTTAAACATCTGAGACACTTTCACGGCTATAAGGGGAAGGTAGGGGAGCTGGACAGGATGGATGAGGATATTGGGGAGAAGAACAATGATTAGATTGCTGTGATTTTTGTACATTTTGAAATAAATATATATCTAATTGTAATATATTATTACTAGCGGACCCGGCAGACGTTGTCCTGCCTAAACGATGACTTGCCCGCACTACCCCTACCCTTACCCCTACCTCTAACTTCAGATATTGTTAATACAAAAGTAATAAAATAGCGATTAAAAATGGGGGGTGGGGTTAGGAGGGTAAAAAATAGTTTACCACCTATTGTCGGCCCTACCGAATATAAATATAAAATTTCATAAAAATCGGTCAAGCCGTTTCGGAGGAGTATGGCAACTAAATTGTGACACGGATTTTTTTTATATTAGAAGATATAGTGTCATTATTTATTTTTCATCTGCAGAACTTGGTATTATAAGACAATGAAATTAAATATGATAAAAAACAAATATACCTACTATCAAGGAATATACTACATAGAGTACTAAGCCTATGGAGGGGCCATAGACGGGCTCCCCCTTTCGCCAATTTTTTCCCCTTTGACCAGTTATACTGACCAAGTGCGCAGTAATAAGTTACCTTAGATTTCGTTGGTATCGTTTTGTGTCGCGAGACAGAGCTCTAGGAAAATAGTTAATTGTGATATTTTAAACGGGAAAGGCGATCTAGTGCGTCAAACTTAGTGTTTCCAATCATTAATTATAATTATTATGTTTGTATTTTAACATAATCATCATATAACGTAAAATCCGTTGCGACAATAAAACGACAGAAAAATACAGTGGTACAGGGACTAGTACTAGGCGACTTGGGCTTCCGCTGGGTACCCTGGAGCCGCAAAAACAAGTTATTCTGTGTTTTTAGACATTTGATTACAATCTAGCTAATTTAGGTTGTAGGTTGTATCTCAAAGTTTGCAAGAGAATCTTGGAAGTGAAAAAGAATTGGCTGTATAATTTTCATTTCTGTGCCATGAAAATACATTATTATCTCATCTGGCAACACTATTAAAAAGAAAACGTAATGTCAAGCGTCAAGTCAACAAATAGTGGGAAATTTTCTCGAAATTTTACTTGCTCTGTGGTTTGTTTGTGGTGCTTCTTGTCTTGCCAGTGCTTGCTTTTTTTTTACTTGCTCTTCCCACATATACTAATCTATGGTGTTTGGCTGTATGGGTAAACCCCTTTGCCTTCCATGAAAATGGAGAATGAGAAACAAAAAAAAAAATCTATGGTGTTGTTTGTGGACACAGTTGTGTGGACGTTGTGGTGTGGTAGGAAATATTTTTAGCGTTTTGCTGTTTTTTCTTTGCCGAACTTGAAAATAATCGGAAATAAAAATTTAATATAACATTAAATATTAAAACTTATGTATTAACCATATTCAGATCATTTCAATATTGCATTTATTCATATTTTACAATAAAATGAACTTTGAAAGCTGCTGCCGTACTTGCACAAGTAAAACTTCGTTAAATCCGGTATTTAAAGAAAAAGACGAAGAGGAGAAATATTCCACTGTTATACAGTTAATATCTGGGATTAGTGTAAGTTATCCAATGATATACTATATAAACTGAGGTAGATGCGTGATTGACGCTCAAGCTATAGCAATGCGAATGAGAGGTAAGTGTCCCACTATAAATTTGGTCGCGCACAGTCACGCACAATCCTACGACTAGTGTACATGTCTCTCTTGAGTAGAATAATCCGCAAAAACATCAAGAAAAATGACATCTTGTGTGTTCCGCTTTTGCAGAAATTATACTGCAACTGTAAAGGATAGAAATGATATCTCATTTCATTGGTAAGTACAGAAATTTTATAATTATGGACATAACAATATTTTATTAATAATAATGCGCTGTTGCCAGTGCGCCGCTTGTCTGAGCGAGACGAACGATGCATTTTGTATGAGAGTGATAGAGAAGACAAAACGAAATGGCTGCGACAGACTCAGCGACTGATTATGGGGATGGTTGGCAATATCGGACCTGTCAATAAATTACATGAACCTATTTAAAAAAAATATATATTTTATTAAATGTACGGAAAATGTATATACATAATTATATTTACATTATTATAAATTTATATATTATATTATTGTTGTATGTATAGTATTATGATCTTATTGTATTTATTTATCTTTTAGTCTCCCTAGAAGCGGATTAATAAGAGAAAAATGGATAGAGATAATCAGAACCCAAAGACGAGAATATGATTGGTTGCCAAGTTTTTACTCTAAGATTTAGACGTATGGTGGAAGATACAACCAGCAGTTTTGCGAAGTGGACATATTTTCACATTCTTTGTATATATTTAGGAAAAATATCTGTAACATTCTAAATAGTAGTTAATTATATATTGTTTAATTTTTTTTTGTATTATTTGTTATTTCTATATTTTTTGGAATTTGCATAAAAATATCTTGTTTTGAATGTATGTTTAAACAATACATTTGTATAAACAAACGTCACTGACTATATGACAGTTATTTTTTAAAAATGTATCTATGTTGTAGTAATGTTTGTTGTATAGTTGTTTGTTGTCCAGAATAAAAGAAATAAAAAAAAATTAAAGACTTAATTTTAAATTATACTACATAATACATAAATAAGTAGCATACTAATGTCCTATACCAAGCCATAATCTACCTCTATGCTAAATTTCATTTAGAACTGTTCAGCGTTCTGAGCGTGATTGAAATACATTATTACAATTATTTTTACATTATTACATTATATTTATTAGTAAAATAAAAGTTTTTTTAATTACATATTGTATATTTTATTGTTATTCCAAAAATATTTTTAAGTAAAATATTGAGTGTTCCATTTAGACAATCTTCCCCTAGTTCCTCTGGAGAAGGTCACGCTTCGATGACGTGTCGCAACTTTAAAACATATATTTATCTCTTTTTAACAAATGGATTTCGGTATTGAGCTGTCTTTCTCTATCCCTTTCATCGCTTGAATATATAAACGTAAGTAATTAATAGGTAGCTATAGTATTGTTCAAGCTGTTTATTATCTGCATTTAGTATGGGTATAACGTGTCTACTTATAGTACGTCATTGAAGTTATCTATATATACTAAAAGAGGTTATTGGCCATATTCATAAACACATTTTAGAAGCGTTTTAGTTAAAATATGTTTTGCCACTCTCTAACAAACCTGTCTTTACTAAAAATCGAAAGAAACAAAACACATTTTAACAAAAACGTTGCTAAAATACGTTTATGAATGTAGGGGGTAATCTCTGAAATTATATACTACTGATACGGTTCTGAAAATTCTTTCTTTCCCCAATAGGAAGCTACATTATCCCTGAGTATTATAGGCTATATTTTATTTTGTTTGAAAATATCAACGGGCAGAGCCGGGGGGAAATTTTTAAATGTGACTTAAGGATTATTTTGAAGGATTTCCGGGATAATATTAACCTATGTCACTTTTCGCCCCTCCAGCTATTTCTGTGCAAAATCACAATCAATCTGTTGCTCAGTTTTAATGTGAATCCCAACTCGTACACATCTGCTCTATAATGTATCTATCATCGAAATGCCATTTGTTATGATCCTGACTTACCTATTTTGCTTCTTTTATATTCATCATACCTTTCATACATGCTCGGCGATTGTGTGTACTTTTAATATTTCCATCGATCAATAATTTTTTTATATGTTCAATAAAAGTACACCTAGGTCATCCTCTGCCAGCATTTACTTACACTTCAGCCATATAAACCTTTTTAGTCAATCTTTCATCCTTCATTCTTTCTTAGTGTAAACTACTTTTTTTTCATTTTTAGTCACAACATCATCTTTCACTCTGCATTCTTCTCTAATGACATCGTTCCTTTATATCACACATATAATGTTAACATTTTCAGATTAGAGAAACAGACTTGTTACCAAAACTTTTATGCACTGCTTGCATAAACTTCATAAACAAAGTTTTTGAGTTCAGAAAAAAATGCTTAGAGGCAAACAGTATTTTATCACAAAAATTAGCGGAAGGCTGCAATTTTGAAGAGTTTGAGGAATCGGAAATCCTTAGAAATAACATAGACATAAATAAAAATAAAAGTGTAAGTTTTGTTAAAGAAGAACTAAGTGATGAAATTGATCAGGATACCCTTCCCTTGGCATGTTTATTGCCAAAAGAAGAGAAAAAAAGAATTAAAGTTAAGAAAAAGAAGGAAAAAATAGTTACTAATGGAGTTAATGGTTTTAAGAAAGGATGTGATAGAAATACAAGGTAAAGTTTTTTTTATTTACATAGACATCACTTAAGAACTCCCCTCATATAGTTTATCCCACACAAATTACATGCTGCAGGCTTATGTAAATTACTATATGTCTTGAGACTAAAGATAGATATATATAAAACACAATTTTTACATTACATTTTTAAATTCGTGATATCTTTCGAATGGAATGTTCGAATTGAATAATTCAAAAAGTTATATATAGGTATTGAAGCAGTCGTGAATATAAAGTAATATATTTTCAAAAGGATTAATACCAAGGTACAAATAAAGAGCCTTTTCTAAAATAAAAGAACACTTATTGTGACACCACTATAATAGTTAGACATATGCTGTCCCGACTCTCTTTGTAAATAATGATGTGTTCTGCAAAGTCGTAGTACATTATTTTGTTCTATCATCAATAGTTTTTGCAGCGCACGCGATATAAGGAACTTTTTAGGTCATTTTTTTACATTATTGGAGTTTTAGTAAGGATCCCAAATTTTTTGAAAATATAATATAGCCTATGTCACCCGAGGATAGTGTAGCTTCCCAACGGTAAAATAATTTCCAGTCCAGTAGTTTTGGAGCCTATTCAATGCAACAAACAAACAAAAAAAACAATCAAATCTTTCCTCTATAAATATTAGTATAGATGAAAACAAAGTCCTTAAAGTCCTAAATTTTTCGCATATTTTAACAGACTTTGCAACTCTAATTCTTTCAATATATTTATTAATTTACAATTTTATGTCATATATTTCATAGATATTTTGATATATTTTAAGAAAACTAGCAAGATGTGCTTTTTCTAATAGTTTTTGTATAATACTCATAAATCCGTTTTGTGTATTATCGCAAGACAGATTTTGTTGGGAAATCGTACTTTCTCATGTTTCTTGGTCTATCTTGTCTTATCTTATCCTTGGTTACCTTATCGATTTTAATAGTAGTCAGGTTGTCCTAGGACATAGGCCTCCAATAGTTAGTGCCATTTCTGGCACATGTTCTCCCATCTCTCACCTGTCTTCCTCTCCTTCTTTTTCCATCTAATAGATGTACCACTCATGTTTTTAATCGCGATTTTATTACTTTTGTATGAACAATATCCAAAGTTAGTGGTAGTGGTAGTGCAGGCAAGCCAACGTTTGGTCAGAACAACGTCTGCCGGGTCCGCTAGTAATAGAACTACGTCCATATTATGATAGTATAAAGTTTTTAGCTTATTGTTAAGCAAGTTTTTCAAAAATTTTCAGAAGTTCCAGTAAGAAAGCCGGGAGAACAATTACCAAGGGCTATGTGGAGTGTGACAAATGCCACAAGACGGTAAAGGCCAACGGCTTCAATCTTCATTATAAGAAACATACTGGCTTTGATATTGTGTGTGAGGTGAGAACAAAAATATATTTTTATTTCTATCAACAAAGGTAGTATGTTTACAGGAAGTGGAAAAGTAGATAAGGAAATTAAAGGAGATTGAAAGCGGGAAGCAAGGTGTAGCGGACATATATCCATACAGGTATATTGTCTGACACACATCAGTTACATGTAAACGCTCCCGACAGTAAGTCGCACGCATAGCGTCGTAATTCACTAGGTCATTCATAATACTGCCTAGCAAGCAATATAGTAGAGTGAACAGTATTATCTTTTATTGGAGAGTGACCCAAATATACACCTGCCATGATACACTGAGGGTTAGAAAGTGTACCGTGTACAACGCACCCTCAAGTGTTACACAGGTAGTTGGTGAACTAAACAATGTATGCACACACACACAATACACAACTAACAACTAAAAGTTAAATTCATATACATAATGCTGTTTTAGTTCCATCACTTACTTATGGAAGCTTGGGTATGGAATAAGAAGCATGAAAGTAAGATAAATGCACTGGAAATGCGGTCTTTAATTTATATTTAAGTGCTTGTGCATCTTTTTTCAGTTGGGCACCCCTATTTAGCCACCCCCCAAACCTCATGAAAATACCAATAATTCCTGATGGTGCAAAAAATTTTTGAAAATCCTTTTCAATAAATATTTAACCACTGCTTGGACTTTTAAAAGGTCTGTGTATGCTCTGTGATGATAGGACCTTATTTTCCTGGCCGCTTACAAGCTGGCCATCATTAATAGCATTTATTTTAATTTTAGAACACGATATTATTCATTTTAATTCAATAGAACATTGTATGTTATTTTCAAATATCCGATGTGTGGAACCTAAATTAAAATGTTACTCATTCCTTCACAAACTGTTGACTTAGGCAGCACTCTGCCAATTGTAAAATTTATTATATTTCTATTTTATCAACTAAGTAAACAACTAAATAAAATGTATTGAATCAATATTCAAGAACTAATATCTATGTTAATATAAAAGGAGCGCAAATAAGTATTGTAAGTATTTTTATCATATTTTGTATTGTGTTACTTCAATAGCTTAACGCCCTGTAGTAATGTGTAGTTCATTTTTATTACAGTGCGCTCCTTTGACGGCTTCCTTCCTTGGCTCCTTACGGATGCTTTTACTGGTTGTTCTTTTGCTGCTCCTGCTTGTTCCTTCCTTGTTAATTCGACCAATAAACGAATGGTGAAAGTTTACTACGAGTTTTCCTGCTATACCTACCCATCGACCCATCCTGGCTACCCCACTACCTGACAGCTCATTATCTATTACAATCCCCCCTCCCGCCCAAACAACCCCCCCCAACAATCCCCCACCAACCCTTAGGACAATGTGGGCAACAAGGGTTATAGATAATGAGAATACACAGACCTTTTAAAGTCCAAGCAGTCGTTAAATATTTATTGAAAAGGATTTTCAACAATTTTTTACAGCGTATGGAATTATTGGTATTTTCATGAGGTTTGGGGGGTGGCTAAATAGGGGTTAATTTAATCGAAATCGGATGGCATTGATACACACCATTATTTGTACTTAGGACAGTATAAATTTCGAATGCCATCCGATTTGAACATTTTTTTTTTTTTTAATTTTTGTTGAAACAATCGAAAAAAAGGGTTTTTCGGCGACTTTGAAGGGTTGTTTCTCCGAAACTGCCCATCAGGATCGGATGGCAATTTTTTCCCAACGTTTGGTTGTGTCAATAAGTAACCTATGCTCACTAATTTTGAAGCGGTTGCCTTTTAACTTTTTTTTTTTTTAATCACTAGTGCAAGAACGGCCCCCGTGCTTAGGCTGGCAAAAAAAATATTATATAATTAGGGTATTTATTTACAAAAAATTTTCGATTTTGCCCCACCCCCATATCGCCGCCCCTGTCCATTTGGGGTCACTTTGGCCGCTATCAGGGGACTCTGTACCACTCAAAGGCCCAGATTACCACTCGCCATCCGGTTGCCTGTCCAATATCGGCTTGACGTGCCATTGCCTTGAATAATAGTAAAAACATCTTGGGAAATTATAAATAGCGAAACTCTTATACAATATACAAATAATTTTACAATGAAACAATAGATAATTACCAAAAAATATTCATGTTAATTTTTGTAATGGTACCATCTATATTATAGCCATAAAATTTGATAAATAAAGTTTTCAGAGGTGTATTTAGGATTTTCTTCTATCGAGTGAAATGTTTCTAATCATATTTTCAAAACAATAACAATATTTGCCATATCCTTAAAATCAATATAAATTTTTTCAGTTTCGTAAATAGATCAGGTTTTCTGAAAAATTTGATAAAAAAATTGGATTTTGATGACTGACTTCCCCTTAAACCCACGAATTTGTATCATTATGTCGTATTATTTTTGTGTGTTTTTATGTATGTCTTTTGTATATTGTTCTGTTTTTGAATTAATAAATGAGATAGCCGATTTTGAGAAGGGCCGTTATCACGCTGCAAATAGATAGGATAATAAGCTAGTCATTAAACAATGATAGAAACGTAGGAATTTCGGCCGACAGATGATGAGTCATGAACATCTCGCCGAAACGTGTTGTATTGGCGGACCAATCGCCGGCCGCGAGTGGCCTGGGGGGGGGGGCGGGGGCGGGGCGTTGACTTGACGTGAGACGGTAAGTAGCAAAGCAACCACCGGCTCTGTCGGTCTCTTCCTTCACTGAAGAAGACGTGTTTGTTGTTTGACATGGCGGCGGTGTCCGCAGTCTGTTTGTTCTAGTGCTGAACACGTGGCTATTCAAGTAGCTACGGTTCCTTCCTAAAGTCGCCAGTTGTAAGTAAAAACAAATCGGGAGTTTTATGTGACATAGAGTATATGCTGAAGGATTGCCGGGATATTTTTTTTATTCTTCACGGGTTACCAGGGGAGAAGACAGAGTCTTCCTCATTTAGCCAATGATTTTTTGAGGCTATACCTAACGGAGTGGCCAGTTCTGTTGAGGTATGTACCTAGTAGATGGAAAAGCTTCTTTGTACGGTTTGTCGGATAATGTACATAGATACAGTGTGATATAAAGCGTATTGACCGCATCCGGAACGATGTCATTAGAGAAGAATGCGGAGTAAAAGATGATGTTGTGACAAAAATGAAGAAAAGTAGTTTACGCTGGTTTGGACACGTTGAATGAATGGCGTGATGATAGATAGATAGATAGATGTACATAGATCTATCTATCTATCATCACGCCTTTCATCCCAAGAGGGGTAGGCAGAGACAATCGAATGCCATTTGTTACGATCCTGACATACCTCTTTTGCTTCTTTTATATTCATCTTACCTTTCATACATGCTCGGCGATTGTGTGTACTTTTAATATTTCCTTCGATCAACATATTTTTTATATGTTCAATAACAGTACATCTAGGTCGTCCTCTGCTAGCATTTCCTTTCACTTCAGCCATATAAACCTTTTTAGTCAATCTTTCATCCTTCATTCTTTCAACGTGTCCAAACCAGCGTAAACTACTTTTCTTCATTTTTGTCACAACATCATCTTTTACTCCGCATTCTTCTCTAATGACATCGTTCCGGATGCGGTCAATACGCTTTATATCACACATTCTACGTAAAGACCGCATTTCCACTGCATTTGATGGAACTAAAACAGCATTATGTATGTTCATTTTACTTTTAGTTGTAAGTTGTGTATTTCTGCATACATTGTTTAGTCCACCAAATACCTTGCTTCCCGCTTTCACTCTCCTATGTACATAGATTTTTTATTATAAAAACCCATTGGTACATGGTCGGATGTAGGAATCGGACCCGCGACTTTTCAGTTGCGAGCCGACGTCTTACCCACTCGACCACCGACGCCCCTTCCTTCCGGGATAAAAAGTAGCCTATGTCACTATCCAGCCCTCGAACTATCTCTGTGCAAAAAAATCACGCCAATCCGTTGCACTGTGTAGGCGGGAAAGAAGGACAAACAGACACACCTTCCAAGAAATTACTCCTTACAAATTTCAATTGATGGAAGTTTTTCCGTTTTCCCAGCACTGCGGCAAGTCCTTCGCGGCCCGACGGAAGCTCCTGGCGCACTGTAAAGCTAAACACGGCTACGAGAAAACCGACAAGTGTTCCTACTGTGATTACGCCGCCTCTAACTTGGAACAGCTCAAAGTGAGTTTGAAATCATCGCTACATATTGTTAAGGGTTCTTGGCAGTCGGCCATCTTACTTCTGTCAAAAATATGGCAAATCTCATCTCAAAATTTAGCGTTAAAATATGGCTCAATATAATTTAAAATAATAACTATCGACTGTGTGGTTGTATAAATAAACTCACCTTTTCAGGATTAACTGAGATTTGCGATAATTTTGACAGATACAAGATGACTGAGAGCAACGGTCCTTAAAGGCCCTTGGCAGTCGGTCATCTTTTATCTGTCAAAAATATGGCAAATCTCATCTCAAAATTTAGGGTTCTAAATAACCGTACTTTCCAAAACGAGCATTACTTTTGCGTTTTGGAAACTATGGTTATTTAGAACTCTTAATAATGTAAATATGGCTCAATCTAATTTAAAATAATAACTATCGACTGTGTGGTTGTATAAATAAACTCACCTTTCCAGGATCAACTAACATTTGCGATAGTTTTGAGCTGAGAGTAATGGTCCTTAAAGGTCCTTGGCAGTCGGCCATCTTGTATCTGTCAAAAATATGTCAAATCTCAGTTATTCCTAGAAAAATAAGTTTATTTATACAACATTTTCAACTTAAATTGCTGATAGTTATTATTTTAAATGGGATTTAGCTGTATTTTTATTATTTAGGGTACTAAATAGCCATAGTTTTTAAAACGAACATTGCTATCACTACACTGTGAAATTTTCACGTAAATTAGCCCCAGCGACTTTTCATGGCGTATGCTGTCTAATTTGTTAGTGATCAACAAAATAATCTAGAAAATATTTGTTTAGAATACAATTAATTAGTGGTATATTTAGATGGAAAAGCCTCTGTGTGGTTTGTCGGATTATGTACGTAAGTTTTTAATAAAAAAACCCATTGGGATATGGCCGGGATCTGCCTAGTTAATACCATTTATTACATTGTTACATTTGATTACATTTACAGATCCATGAACGTATCCACACCGGCGAGAAACCTTATGTATGTAAAGTGTGCGGCGCCGGCTTCCATAGGAACAGCAATTATATACAACACTTACCGATACATCTCCCTGAGAAAACTGTGCAGGTAATGGGCTAATTTTTTTGCCGACTTGATTTACTTATACTGTTAAGACGAGGAACGACTCAGAAATTTCTAATCGTAAGCCACGCCCTAAAATCGTGGTTCGGGCGCAACGATCCCGTCATGCAAGACAACGACGGCGCATTGTCCGTTCTTGCTGCAGAAGTGAGAAGGGCATAATGTATCGCCTCTCGGAATAAATGACGTAAGCGGCACATTACAAATAAATAATTTATTAAAAAACGATCACATGCAGGGAAACATCTTCTTAATCAATACTAGGTACTGAAATTACCTACAGATTCGTATTAAATTTAAACGTAAATCCCTTCAGAGTATGGTCGTATGACTAAAAAGGCGTTTTTGAAGAGGTGATTTAAAAAAATAAGGTTATCGACAAAATTTTCACCAATCATGTTTTCATCCTACACAATACTAGATAAAATCCTCTAGTTTTCGATGCCCAAATTGTATGTTCATAGCATTCGTAAAATTCGGGAATTTCAGTTCAGAAATCAACCGAAATTATTGGTTCCTCCCCTTAATACTCAGCTCCTAAACATGATCAGTCCATGTTTAATACTCGTAAACCTTCCCGGTTAATCAACCTATATAATAGTTAAAACCGCAACAAAATCCGTCCAGTAGTTTTTACGTAATAATTTCACAGACAGACAGACGCGGCGGGGGGGACTTTGTTTTATAATTATGTAGTGATGAGAAAAGAACTAGCTTTTCGCACCGGCTTCGCCAGTACTACTTTTTCCTCAGGGATTTCCGGGATAAAAAGTAGCCTATGTCACTCTTAGGCCCTCCAGCTATCTGTGTGCGAAAAATCACGTCGATACGTCGCTCTGTTGTGGCGTGAAAGAAGGACAAACAATTAGACACACTATTTATAATCTTACTTAGGATATTACGAAGACTACATGACCCGGAAAGTGTTGGACATTGAGTCAGGACTAAGACGCCGCCGACCCCGACTCTTATGGCTTTCACAACCTATATAATAAAATAGAAAAACCAAAACGAGATAAAAAGAAAACGAGTCAGAGCGGGATGGCGCTCTACCAAACTTGATTGACACGTTTCCCCCAAACGGCGTACTCCTTCTTAGTAATTTGTATGTATTTCGATTCCTTGATCCTCGGCAATCGCGAAAAACTTAAGAAAATATGATATTGTTTGTGTAATTTTTGTATAGTAAGCAAAATAAAATCGCATGTTCGAATTTCGAGCTAAAAGAGAGCGAATCCATTGTCTATGCCAGTGTTGTCGTGACACTCGTGACATTTCTTTGGTTGATTTCGCGATTTAAGGCCGATTTAGATTCCACATCCGGTCATGGCGACATACGCACGCGTTTTCGTCGTGGCGTGATGTGGAATCCAGTTTAATCCTGTTCGCGCTGTGATGGTTGTGATTAATCAGTGATTAATAAGACATATCACGGTCGGCGGGATTATCTTAAATACCGATTTATCGGCTATAAACACTATAAAGGCTATAATACTTGACATTGGCAAATCACCGATGAACATTAATAAAAAAGAAGAAGAAGAAGAAGAAGGCCGATTTACACAATACGAACTTATCCCAAACCTGTGCACAACAGAATCTACGCGGGCGGTCGTTAGTCAATAATGACTTCGAAGCCATAGAACTAGACCCACTGACGACCCGGAAAAGATCGAGCTGGGGAAAAGCGATTAGCAGAGCCGACCCCCAATTAAACATGGGATAAGGTCGGAGAAAGAAGAAGAATATTTAGGATTTAAAGAATTTTCTTTAACTAAATTGGTGGCCCTGCTCTTATCAAATGGATAGCTCAGATGTTTTTTTAAAATTATTTTTAATTACATATCAGAAAATAGTTATTGCACATCAATTTATTTACATCAAATAAATTATTATAAGTACGACCCTGTTGGCACGTTGGGTCTTTTTTATAACCGCGCATAAACCACCCTGGACAGAGCAATAGGGGTAGGGGTAGTGCAATTTTGCTGTACAATCAGTATTTTTGATGGGAAATGGGCATTTTTTAGATATGTTTTTTTCTTTTCAGTGCGACCAATGCCCGGCCATGTTCAAATCGGTGACACTGATGCGCATACACAAGCACACGAGACACAAAGTGAGCAAGTACGAGTACCGGTGTTCTGTGTGCAAGACCACGTTCGCGAGGCGGTACAACGTGGCCAAGCATCTGAGGAGGATACACAGCGTGACTGCGATCGTCGCCCATGTGGAGAGGATCAAGATTGTCTAGGCGGCTCTGAAGGATCAAGATTGGATAGGCAGTTCTAAAGGATGAAGTTCTGTTGGCGAACTAAGTTTGAAGGAACGCGGAGAGTCATATGGAAAGGATCAAGATTGTCTAGGCGTTTCTTAGGATATCTCGCGACGGCAACGCCATTTTTGTCGAACTACAAGCTAACATGGAAAGGATCAAGATTGTCTACGCGTTACTTTGGCTGTATCGTGCGATGGCAGCGCCACCATATGCTAACCAAGAAACTAACAGCGGAAGCAAGACCATGTTCGAAGGAGAGAAGTTTTAGTAGATTTAGTCACGGAGGTGTCATATGGAGAGGATTGGTTGGCTACTCAAGGTAGGCTAACACACTTTTGTTAAGATATCAGTCAAATAAGTGCTGTGTAGATAGGTTAACAAGAGGTGATATGAACAAATACAATTCTATGTTTACAATTTCAAATACTCAATTACGAAACATGCCAGCTCTTGTTAGTCGACCTATACACATATATATTTACTTAACACTTTTGTTAAGATATCAGTCAAATAAGTGCTATGTAGATTGGTTAACAAGAGGCGACATTAACAAATACAATTCAATGTTTACAAATTCAAATTACGGAACATGCCAGCGATTGTTAGTCGAACTATACACATTAATACTTCAATTACTTAACTAAATGATATCGTTTCGTGATGTTTCCATCGATTTGGAGCCGTCAAACCATTTTTTTTTACACTTTGACATCTCCAAATCTATCAAATCAATCCCACAATTCAAAATACATATTAAATAGACAAACTTTACTTTAACACAACGAAAATACAAGTTAAATAAATGAAAACACTATAGAACACTACATCTTTCGCTGTGGTCGCTCTGATTCGAACTGTGTTCCTCCGGTAGAGCTGGTCGTTTTTTTGACAAACTGCTTCAAGAAACAGATTTTTGCCATGTAACGAACGAACGCTTTTATGACAGAAGGAAAATCAGCTTTTTTTAAAAAGCAGGTTTATTGCTTCGGCGATTCAACTGTACGTACGTACAAGTCGTTTTTTTTGACTAACCGTTTCAAGAATCAGATTTTTGCAACCATTTACATATTGCGCTTGTGTGTGTAGTGTAGTGCCTGTGAGAAGTGTGAGAGGTTCTAGCTTCCTATTAATGAAATAATTTTTAAAATCGATTCTATAGTTTCAGAGATTACCCCTACATCAAATCTTATAAACTGTACCTCTTTATAATATTAGTAAAGATTAGATACATGTACCCATAACACATGCTTTGGGGTTCCGTGTTATCATATTTAGAACCGCGACATCTTTCGTTTCGACTCGAAGGCCAAACCGACGAATCCATACAGGGCCAGCCAGGGAAGGAATGCACGGCCCGAGTGTGTCCAACAGCATAATGACCGACCCAGCAATTTGCTCGGCATTCTAGTGTTGGACATTCTCGGGCCGTGCATTCCTTTTCATTACCGATGACAGTACTTTCTATGCAAACAATAAATGGCTAAAATAATTGTTCTAAGTTTCCTCATTCTGGTCAAATAAATAAAATAAAAATAAATACATTAGACTGATATGGTACAGACTGTCGAATAAACGGTTTTTTTGAATGAATGAATATAATATGTAGTATGTACGATTTACGCCTTATGAATAAAAAGCCGTTTCTTTTGGCACTGCTTTTCGAAGCAGTTTGTCGATTTATAAAATGGGTTACGTTCCGTTTCACGTAAAATACGAAACGACCCAGCTCTATCCTCCGGCAACGATCCTCTGTTTTATAGTCCACCGAACATTCGAGAAAGGCCGAGGTTATTCTACAACGTTGTAGACGGTCCTCGGTGCAGGCTCGTCGTTAAATACCTACACAATGAACGCGGCCGATTTGGTACTTATGGTTAGGTCACACACGGTCCATTTTCGTTTGTGAGTGTGTGTTGTGAGTTGTGCAATGGCGTCCGTAGAGTTGAGGGTAGTATTTAATTTTATGGGAAGGTTAATTGATGGGCCTTGGATTGGTTCATGTGAAAGGGTTGGTGGGTCTAGTGTTTTGAAGATCCAGTCCAGGGCAGGGAATTTAATGCCGATGTTATATTCAGTGGGTTCTTTATTCACTTCTGTACTGTAGCCAGGAATTAACTACAGCTAGTTTTTAGTCCGATTTCTAAATGGACAGGCAGAAAGCATGCGATCGGTGAGATCGACTCCGCCCGTATTTTTATTATACTGTCTAATTACCTCCGGCCTTTGTACGCGTTCATAAGCCTTCTTATGTTTAGACCACCGTTGACATTCATCCACATTTTCAGCGCAATAACGAGTTGATAACATAACAGCAGGCTTATTATCCAGCCACATCGTCGCAGCAATTGCCTATCACTCCGAATTCTTACTTCACTTGTTCCCCGGTTTTCTTTTCGAAATTCTTTTTCTCCTGTAAAAACACATTGTCGTGGAATTCAGTTCCTATTTACGGTACCTGTTCTTTATACTTTGCTGCTTTGTGGTCTCCTCCACGATGCTCCGTCCCGACTTCTCCGGTGTGATAGAACTTATTCATAACAATGGCCACTCTGTGCTTGGTAATACCGAAATTTTTTGGCAGATAGGTATTCTTTTCTCACTCCATATTTGATTGTCGTCTGTTTTTTTCCTTTATATTTATGAAGATTTTTATGACGTTTGTTTGTCGCTTGAATTGTACACAATTTCAGGAGCAATAGCATCTTGGTAATTTTTACGTGTATGCGAATAAAAATTCTGATGAATTTTCTGCAAATGGAACATCGTTAGTTTTTCGCATTGAAACGATGGTGTGCTGTGGTTACAAATACGTTGTGGCAAATAAGAAAAAAATTTAGTTGGAAGCAGTGGTTTATTTACTACTACGTACGCATTGTAATAGGTATGTTGCCATATCTTACGGAACCCTAATTATTTTCTAAAATTAAAGTAGCCTTTTACTCCTTAAAACATCAGCTATCTGCCATTCACTCAAAATATATATAAAAAAATATTTATTTCTTTATTTATTTTTTTATTTATTTATTTATTTATTATAAATAGCCCAACAACTCCTACGTCCACACATATGCATTGTACATTTTTATAACTTAGTAGACGCAGTGTCAATTATAGGGCTATTAATATACAATGGAGGTGAAAAGGGAGGTACTTACTGCGAGATCTTCGATTTTATTTTGAGTGGACTGTAATTTTGATAGGCTGGTTTGATCTCCCAATCTCCTATTGTAATCTGCGTTAAGTAGCACTTCGCGTTTTTCTTTTGAATATTATTTATTTATTAAACTTCAACCTCAGAAAAGTGGCAGAAAGTCTTGTTGATCCAAAACTCAGCTTTCTTGAAGCAGTTTTTGACAGTAACGTCACTTATTGTGTACCTTGGGAATTTCATGGCCAGAAGTACGTTAATCTCAGGGCTATTGTTTTCTCCAGTCACATAAGAGTATGCTTAAGGACTTATCTGCGAAAAAAGAGTTTGAATGTGTGTATGATACCTTGATCTAATGGTGGTATTGGCAGGCAAGAACGTGACTCGAGTACGTTTGCAAGTGTTTATAAGTCCGTATGGGCAACACAGTTGTCAATGAAAAGTACCAAGCTTCATTCCTTGTCAAGTTTTTTCAACCAATCTTTAAATAATATCCTTGTCATCCACGCCTATTACTGGCATAATCAACTGATGGAGTCTTAACACCTTTAAAACATCTAGGTCGCTTTGATTTCCTGATGATGAAATGTTGTTTGCACATTGAAGAATAGTAAGGTTCCTTGCTTTGTTTTTCTCCGTGGCATTTTTCGCTCTTAAATGTAAATGTTTTATCCGGAAGGCACTTGTAGAACCAATCAGTTTCATCCGCGTTGTAAATATCGTTTGGTTGATACCCTTCTGAAAGACTTGGCAGATCTTCAGTCCATTGGTTACACACGCCTTGGTCCACAGATTTACTTTCCCCGGCTGCGTTTTTGAAAGCTATATAATGATGCTTTTTAAAACCCTCTAACCAGCCATTACTAGCTCGGGAGCGATCGTGAGCAAGTGCGACTTGTAAATATTGGTCGTGAGCATTCTGTATTATTAAGACAAGTGGTTAGTAGTATATAATGTATTCGTCACCAGGCCACAGCCTTATTTTTATTCAGAAAAACATTATAATTATGTTAAGTACATAATTTATTGTCCAGTGGCGTCTTGAAGAGGTCAGTCAGAATGAAGCACAGGATATGTTCTTAAGGGGTCACCAGAAATGTGGGGGTAGAGTGTAGTTGATATTATCCCACATTTGTGAGTGTTCAAACACGATTGTTATTATAGCTGGACGATGTAACTAACGGGCACTAACTTTAATATTGTAGAGTAACACTGCACGATTTGGACAAATGGATTTACTATTGTTTTTACAAACAAATGATATAAATAAATAAATGTAATGCGCGCGACGCTCAACGCGAACAATGGACGACTCTGCTGTCGGTCAGCGCTGCGGGCAGCGAACGCTGCGTAATGATGTGGCCTTGAATTAAGTTATTAAATATAATAACTTTAATAAGGTCGCCACATATCTTTAATCTCTTTTTTGAAAGAATTGATGACTTTGCACATCTGCAACTTTTAGAACTCTCAAAAGAGTAATCTTTCGTATTAGTATTTTTTTACTTCTACTCATGTTCATGAAATATGTAATATCTAATGCCACCTAGTGAGTATATATTATGATATTAACAAGTTGAGCAAATACAATCATAAACCAATTATTGGAAAGATGTTTGTGTAATGCTTCTGATACTTTTGTATGATCCTTATCTTCGAGTACCAGTAGACCACTCTTGTTCTTCTTTCTGGTGCAAGGGTTATTCCTTGGAGCAGCAGGATGTGATGATTAACGAGACCATGTTGAGTGATGTGTGTATTTTCAACTAACTTTTGAGCATTTCTTGTCACTGGTTTCCCGACATTATTGCTTGACAGTGGTGCTGGTGACACTTCGACAGCTCTTTCTTTTGGGTTATTACAATTTTTAATCCTAGTGGTGGTTTGACCACTGGTGTACTTTGATGTAGGTGGACTATTATGGATTCAAAAGAAATAGATGTATTATATCGTGTGAGTTAGAAATGCATTAACTTTTGGGCGATTTGTTTGAGATTTGAATATTTTTCTTGTGTTAAAAAAGACCAAAGTTTTGTATCGGTTGCTCTGGCTTGGAGGTGTATATCAGAAATGATCTGCAAAACCTCATTTTCAATAGACGACAAGTCAAAAGTATTGTTCAAATGCAGTTTTTTCAACATGAGAAAATGGTTAAGTCATGAAAGTGACTTTCTGAAGCCAGAAAAACGTCCTTCGAACGTAATTTTGTTTCGTACTTATCATAATTTGATACAGTCGTGTTTGTCCTTGAATTTAAAGATTTTTTTTTATGACTCCGAAAAATTTCAAATAAAAGCTACCGCCATCAGCATTACCCAAAGCGTACCACGTGGAGGTGTGTGTGTGAAGGAGAAAAAAAAAATTCAGTTCTGTTAATAACGGGTATTGCCCCCCCCTGTTCTCAAAAACGGCTGCCAAGCGTTCAGCCATATTGATGCAGCGGGCAATCTGAGGTTGCGGAATGGTGTTCCAAATTAGAAGTGCACGCTCTAATGCGGCCAAGTTCTGCAAATTTGGATACTCTCTGCGCAAACGACGACCCATTATGTCCCAAACATGCTCGATGGGGTTGAGGTCTGGACTCATTGGTGGGTGCCGCAGCAATGTGATGTCATGTCGTTCAAAAAAGCGTCTGGTGATGTTGGCTGTGTGTGGACGTGCATTATCTTGCATAAGAATAAACGCCCTTTGATGTTGCCGTCTGCGCAGTACAATTGGTCTCAAAATTTGGTCAATATAGCGCTGAGCTGTTAAGTTTTCACGCACAATCAGCAGAGGTGTTCTCCAATTTCGCGAAACGCCGCCCCAGACCATGACTGATCCACCGCCGTAAGGAACAATCGGACGAACAAAAATCGAATAGTTGTTGTTGGTTTTTATGGGCATATTGAACTGTAAAAGGCACACTCAACATTACTGGTTTTCTCGATATTTCCAACTTAGCGCCTGATTATCCCAAAAGCCACCAAAAGCCCGTTTATTCTTGAATGTTCAAATTAATGTAAAGAATAAAAAAATTTTTTTTTCAAAAAACCGTACCTGACTATTGTGGGAAATTTATTCAAAATTTCAAAACTCTCCTTAATTTTCTTGGGCGATCAGCGGTTGCTGAGATATTGATGGTTAAAGACAAAAAGATCCTTTTCCATTCAAAGTTCGATATCTCCGCGAGAAGTAGTCGTATCGATTTTTTTAAAGGAGCAAATTTAAGCTGAATAAACAAGTTATCCGATCCATATAGTGGTTAAGTTAGAAAAATTTGTTCCAAGTTCGTAGACCA
Source organism: Nemapogon koenigi (assembly GCA_963924495.1). Taxonomy (NCBI): domain Eukaryota; kingdom Metazoa; phylum Arthropoda; class Insecta; order Lepidoptera; family Tineidae; genus Nemapogon; species Nemapogon koenigi. The sequence goes on from OZ004655.1 coordinate 2,289,566, forward strand.
AAAAAAAGAACCGAAAAAATTTCGAAAAAAATCAGGATTGAGCGGAACACGTTGCTTGAAAAATTTTTTTCATCGTAAGATCTCAAAACTAGAAACTTCGAGCTTTAAAATTCTTTTTTTTAAATTCCAGTGCGACCATTTTTAAGGGAAATACAGCCACTTGAAAAACTTTAAAAAATTTTGAATTTTTATTTGATCCCTAAAATTTTTCCACTAGTTTAGTTTAAAATTAGTTTATTACACTAATTATGTCAATTATGGTTTTATCTTTTAACCAGATGTGCTGTTTAGAAAGCCAAATCTAATTATTTCAGGCAATAATTCCTGAAACCGGTGTAAGTAGCAGTAAATCAGTGTGCAGTAGGTCCGAGCAGTAAACGGTGTGCCGGATTCGCCGGCCTCTGCTTGCATTGTAAAGAAGCGCCGTTGGAAGCCTTTGGCTCGTATGGAGTTTACAATCTTCATAGCAATGCCCATTACATCCGTCATGTTTAGTATTTTTGGACACAACACTTGTTGATTAATATCCTAAAATATCTATAAATCTGCTAAAAATAAAGGTCCACCGAAACAAGCGCCGTAGACTAAGATCTAACATTATAGTTTTTGTGCCATACGCTTTTGTTTCAGTGCTGTTTGCAGCATAAAGCTTAAATTCACACGCCCTATCACTAACACTGCACTAACACCTCTCTCAGCGTTAGATACATGGGACAGAGATACTCAGTACACGTTTCTTAAAATAAATACGAGTGAAGTACCTGTCTATTGTAATATTATTTTTTAGATTTTATAATTTATAATCCAATGGTTACAGGTTAATGACAGGATTAATAAGACAAAATTTGTAATAAGTTTAACATATTTATTATTAGCCAATAATAAATGAATACCAGGTACAATTCCCACTAAGTCACTATATCAATTTTAAATGACACATTTACACATTAAGGATAATAAAAAAAACCAAACCAAATTAAGAAATTGAAAATCTCCTGATGATCATCCACTATGATTGCTCCAGGCAGGCATACAGTAGGTAAGTATAGGTAGGCAACACTCAATTGTTTTTCCGGTGCTGGTGCTGGAGTTCAGGCGAAGGCACTCCGCCACCACACCGCAAAACTAAACTTCACCTCCAGTTTACAATTTCACATTAAATGTTATTAATAATATGACGATAGGGGTAAAGCTGTAAATATTAAATGATATCTATTGTTATATACAAATTCTTAATAGGTAGGTACTAAGATTGACAATTTATTTATATAAAAGTGATATTTACCCCTGATATCAGAGCATAATATTTATGTTATTTATATGTAATTTCTTGTTGTATTGATATAAAATATTTAGTTCTTTAACAATAATTTGCAATTTTTCATATCCTCTCTATCAAAACTCTTTCATTCATATTGACATTCTTTTTTACTTTTCGAAAAAATATAAACATACAAAACTTCCAGCCAGGGAAAATAGGTAGTATATCGCTACACTATGTACAAAAATCACTATCTCGCAACACACAGGTTTCTCCTGTAGGCTGTAGTGTACAAAAGTTTTTACAATAACTTGACCCAAAAATTTATATCTCATATGTATAACCAGCACCAAAATAAAACTAACTTTATTGACAATATTTTAAACACACATTTATAATTTGTATTATAAAACCGTCCTTAGGCCCGCCCTCTCTCAGCATTAGATACATGTCAGAGATACTCAGTACTCGTTTCTTGAAATAAATACGAGTGAAGTACCTATCTATGTACAAGGATCACTATCTCCAACACACAGGTATCAGTGTACCAATGACTGTTCGGATACCCGTTGACCGGCTGTGGAGCGGGGACTGCCGCTGGAATGTCTTCCATGTCTGAGTCTGCAGTCTCCGGGATTTCCTCTTCCCCTCGACGGGGTCGAGCACGTCCCTGTGCAGCTGGTTCAGCTGCGAGCGCCACTGGAGCAGGGTGAATCCGGTGTATGGTCCAGTCCTTTTCACGGTTGCGATCGCGAGTAAGGAACAAGTCCTCAATAACGCGTGTCACAGAAACTGCCGGGGCAGGGAGAGCTTCATAAAGGTTGTGAGTCTCGGCTGTAATTCTATTAAAGGTGCCGTCATTTGATGGTTCGGTAACCTTCATATAGTGTTTGACGCCTAGACCGTCAGTGAAGTCGCCCAATCCGGTCAGGAAAGCTGCAGCGCCCGACGCTACTTGCGCCGACGGATATCCATCGACGAAGTGGACTAAGTTGTCCTGTTCACGGGTGGCGGTGCCTCTTCTCTGAGCCACGATGGCTAGTTTATACCATAGCATGATATGATGGTAATATGCATGCAAGGATGCTGGAATTGCTTTGGTGTACGCCTTGTCGACGTCGCCAATAGCCTCATACTCCTTTTCCACTAAGAAGCAGTAACCTGATGCGTCAGGGTGGAACTCTTGAACAGGCTGGCGGTTGGTAAACCCCATTTCGCCTTCCAATGCGAGTGCATCCATCCACAAAGGGTCGTTGGTGAGAGGTGTCTGCTTGGTAGCTAAAGCCTTCGGCTTTGGTAGCACGCCTGGTTCCAGAACTGGCACAGGCCTGGACGTAACCTCAGTGGGAACGGGTTTAGGTTTGACGTTTTGCTTGTGTTTCTTTCCTTTACCTTTCCCCGCTGGAGGTTTCGCACCTGGAGGGGCGCGCATATCAGCTTCCGCTGCATTCTCTTTCGCTTCTACATTCATCGTAAATGTTTGTTCACCTTTAGTTAAAAAGTGAATCAAATTTAGTGTCGTTTACCGTTATTCCAGCTAAACGAAATTGTGTTTCCACTTGAGCGAACCAAGTTGTTGGTCGGTCGAACCAGAATGAAGGCAATTTTTCAGAAAGTTTAGAGACTACAGCTTCATTAGACGAAACTTGTTGCAACTGTTGTTGAAGCTTACTATTTTGCTCTTCTAAGGGAGCTGTAGAATTCGATAGCTGATCGAGTTGTCGCTGTAGGATGGCATTTTGTTCCAAAAGTGGCGCGGTATTAGACAGTAGTTGTTGAAGTTGTTGTTGTAAACTCAAGTTTTGGTCTTCAAGTAATTTAAGGCGCTCGTCTGCGTTTGCCATGCTAAAGAGTAAGCAGTACGTATGGTATTAAGTGAATGAGCGTGTTTGAAATAAAGTAATTAATTATAATTAAAATTTGTGGTCAAACGTGGCGCAGTTGTAAAGCGACACGACACAAAAGAAATGAGTAATAATATTTACAAAAATTAGACATTAAATTGTACATATAAAAAATAAAAAATCTAATTTAAAAATATTAACTACTAAACTAATATTAGATATAATGAAAAAAATTTGAAATATCTTCCTTATATCTTCTAAATATCCCCTTAACAGCATTAGAGACAGCGCGCGGCGAAGTTGCAGCCGGGGTCTCCCAGACCGTAAGCGTAGTAGCAGGGTTGAACAGTTTTTCTATTCTTAGAATAGTAATGTAGTAGTTTTTTGAAGTAAGCGATACTGTAGTCTCATAAAGAACTGTATGGACTCACGCTGGTAGGAACATTATGTATAAGTCTGATGAAAACGTGGCTGTTACAATCTGTAAAACCTTAGTAGAATTTTATGAGTTCTTGGTAGAAGTTTATGAGAGACTTTTCGTTCGGGGTCACCATTTATATAGGCGTATGTTACGCCTATATATTATAACAATTAAACCACACGTAAATTCACTTGGTGTATTTCAATAAACATAATATTAAACCTCGTGTTTAACTAAATTAAAATAACACGTCTCTATCGTACATGTCTCTGTCTGACGTCCATTGACATTACCTTCTTAATGTTTCGTGTCACCATACAATGTCGCCACAACCTAATTGTAAACATTATTGTAAATTGCGATAGTGAATTATGTATTTAGTTTTATTATTTAAATTAGGCACTGTAATAGCTCTAAACCATTTAGGGTGGTCGTGCTTATATTTGCGGGGTGGCTGGCAGGAAATGGCAAACCAAGAAAATGCAGTGGTCTTAGTAGCGTTCGTTTATTTATACTTATAGGTATTTTACACACACAAGTCTAGAGAGTCACACACAAAAGTATCTATCACGTCTTTACGAGTTTGCTTTTTGGCAATTCGAGTTAAAGAGTATTAAAATGTACTATTCGCAGGGAAATAACATTTTGTTGGAGTTACTAAGTCATAATTCGAGATACTGCGTAATTAGGGGTTCAGCGGAAGGGAATGGCGTTTATTTTCGATTTACTGAGGATTACGAATTAACGAGATTCGAGTTATAGAGATTCCACTATAGTTCTAACAAGTCTACAGTTCTAGCAAGTCTGTGCAAATATGAATACAGTCATTCTTTTGGTGGATTTTTAATCGATCATTTGTAGGAAAATGTAGTAAGCACCCGTCACAAATATATACAGCACCGTTCCTAAGCGGTAATTGTCGACTAACTAATTTTGATATTTTTTTAATAACAATAGTGCCCTCTGTTGCCTTCAGTGATATATAATAGGTTAATATGGCGATGCTTACGACATTTTGTGACACTTATATTTCGCATTAAATTCTAAACCAAAAACATTAATACTAATATTATTTATATTTTCCACCTTATATATGTCATTAATTTTTACTGGAAAAGTAATATTAGAAAAATCTAGTTTATGAACATTTTTATACCTATGACGATACTATCACAATAGGTATTTACAGGGTATAATCCTGACAACAATGCCCACTTAAAACTAACTATTCCTTACATTAATTACAGCTTTTTATTTTTTATATCTATGGGTAATTTTATATACGATGACACGAAGAGGATCTTTATTAACATTCATATCAATATTTTGAATATCTTTTAGACTCCAACCGCTATCTTTTTTCTCAAATTCACTAATTTTATTAGAAATTGAATCTTTAAGTGATGATAAAAATATATTTAGATCATCACCTAAACATAGTGTATAATTAAATGATTGAAAGTCAAAGATATTACATTTTTGGACTGTTGAATAAATTCAGCCTGTAAAATAAAATTAACCTTAAATATAGAGTTCTTTGATGCATTCCCTAATTAAAAATAAAATTGTGTCCGCGTAGAAGACGACTGCACCTCAGGTTGACCTCTGTCCTCCACCCACAGAAAAGACGCATCAGGTTGATGACTCGTACTCAGGATCTCTCTTCCTTTTTATACCACTACCACTTTGCACAACATGGAATTTTAAACACGTTTCTACATAGTCACTGAGATTGAGATTCCATTTGTAAATACCTCTCAATTCTCTCACTTTCTTCATACAATATTTAATCAAATGTTGTACTATGAAGCCAATTTTCATCTGCACTAATCTGAGACACAAAATATACTTCGCAAATAGACTTCATATTGACTTATAATGACTTGTTACACTTTGACACTGACTATGTTTACAGTATTATCACTGTATGTCCGCGACGTTTACTACTGGAGGTTGAAAATTAAACTAAAGAAAAATATTCTAACTATTTAAAAGTTAAATTGTTGATGTGATACATGACTTGTAAATAATGTGAATTCTAAGAGCCTTTTCGAAAACAATACTTACTTAAAGGTATATTTAATCTCACAAAAATATGGGTTTCTTAGGTATTAGAAAATTAAGTAATTTTAAAGCAAAAAAATCTCTATTATTTGTTTTCAAAGAAACATTTCTTGCAATCATTCTGGGATGCGATCTGTTTTGTAATTTCATATATAATATCACGTGTGTTTTGGTAATGTTTGTCTGTTTCACTGTAATATCTCATCCGGATGTCGACATTTTTCCAATAATCTGTCGGTGACATTTTCTTTAATTTCTCCATATCATATACCTTAATTTTTTGAGCTGTCTTGCTTTCGGGGCGTCATCTAGATTGGTGGAAATGCATGAGACACCGCCTTTAGATGCTCACGCTATACCTACAGGTGACACCATCTTAGGTTTTTTAATTTTATTTGGATTATCAAAAAAATCTTTAATATTGTTACTCCGTTTTCACGTGTCCACATAATATGAAGGGTTGCTCATGCCACTCTCTTTCTCCTCCCTAAGACCGGCATTATAATAATGCTTTAATGTGTAATCCCCGGTACACAAATCGGTTGTAGTGAACTGGAACAAGTTAATTTAATTATTTAAAATCTTGTTGCACATTGTGCAATATGCTTGCATCGGTAATACCCCATCTATTTGATCATTAGACTCCGAAAATAAATAGTGTTGGTGACATGGTGTAAAATATGGTATTATATCACAATCGTTGATCAGCGAATTATATAGTTTATTGGCTATATACCACATGTGAATAAAGCGGTTATACCTGCTTAACAAAACAGATTTCTCTATTGATTTTATTTCATCACTAATTAGAGACATTATATCTTGGGTAACGTTAATGAACATACAATGACTAAGAAATTAATTAAAAATGTCTCAACAAAAGCCGCATGAGCGATCGCCCTGAAAATTTTATGGCTTACTTATGATATATTGAGGTAACTTAAGCTAAAGTTTCGTTAAGCTAAGATGATTATTAATAACTTAAAAAAATTCGAGAAATTTCTTGCATTTCTTAGATTTTTTTATAAACAATAGCCATTTCAACATGGTTAATTGAAAAAACGGGGTATTAAAACTCACATATCTTGTGTATTTTTTTATTGCGAACAACTTTAGTCTAATGAGATTTTGGCCTAAAACCCTCAGATTCCAAGTTATTCGTGCAAACGTAAAAATAAATACGCATTTTTCATATAAAAATCATATTTTGTTGATTTGAACAACGAAGCGGGTACCTTCGAGGGGGCGCAACCCACGGATCTATATTCTATGTCGTACAAAGAATCCGAAAAAAAATTTTTTAGCGTTACGTCACGTGCATCCACTCTGAAACAGCACCCGACTGCTCTAGAACTAACCCATGAGTCATGGGTAGTAATTATTATTTAATCTATGGTCATGGGCCATAACACTAAAGATTAGCTCGTTAGATTCTATTCTTTGGTGGTTGTTCCACTTTTCGTAGTCAATGTGATTAGCAATGCACACCCTTATAATAATCATCAATCCCTTGACCTGTACTGCTCTCCATCATCTTTCGAGTGAGAATGGTTAAGCCTTAAGTGAGGGACTTCGACCTTAATGTCTCCTATGCGGCAGATTCTTTTAAGGTTTTTGAAGACGGAGTTACCCGCCTCTGAGTTGGAAAGGGTGAGGACGACCATGTCTAATGGGTCCTTTGTTTGGGAGTGGGACATTCGGTGGACGTGTTCGACCGGGAAGCCCTGGTTGGCGACGTCCGTCATGATCTCAACCGTGTTGAGTTCTTTTGGGACGTCGCGTATCACGGCGCGGATTTTGCGATCCTCCGGGAGCGAGTAGGTATGGAAGGGAATTTTCATCTCGTCTAAGAGACGAGTGAGGGATCTGAATTCGTCGGACGTGGGGGTAATAATTTTAATTGCCTACTGCGCTTTAGCGAGCGAGGCAGAGGTAAACGTAATTTTCCTACTGTTGCAGAGACGACTTACGTCGTTCCACTTTGACTTGTCCCTGAGGAACACGGACGGGGGGGTGCGCGGTTTGGTAGCGGGGGGGGGGGGGGCGTCTCGGCGGGGATCGCGTGATTCATATCAATATTTTGAATATCTTTTAGACTCCAACCGCTATCTTTTTTCTCAAATTCACAAATTTTATTAGAAATTGAATCTTTAAGTGATGATAAAAATATATTTAGATCATCACCTAAACATAGTGTATAATTAAATGATTGAAAGTCAAAGATATTACATTTTTGTACTGTTGAATAAATTCAGCCTGTAAAATAAAATTAACCTTAAATATAGAGTTCTTTGATGCATTCCCTAATTAAAAATAAAATTGTGTCCGCGTAGAAGACGACAGCACCTCAGGTTGACCTCTGTCCTCCACCCACAGAGAAGACGCATCAGGTTGATGACTCGTACTCAGGATCTCTCTTCCTTTTTATACCACTACCACTTTGCACAACATGGAATTTTAAACACGTTTCTACATAGTCACTGAGATTGAGATTCCATTTGTAAAGACCTCTCAATTCTCTCACTTTCTTCATACAATATTTAATCAAATGTTGTACTATGAAGCCAATTTTCATCTGCACTAATCTGAGACACAAAATATACTTCGCAAATAGACTTCATATTGACTTATAATGACTTGTTACACTTTGACACTGACTATGTTTACAGTATTATCACTGTATGTCCGCGACGTTTACTACTGGAGGTTGAAATTTAAACTGAAGAAAAATATTCTAACTATTTAAAAGTTAAATTGTTGATGTGATACATGACTTGTAAATAATGTGAATTCTAAGAGCCTTTTCGAAAACAATACTTACTTAAAGGTATATTTAATCTCACAAAAATATGGGTTTCTTAGGTATTAGAAAATTAAGTTGTCGGTGACATTTTCTTTAATTTCTCCATATCATATACCTCAATTTTTTGAGCTGTCTTGCTTTCGGGGCGTCATCTAGATTGGTGGAAATGCATGAGACACCGCCTTTAGATGCTCACGCTATACCTACAGGTGACACCATCTTAGGTTTTTTAATTTTATTTGGATTATCAAAAAAATCTTTAATATTGTTACTCCGTTTTCACGTGTCCACATAATATGAAGGGTTGCTCATGCCACTCTCTTTCTCCTCCCTAAGACCGGCATTATAATAATGCTTTAATGTGTAATCCCCGGTACACAAATCGGTTGTAGTGAACTGGAACAAGTTAATTTAATTATTTAAAATCTTGTTGCACATTGTGCAATATGCTTGCATCAGTAATACCCCATCTATTTGATCATTAGACTCCGAAAATAAATAGTGTTGGTGACATGGTGTAAAATATGGTATTATATCACAATCGTTGATCAGCGAATTATCTAGTTTATTGGCTGTATACCACATGTGAATAAAGCGGTTATACCTGCTTAACAAAACAGATTTCTCTATTGATTTTATTTCATCACTAGTTAGAGACATTATATCTTGGGTAACGTTAATGAACATACAATGACTAAAAAATTAATTAAAAATGTCTCAACAAAAGCCGCATGAGCGATTGCCCTGAAAACTTTATGGCTTACTTATGATATATTGAGTAAGCTAAAGTTTCGTTAAGCTAAGATGATTATTAATAACTTTAAAAATATCGAGAATTTTCTTGCATTTCTTAGATTTTTTTATAAACAATAGCCATTTCAACATGGTTAATTGAAAAAACGGGGTATTAAAACACACATATCTTGTGTATTTTTTTATTGCGAACAACTTTTGTCTAATGAGATTTTGGCCTAAAACCCTCAAGATTCCAAGTTATTCGTGCAAACGTAAAAATAAATACGCATTTTTCATATAAAAATCATATTTTTTGGTTTGAACAACGAAGCGGGTACCTTCGAGGGGGCGCAACCCACGGATCTATATTCTATATCGTACAAAGAATCCGAAAAAAAATTTTTTAGCGTTACGTCACGTCCATCTACTCTGAAACAGCACAGGACTGCTCTAGAACTAACCCATGAGTCATGGGTAGTAATTATTATTTAATCCATGGTCATGGGCCATAACACTAAAGATTAGCTCGTTAGATTCTATTCTTTGGTGGTTGTTCCACTTTTCGGAATCAATGTGATTAACAATGCACACCCTTATAATAATCATCAATCCCTTGACCTGTACTGCTCTCCATCATCTTTTGAGTGAGAATGGTTAAGCCTTAAGTGAGGGACTTCGACCTTAATGTCTCCTATGCGGCAGATTCTTTTAAGGTTTTTGAAGACGGAGTTACCCGCCTCTGAGTTGGAAAGGGTGAGGACGACCATGTCTAATGGGTCCTTTGTTTGGGAGTGGGACATTCGGTGGACGTGTTCGACCGGGAAGCCCTGGTTGGCGACGTCCGTCATGATCTCAACCGTGTTGAGTTCTTTTGGGACGTCGCGTATCACGGCGCGGATTTTGCGATCCTCCGGGAGCGAGTAGGTATGGAAGGGAATTTTCATCTCGTCTAAGAGACGAGTGAGGGATCTGAATTCGTCGGACGTGGGGGTAATAATTTTAATTGCCTACTGCGCTTTAGCGAGCGAGGCAGAGGTAAACGTAATTTTCCTACTGTTGCAGAGACGACTTACGTCGTTCCACTTTGACTTGTCCCTGAGGAACACGGACGGGGGGGTGCGCGGTTTGGTAGCGGGGGGGGGGGGGGGCGTCTCGGCGGGGATCGCGTGATTCATATCAATATTTTGAATATCTTTTAGACTCCAACCGCTATCTTTTTTCTCAAATTCACAAATTTTATTAGAAATTGAATCTTTAAGTGATGATAAAAATATATTTAGATCATCACCTAAACATAGTGTATAATTAAATGATTGAAAGTCAAAGATATTACATTTTTGTACTGTTGAATAAATTCAGCCTGTAAAATAAAATTAACCTTAAATATAGAGTTCTTTGATGCATTCCCTAATTAAAAATAAAATTGTGTCCGCGTAGAAGACGACAGCACCTCAGGTTGACCTCTGTCCTCCACCCACAGAGAAGACGCATCAGGTTGATGGCTCGTACTCAGGATCTCTCTTCCTTTTTATACCACTACCACTTTGCACAACATGGAATTTTAAAAACGTTTCTACATAGTCACTGAGATTGAGATTCCATTTGTAAAGACCTCTCAATTCTCTCACTTTCTTCATACAATATTTAATCAAATGTTGTACTATGAAGCCAATTTTCATCTGCACTAATCTGAGACACAAAATATACTTCGCAAATAGACTTCATATTGACTTATAATGACTTGTTACACTTTGACACTGACTATGTTTACAGTATTATCACTGTATGTCCGCGACGTTTACTACTGGAGGTTGAAATTTAAACTGAAGAAAAATATTCTAACTATTTAAAAGTTAAATTGTTGATGTGATACATGACTTGTAAATAATGTGAATTCTAAGAGCCTTTTCGAAAACAATACTTACTTAAAGGTATATTTAATCTCACAAAAATATGGGTTTCTTAGGTATTAGAAAATTAAGTTGTCGGTGACATTTTCTTTAATTTCTCCATATCATATACCTCAATTTTTTGAGCTGTCTTGCTTTCGGGGCGTCATCTAGATTGGTGGAAATGCATGAGACACCGCCTTTAGATGCTCACGCTATACCTACAGGTGACACCATCTTAGGTTTTTTAATTTTATTTGGATTATCAAAAAAATCTTTAATATTGTTACTCCGTTTTCACGTGTCCACATAATATGAAGGGTTGCTCATGCCACTCTCTTTCTCCTCCCTAAGACCGGCATTATAATAATGCTTTAATGTGTAATCCCCGGTACACAAATCGGTTGTAGTGAACTGGAACAAGTTAATTTAATTATTTAAAATCTTGTTGCACATTGTGCAATATGCTTGCATCGGTAATACCCCATCTATTTGATCATTAGACTCCGAAAATAAATAGTGTTGGTGACATGGTGTAAAATATGGTATTATATCACAATCGTTGATCAGCGAATTATCTAGTTTATTGGCTGTATACCACATGTGAATAAAGCGGTTATACCTGCTTAACAAAACAGATTTCTCTATTGATTTTATTTCATCACTAGTTAGAGACATTATATCTTGGGTAACGTTAATGAACATACAATGACTAAAAAATTAATTAAAAATGTCTCAACAAAAGCCGCATGAGCGATTGCCCTGAAAACTTTATGGCTTACTTATGATATATTGAGTAAGCTAAAGTTTCGTTAAGCTAAGATGATTATTAATAACTTTAAAAAATTCGAGAATTTTCTTGCATTTCTTAGATTTTTTTATAAACAATAGCCATTTCAACATGGTTAATTGAAAAAACGGGGTATTAAAACACACATATCTTGTGTATTTTTTTATTGCGAACAACTTTTGTCTAATGAGATTTTGGCCTAAAACCCTCAAGATTCCAAGTTATTCGTGCAAACGTAAAAATAAATACGCATTTTTCATATAAAAATCATATTTTTTGGTTTGAACAACGAAGCGGGTACCTTCGAGGGGGCGCAACCCACGGATCTATATTCTATATCGTACAAAGAATCCGAAAAAAAATTTTTTAGCGTTACGTCACGTCCATCTACTCTGAAACAGCACACGACTGCTCTAGAACTAACCCATGAGTCATGGGTAGTAATTATTATTTAATCCATGGTCATGGGCCATAACACTAAAGATTAGCTCGTTAGATTCTATTCTTTGGTGGTTGTTCCACTTTTCGGAATCAATGTGATTAACAATGCACACCCTTATAATAATCATCAATCCCTTGACCTGTACTGCTCTCCATCATCTTTTGAGTGAGAATGGTTAAGCCATTGTAAGCTCTTTTAACAATGGAACAAAATGTGACTTGATGAGGTATTCCGTGATGACGAAATATTCCAGTCCATAAAAGCCCAGAAATCCACAAAGTATGGTCTATCTCTTCTAGAAAAGTATGCTGCCATAGACTCCCTCGTTCATTAAAAGACTATATACGAATACAAATATATTTATTATATAAAAGTTTTTACAAAAACTTGACCCAAGTTAGAAATTTGTATCTCTAACCAGCACCAAAATAAAACTACCTTTATTGACAATACTTTAAACACACCTTTATAATTTGTATTATAAAACCGTGCTTAGGCCCGCCCTCTCTAAACAGATACATGGGACAGAGATCCTCAGTACTCGTTTATTAGTACCTGTCTATGTACAAGGATCACTATCTCGCAACACACAGGTATCTCCAAGCACTACACTGACTAATGACTGTTCGGATACCTGAGGAACTGGCCCATGACACGAAAGATTTGCTTGTTCGATTCCATTCTTTGATGGTTGTTCCATTTCTCGTAATCAATGTGATTGGCAATGCACACCCTTGTATAATCATCAATCCCTTGACTCGTACTGCTCTCCATCATCTTTTGAGTGACAGTGGTTAAGCCATTGTAGCCCTTTAAACAACGGAACAAAATGTGACTCCCGCCACCTCCACGACATCAGGGAATATAATCGTCCAATACTCTTTAGTTCTCTTTCTTTTGCCTTTTATAAGATCTTCTTTAGTGAGACCATGTTGATCTACTTCGGTTAAAAACTCTGGCCATACGGCTCGTATGAGAGTTTCAGGCTCTCTTGACAATTTCAAACATGCATGCATATGATGTGCAAAGGTGGAAGGAGTGACACTAGGTGGCGCTATGTACAGGGAAGTGGCGACGTCATTGAATTTATCGATATCGATTAAAAATAAACTATCGACGTCATAGTGATGTATACTAAGGTATGTTTTCTTATAAAGTGTATTTTTTGACTTTTCTTATTTGGTAAACAATTTTTGTATGTCTTTTTATTGTAAAATTATTTAAGAAGACACGCGTTTACCAAATAAGATAAGTCAAACAAAATACTCTTTAGGTAGGTATTTAATTTTTAAATAAAAAACAATATTTATTCAAAACTTACTTTTTATTAATTTCTTATATGCTAACATTTGAATTTTAGTCACTCATTATCAAGTAAATTTGATTGGGCTTCACTATTGGGATCCAGTAGCCCTGGTTGGGCTGTTTCACACACCATGAGGAAGTTACAAAAAAATCATGTACATATGTATTAAACTTTTATTTTTTAATTGGACCAAAAATATAAATAAGATACTGGATCCCAATAGTGAAGCCCAATCAAATTTACTTGATTTAACAAGTTCTCTTTAACAAATTCACCAATATATTTTTTTTTAATATTTTCTAACTAATGTAAGTGACTAGTTTGTTAAAAGTAATTATTAAATTTTCACAAGGATGTTTTAAATTGCGCTCTTTTAAAAATTGTCTTTCCCTGTGGGAAACATATCTGTGGCCATTCAAAATTTCTTTGGTTAAAATTGTTTTTCTGCATTGTTTGCAATTAATTGCCCATAAAATTTTAGGATAGGAATAGATTTGAGGAACTATAATTTTACTCATTCCAGCTACTTTATTTTCGTAAGTTAAAAGAGGTACGTGTGAAACTGCGACTAAATCCTCGGCGCGTGGCTTTGTACCTACATTTAACGATAGGCATATCAGCTAGAACAGCGTTACTTGGAGAAATTATTTTTATTACACCCATTATATGCACAGTATTATGCCCATTAATTGTGACAACATTAATGTCTGCATTATCTGCAGCTGCAGCATACTGTAAAATCACATCAGCCTGCGAAAGAATACGAGGTTGAGGATGATAAACAGTTGACACTTCATACGTCACAGCATCGCTATATGGAGCACAAAATCTAAAACTTGTTAAAACATCTAGTAATCTTTTTGAGGCATATCTTCTATGAATTTCGAGAGCTGTAAGGCAACCCGTTAAGAAAGAAAAAAAATCTATGAAGGAATACAGAAAGGCTATTAAAGGTAGCAGCTGTGACGAAAACGATTGGGCGCATTACACTCATTATAGCATGGGCTATGGCTGTATATTTTGCTAATTATTGTTAAAGATTTACTTTTCGTGGTAATTACAATATTGCTCCCATACCGAGCAATAAATTTTCTTATTATCGTTTTATCGTCTGGAACGTAATCTTTCAACTCCGTGAACGTAAATTGACAATTGTCATTATTTTCTAAATAATAAAAAACATTGTCCACGGCAAACCTAATATTTTCATCCAATGGACGGCCTGCATCAGCCTTTCCACTGACTAATAAAAATTGGAGAAACATTTATCATGATACTTAGCTTCGACAGATACTAAGTCATACTCAAAGTTCACACGCTCCCTTGTCTCAATTTCATCATGGTTAAAAAAATTGATCTTCGGGACTTATACCTATCACACAACTACCATAATAGTTATCTTTTCAACCATGGGACTCAAAGTAGAATAAACAAAATAAAATTTCTTGTAGCACTCAAAACCTGTATAGAAAGAAATAGCCTGGTCATCAAATATAAATCTGTTTATACATCCATATACATGTTCAATGTTGACTTGTGTACATTTATGGACAGAAGAATTGTTAGTATTATCATGAGGCACAGGGACACTGTCTGTGGTAGTGTTTACTTCAACCTCAACTGCTATATCTGATACAGCTGTCGAAGAACTTCCCTGCATAACATCAGTTTCTCTTACACTAAAATTAAGTTTCCTTTGAGATCTCATCTGAAGGCGCGTACGTCGTTCTTTTGATAACGTTGATTCTGGTTTAGTGAAAGAGAATATAGTAGCAGTCCGCGTTAGATTTTTTTTATTGAAGGTACGAGTTATATTACCTTTTTTGTGTTAATCCACTAATTCAACTCGTGGCGCGCCCTTGGAAATCAATTTAATTTTATCATCAAAAGATAACGTAGAAAAACCGGTAGATTTTAATTTATTTAAACAAACTTCACCCAAGCAAGTCTCACAGGTATATATTTCCATTTTATAATGATTTTATACTTAATACAAAAAACTTACATTACTCAATAACTTGCGCAAACATAAAACAGAAACTTAGCATAGAAACAATATGGCGAATGGCGAACTAAAGAAATTGCACTCACAAAATAATAATTGTCTTTGTCAATCCGACTACAATAAGTTAACGCTCGTCCCTCTGTAATTAAAGCATTTGCAAGGGTATTTGACGGCTTCTCAATTGAAACGGGTTAACTAGGAGGCAGTTGATAGAGAGATTTATAAGCGTGATGCTACTGGAAAGAGTATTTCATGGGAGAGTTCCTTTTTTCTTTGTGTTTTTATATTCTCCCAACATCTTTTCAAATGCTAGCTATTCCTTTTCGAGACATACGGCTGAGTATTGAAGGCCACAGTTAATTCCATCCATGCTGCTTCTTGAATATTATATTCTGGGGTGTGTTCTTTTATCTTCAATTATTGGCCGCTCCCTCATCAAAGCGACGACGCATTAGTTCTCTTTCTGATTAACTAAACGGTGCCTTTTTTGGGCAGAAAATTTAAAGTTTATTTAAATCGTATAATATCGATGGTCATAAGTTGACACCTCTTAACTAACAGTACTCAAACTTGAGACGAAGAAAACTATTTATTTTAAAAATAATATATCAAAAATTAAATTCAAAGTCCTGATGGTACATAATCAAATTGATGTGTGGACATGTTTTTAAACGAAATCAACAAAAATACTATATTCTTCGAAATAAAATTAAAAATATGCATTTACGAGTTGTCAATATAAAAAAATCTTAAATATTCTACACTTACGAGGTAACAATACCAGTTTTTTTATACAATTTTCTGTCGTAGATAGACATTGTCTTATACATTTTGTGCGGTAAATTATCGTAAAGTGAATGATAATCAGTAGGAATCACTTGCTTTAATTCCTGCGGGTCTTTAAATTTTTGGGCAGTTAATGGAAGCGGTTCCTGTAAAAACGGTTCGTAATTAGATATAGGAAAATAAATATTATATCTTGCCCGGTTTGGTAACACAGTATAGTCATCATTAAAATCAGTTTTGTAACTAATAGATCCGTCAGAATTGTGTAAAAGAGATTTCAGGTCAGTTACACAAGCATCTACCCCTTTTTTACCAGGCGGAATACCTCATGACCTCATGACCTTCGGATCGTCGTAGTTCTTGACGAAATCATACTTCAACACCTTAACTTCAGTCAAAGTAAAAAATGCTGTACTAGCTTCGTAAAATTGTGCCGTTTGATCGTTATCTCTTCATACATAACATACTTCGTACACAAATCTTTGAGTTGTTGATCGTGAATAAAAAATTTTTAACATCTAAAGGTTATTTTATATACGATGATCCACGAAGAGGATCGAATTTATTAACATTTATATCAATATTTTGAATTTATTTTAGACTCCAACCACTATCCTTTTTCTCAAATTCGCTATTTTATTTGAAATCACGTCTTTTAGTGATGACAGAAACATATTTAGTTCATCTCCTAAACATAGTGTGTAATTAAATGTTTAGAAGTTAGGAAGTTCGCAGCTGTATGTCGTCTCAGTCACCTCAGTCGCACTCGCTACTTCTTCTGGCGCTTAGGCCTGGCGCCGCTTGTGTTCTGGCTTTCACCACCGCTCCTGGGCGCTGGGGCCCCGAAGGCACCGGCCTTCCTGGGTGGGACGACTCCATTTAGCTCCTCCAACTAATTTAGAATAAGATTGTATCTGCAATAGAATTTAAAAATATTTCAGGTGTTTCGTATTGATTGGATGACTTCCTAATTGGATAAGTTATTTTATGGTTACAATTCTACAACCAAAAGCGGACTCTATTATATTGACATTTGATAGATGATGCTGTCTTAACATGGTTGTGATAATATCTTTGGTTTACATGTTCCTTGTAGATTTCTATTACTAGCTTCTGAAACTTCTACGCGGGTCCGCTCTAATTTATTGCAAATTTCAGTCAATATTGATTTATCAGTATCACTTGTTGTTCTATTTTTTTATTTATTTATTAAGAAAACCAACAGCTCAGCATTCAAGTATCTGGTGTAAAGTTTGAATGGTTGTTTTCAAGTTTTCCTGCAATGTAATGGTCGCTCCTGCTGTAGTGCATTTCACCAGTTTTAAATTACCGACGATTTCATCTGTTTCCTTTTTAATGAAACAATTCACATCGTACACTATTTTTTTTCGGCATTTTTTTTCCACTACGAAACGAAAAAAAAGGTATCAAAATGAGAGAGGACGCAAGACGTGCGAACGGGATGCGTTTATTACGGAAGGCAACTGATCAACTAATAACGCGCCTCTCCCGTTGCGCCTCACTCCTCCCGCCAAATAGACCCGAAAATCGTCGACTACTGCGCATTCAAGGTCAGCGCTCATAATCTGTACCTTGCGAACTTTATGCTCCCTTCATGCAGAAGATGTCGATGACTCAGATTGAACTATCTCCCCCGTCCGTATAAGTTAATTACTTGTACTCGCCTCTGCTTCTCCTCCTTTTCATACCATGACCACATTGTATGATATGATTTTTCAGACTCCTTCCACATTCTCACTGATATCACATAGTTGCCTATCATATTGAGAGTCCATTTGCAAGGATCTCTCAATTATTTCACTTGCTTCATACAACAATTGATCATATGTTGCATTATGAAGCGAATATTCGTCCACAATAATGTTGGACACAAAATAAGCGCTTAGACAAACTTCTTCACTAATGCACTGCATATTTGTTAATATTGTGATTATATTATAAATTAAAATATAATGTATTTTTACATTTTTAAATTGTTACCATATTTGAAGGTTTTATCCTCAGTCAATTTTTGAATCCGACTGGACTGCTTAACAATTTTCAAGTTTTTTTAAGCTTATTTAACAATTGTTTTTCTCTTGGTGAGAGGTCTTTCACATTCTTTGGATATTTGAACCTGAAAAGGAATAATTACAGATATGTTTTGATGCATATTCACGATTTAATAATGTGCGTTTTATTTTTGGCCATGTGCACTTCGCACCCTTTTAAAAAGGAAAAGCAATTAAGTCAAGAATACATTTTTAATTTATTTTCCCAAGTCTGATTTTTTTAATATATGTTTATAATGTTTCAACACAATGCACCATAATATTTTTTAAGCTTCTGTGCATTGTGTTTTATTCTCGAAAATCTGTCAATATGTGTATTGGTTCAATATTTTCTGGCAAAAACATATTATTGCAAGTAATGCATGTATTGTTTTGGTTTTTAATAATATAGGCTTTTGATTCCTCCACTTCAGTGGACTTAATTTTTTTTTCCAAATTAAATCGCAAATCTATTTGATTTAACTGTTCTACATGAAAAGTAGAAAGATATTGGCTGTTTCCACTTCTTTCTAACTCCTGCAATCATAAACACAAGTGCATTGCACGCCACTTCATTATTTATACCATAATTAGTTACATGGTCTTGAAACCCGTTAATGTAATCCATTTTTTATTATACATGAAGTGCTTACTTATTCCCATCTCATCAAAACTTAATATTCATAAATTCTCGGCTTCCAATTGCGATTTTGCCATGTTAGACAGCCTAGCAAATAAATCATTTATACCAGGTTTTAAAAGCACTGTATTTAATAAATTATTTAAAGTACCTTGAGAGGGCAATGCACAGAATCGTCGTAACATTCTGTTGGTTGCTGGAGACTTCTTGTACACAGACAATGCCAATATTTTGCCTTCTAAATTGTATCGCCTTTCTTTTATTTTTCTTGTACAATTTTGTTCAATAATAATTTCTGACAAAAACATATTATTGCAAGTACTGCATGTATTGTTTTGGTTTTTAATAATATAGGCTTGGGCCTCAGGAGAAGCATACTCTACCACTTATGATATTACCACTGACGAAAAAAAATAAAAACAATTAAAAACGTGAAATTTTCGTTTTTATTTTTTTCTCAAAAACGGTTTGAGATATTGAGCTATTTTTTGCGGCACAGTACGGCACAAACGCAACACAATATAGCACAATTAACGAAAATACACATTTCAAAAAGTGCGGGGCTAAATTCGACCTTTATCTGTAAAAAAATGATAGTGATTGGATCGCTTTCAAGTTACGCAATTAGGGTGCTGCTGCAGAAATAAGTTTTAGCACCTCCTCGAGGTTCACTAAACACTCGTCGACATCTTCACCCCACACTATAACATCATCAATGTACACTTCTGCGCACTTATGGATAACAGGTGCTAAAATCTCTGTCATTGCCCGTTGGAAAACAGCCGGTGCGTTACACAACCCAAAACTCATCATACGGTATTGATAATGACCGTCTGGTGTGATGAACCCTGTAAATGGTCTAGATGACTCTGCGATTTTGATCTGATGGTATCCATTTGCCAAGTCCAGACAGCAAAAGACCGACTTATTCACCAATCTGTCTAACAAATCTTGAATGATTGGTAATGGATACCTCTCCTTTTCAGTAATTTTGTTGAGTGCTCTGTAATCAATACACATACGATAACCTCCGTCTTTCTTCTTGACTAGTATAACCGGACTTGAAAAGGGTGACTTGGAACGTCTCAATAATGCCCGCCTTTAACAATTCTGCCACAGTGTGTCTTACTATGTCTCTTTCATGAAATGACATCCGGTACGGTTTGTAATTAATAACTTTATTCTCTGTTAATTTTATGGTCATTTCCACCTCACAATTTCCTAATGCCACTCCATCACCAGAAAAACAGTTGGCATATACATGAAGTAGTTCATTCAAAGCGTTCATATGAGTCTTGGTTAAATTATCCCCAATCTTCAATAATTTCTCTTTATATTGTTGAACATCTACTAACTCTGCTCGAGCAATACAATCTGCACTATCTAGTAGCACTATACCTTTAGTCTTGTTTATAAGTTTTATAAGCATGTGTCCATTTTGGCTTTCTACTTCTTCACTTATTACATCTTTCTCAAACAAGGGTTTCCTCTGTTCACTTTGTCGCAATTTTATAGTTCCACTGACAATAGGGTCAGACCTCACAACAATTTTATTAATTCCAGGGCTCAAGGTTACATCTGTTTGTGGATAAAGACGAATTTTCTTCAAGTTTTCACATAACTCTTCTAGATCAAATGAAAATTCATCATATATATTAAGTTCCGTAGAAGTTTTCAGTACCACAATATTTGGTGCCTCGGTGAAAGGTTGTCCGACTAAAATATCAAATTTCTGCACTCTGTCAGGCACAACATAGAACTCACTGAGTTTTTCAACACCCTCAATCGTCAACAAAGCAGTGACAACACCCAAAGGCAAGGTTAAAGCATCCCCATAGCCTTTAATAATCATCAAATTATTCATAGTGTGTTCTAACTTCAACATATTACTAAAACTCTGCCTCATGGTATTACATGAACTGCCAAAATCAATAAATGCATCAGCAGGGTGCCCGTTTATCAGTGCCGTCTTGTAATATTTTTGGTCTGAGAAATCCGAGCACACAGTATGAATTCTTCTGGTCGTTTTATCCTGCATTCCTCAAGTTTATGTCCTTTGATGTTGCAAAATGTGCAATGTTTATCTTTATTCCTTTTCCGGTAACAATCAGCTTCCACATGGCCAACCTTATTACAAAAGAAGCATTTCTTGTCGTTCTTCTTATTGAGAGTACACACCCTAGCCTTGTGGCCTGTTCTGTCACAAGTGAAACACTTGACAGGTTTGTTTGGCTGAAGCTTGCTGCCTGATGTGCCACCTGGAAGACTTTGTGAAGACAGAGCAGTTGATGTCTTCACATTAGCCAAATATCTCAGCAGTGAGGTGGTGTCATGACATCCTGCAGATACGGCACCTACTTCCATCAATTTGTCGCCAAGCGTGCCAATAATTGCCTCGCAGGTCACTTCATCAACCATGTTGCATGACATCCCTATTCCCAGTTTCTCGTAATAAAATTTTATAGGGTCCTCACTGGGCTCTCTTACCCTATTCACTAGTTCCCTTATTTGGGCCAATTTATTTTTAGTATATGGGAACGCTTTTATTAGTTTGGCCTTCCATTCTTCCCACTTCATACCATAGGACACCTGTCGCTCATACCACCCCTTTGCATAGCCTCCCAATTTGGCGGTACAGTTACAAATGAGGGTTGTTTCATCCCACCCATGCATGCGACCAACACCTTCTAAATTCCTTATCCAGTGCTCCACAGAGACCGAAGAAGATTGCGGGTCAAATTCTGGGATGAAGTCATTGCGGCCAACATACCTAATCTTTGTATTGGTAGTTGTTGCTCCACTTTCATTTATGGCTTCACATACTGGTGTTGGTGTAGACATAGAAATTTCATCCACGGCAGACAAAGTAGCTGAGTTAACATTAGGTTGAGTTTGACTCCTCCGCAGCTCTCTAACTATACTTTCCAAAGACTCAATTCTACTATCCTTTCTTTTCAACTCCTTCCTATACTTTCTCTTCCTATGGTGTCTTTCATGGTTAGTATCTGATGAACTAGTACTATTACTATCTGAGCAGTGTCTTCTCTTGTGCCGGCCCATCATAGAGATTATTCACGAATATAGATACAACACTTCAGTTATCTTACACAGTTTATGCATAGACACACTAGAAAAATATACAAATACAAAGTCAGTTATTTCAGAAAGCCACTATTAAATGAATAAGTATGAATAAGTTTTACACAGTTTATGCACAGACACACTAGAAAATATACAAGTACAAAGTGAATTATTTCAGAAAGCCACTATTAAATTAATAAGTATGAATAAGTTTTACACAGTTTATGCACAGCTACTAAACTAAAAGTTTATATGTATAGTTTACTTGTTAAAGTTCAGATAGCAAAACTATTTAAGTATATAATATACAACTTAAAAGAAACTTACAAAATATGGCAACAACACCAACACTATTTTTATAAATATATATATTGTACTGTTTGTAGGCGGTGATTTTATCGCACTTCTGAAATCTGTTAGAGATTAAAATATCCGTTTCCACTAATTAAACATTTATTCACATTTCACAGAACAAGTAACGAAATACTATATTCATTTTCTAAACTACGCCACAACTACGCGTCCATAATAGTCTGTCACGCGTCTCGGTATATCACACCCACGCCGAGTTGTTCGCCGCTCTAGTGCGGGGCACGATATCTAGTGTTGTGCGGTGTGGCGCAATCAACTGACTGATCTATCACTTGAGAGGGCAATGCACAGAATCGTCGTAACATTCTGTTGGTTGCTGGAGACTTCTTGTACACAGACAATGCCAATATTTTGCCTTCTAAATTGTATCGCCTTTCTTTTATTTTTCTTGTACAATTTTGTTCAATAATAATTTCTGACAAAAACATATAATTGCAAGTACTGCATGTATTGTTTTGGTTTTTAATAATATAGGCTTGGGCCTCAGGAGAAGCATACTCTACCACTTCGGTTGCATCTGCTATAGCTGTCAAAGCGGACTCTAACTCTACATGGACATCGTCTGTCTCAACCCCAAGATTTGATTCCTCCACTTCAGTGGACTTTAAATTTTTTTTCAAATTAAATCAGCAAATCTATTTGATTTCACTGTTCTAGATGAAAAGTAGAAAGATATTGGCTGTTTCCACTTCTTTCTAACTCCTGCAATCATAAACACAAGTGCATTGCACGCCACTTCATTATTTATACCATAATTAGTTACATGGTCTTGAAACCCGTTAATGTAATCCATTTTTTTATTATACATGAAGTGTTTACTTATTCCCATCTCATCAAAACTTAATATTCATAAATTCTCGGCTTCCAATTGCGATTTTGCCATGTTAGACAGCCCAGCAAATAAATCATTTATACCAGGTTTTAAAAGCACTGTATTTAATAAATTATTTAAAGTACCTTGAGAGGGCAATGCACAGAATCGTCGTAACATTCTGTTGGTTGCTGGAGACTTCTTGTACACAGACAATGCCAATATTTTGACTTCTAAATTGTATCGCCTTTTATTTTTCTTGTACAATTTTTTATCAGACTTTGTAATGAAATTATAAAGTAAGGCACGTAGTGAAATTATAAAAAAAATAATTAAGGTTTGATTCCTCCACTTCAGTGGACTTTAATTTTTTTTTAAATTGTCGGCTACTATTGCCGAATCTTCTTCGCAATTTGTTGCCCTACCCGCATGACGAAGATTACTAAATAATTTATGTTTTTATCCCGGCTATCAATTGTTCAATATTGGGGTTTGAATTTAAACCACAGCTATATCGAATGCAACCAAAACAATTTTCTAAGACATCTTGATTCAGGTGTCTGGTAGATAGGCTTCTAATACCCATTACATTGTTTTAATATGTTGTAGGTTTTGGTAGATTTTGTAGGAAAACACTACATTTGAGAACGGCAACACTATTGTTTGTTAAATGTCAAAGTCAAAGAATACAGATGATCTTTTTTCTGTACCAACATCTCAAAGGTACTGAACTAAGTTTATAAAGTATTAAGGTTATTGTTTTTCCTGTTTGAACACTAATCTTACATTATAATTTGTCGAGTATTTTTACCTGTTGTGTGCTTTGCTGTCCTGAAGTAGTAGGAATCGGTACAATATGTTGATCTGATTACCTCCACAAACCAGAGGTTAACTGACATATTATGTCATTGCTATTAGAGAGTGGCACCAGGCTCCATACATTTTTGCCTATTGTCCTTTATCCTCAAAAGGATAATATTTTCATTTTTGTTTTCAATTTTCTTTTCGTTTCTTCCTCCATTAAATTTATGTTTTCAAATACTGTGTATCTTTTGATGCATATATAAAAGCAAGATTTGATAATATGCGCTTTATTTTTAGCCGTGTGCACTTCGCGCCCTTTTAGAAAGGAAAAATCCACCTCTGAAGACAGGATGGAGTAAATTTTTAATTTAATTTTATTTTCCCAAGTCTGATTTTTTAAATATATGTTTATCAAATTTGCACTTGTTTCAACAGAATGCACCATACTTTTATTTACATATTTTAAGCTTCTGTACATTGTGTTGTATTCTCGAAAATTGTAAATAATTATGTGTAAGGGTTCAATATTTTCTATCAAAAACATATTATTGCAAGTACTGCATGTATTGTTTTGGTTTTAATAATGAACACATATGCACAGGCTGCATCTGCTATAGCTGTTAAAACGGAGTCTACATGGACAACGTCTGTCTCAACCCCAAGATTTGATTCATCCACTTCAGATAATTTTGCAAAAAGAAAAAAAAAAGATTTAACTGTTGGCTGTTTCCACTTCTTTCTAACTCCAGGAACCATAAACACAAGTGCATTGCACGCCATTTCGTTATTTCTACCATAATTAGTTACATGGTCTTCAAACCCATTTTTTTTATTATACATGAAGTGCTTACTTATTCCCATCTCATCAAAACTTAATATTCATAAATTCTCAGCTTCCAATTGCGATTTTGCCATGTTAGACAGCCTAGCAAATAAATCATTTATACCAGGTTTTAAAAGCACTGTATTTAATAAATTATTTGAAGTTCCTTGAGAGGGCAATGCACAGAATCGTCGTAACATTCTGTTGGTTGCTGGAGACTTCTTGTACACAGATAATGCCAATATTTTATCTTCTAAATTGTATCGCCTTTCTTTTATTTTTTTTGTACAATTTTTTGTTTGACAATTTTCGTCGTAACATTCTGTTGGTTGCTGGAGACTTCTTGTACGCAGATAATGCCAATATTTTATCTTCTAAATTGTATCGCCTTTCTTTTTTTTTGTACAATTTTTTATTTGACTTTGTAATAAAATTATAAAATAAGTAAGGCAAGCAGTGAAAGCAAGAGTCTTGTTATTAGAGAGAGCGTCTTCTTGGGGTGTGTTCGTAATGCATTCCTTAGTCTGGTTGTCTGGTTCGTGATTCATGTTCTTATTGCTAGAAAAAGTGCATTTCTGGAGTGGTTGACGCACGCCAGCAGTCACTTATATGACGCTGCCAGGTCGGATAATTAGAGACATCAGAGTGTCTTTGTTGCAAGCGGCAACAGGTACAAAGAATTGGTTGAGTTCTTGAGTTCATTATTCCTCTCTACACCACCAAATACCCATTGCCCCTCTACAACTCTGCCTCTTTTATATTTCCGCCTGCCGAACTTGGCTTCGTCAATCTCAACAATTACACCCTGGCCACCGATTTGCTGAGAGTTAGTGACAGCCCAGTTCACAAACACTTCGCGCACAAAATTAGCCCAATCTACATACGTTGTTTTAGATATTCTTAAATCACTACACAGTACGTTACACCGGCCACGAGGGTTTATCAAATATAAATAAACAAAATTAAAAAAAAATCACACTGGGAGACAAACTTGTTCAAAAAATGTGTTTTTAAAAATACTTAAACTATAATTACACTTAGGTAACACCTTTGACTTTGATTTTGTTTTGCTAGATTAAGATTAATTTTATTACAAGTAAATCTTTTAAATTTATAATTGACCGCACACTCCTTTCCACACTTTATACATAAATGTTTAAAATATAGAACTTCATGTCTTTTTAAAAATATGTACGAGGGTGAATAAAAAGATTAAAAAATCCAAAAAACATTATATTTTTCCACATAATCTCCCTCTAAAAATACTTATAATATTTTCTTGACTCCCGAAAAACGACTACGGCAGCCATAATCGCGTCATCATCGTGAAATTTAGTTCCACGAATTTCCTCATTTAATTTTGGGAATAAGTGAAAATCACTTGGGACTAAGTCCGGAGAATATGGTGGGTGGCCATGTAGATTGAAGCCAGCACAGCGGATTGCGTTGAGCGCAACTTCCCATCGATGAGCAGGAGCGTTATCGTGAAGAAATAACACGCGCAACGACAATTTTCCACCAAGTTTTTCTTTAATCGCTACTATGTATTTAATGTTATTTAATATGGTACTATGTATTTCCTGGGCACATTCGCGTGTTTTCATCCTTCTCTAAAAAGTTGCTGACATCGTCCCTTTCATCATTTTGGTGCTTATTTTTCGAGGTTTGTGTTTTTTGAATGTGTCATGCTTAAAAAAAGGTTTTGATGTATGCAGCAACTTATATTTCTGCAGTGATATCAACTTCAAAATCTTGTAGTATTGTTTCTTTTCTTTATGTTTGTTCCTGGAGCCAGGATATATATGGAAGTTCTGGGCAGTTGTGGAACAAGGCATTTCTGTCCAATGGATGTGCACTAACCTGTAAGCTCTGACGTTGCCTGGACCTCCAATCTCGTGCTCCAGGTTGCGGCGCTGGTTATTGGCATGCAGTAGGTCCTTTCAGTTGGATCTGGTTACTCACTAGCCGGCCGGCTGTTACTTATGTGCGTATTGCGGAATATGAAGTTATTGTAATTATGTGCGTGCGCTTGGATGTCATATTTTTTGTATGTGGGATCACCTCAGAAATGCAAGAGTATGTAGACCTAACTTTTTAGTTATCTCGCATTGCTGCAGTTATATAATGTAGGCAACATTTATTTATGCCTCTTTCTGAAATACTCCATTGCTGCTTTTTTCACAAAATCATGCTCATTTATATCTTTTAAATGTTTTCCACTTAAAATATTGTTTACATTAGTACACCATGTATGCATAACAAATCCGATTACAAAATCACAAAGGAATTGTGTAACACTGTCTTTGTGTTCCTCAGAGGTTAAACATTTTAGATCGAGATCCCATTTTAAATATTCTTTTACAGTGTTTCTTAAGTTCAACTTTGTTTTATAATATGCAGTGATTACCTCTATGGTTCCAGGTACCCCTATTTTGATGATAGCATTTTAAATAAAATGCCGTATAGCTCTTATGCGTCATTAAGGCATATACAAGTGGTCTGATATTGGTTGTCTTAAGACAACTGCCGCGATCCCCATGAGTTGTATAGATTTGGAGAAAGGGAGAAATGTTTGTCTTAAATGTGCCGTCTCCGAAGAAATGATGTAAATTTTCCATCAGCTCAATACCTTTCTTTGAACAGAATATTATGATTCTCATGCCGTTCGAATTGTAATCTGCAAGAACAAAGTTTTCAAATTTCCGTGGAATAATATCTGCAGAAACTTCGTGGCTTTTGTTCCTCTTTCTATATAAGCCTGTTTTAACGGCCTCGAGCCATGGATTAAGCAAGAGGTCGTACCCACTATCTTTGTAAGCTTCCTCGGCTTCGTTGTAGAATGTAGGTATCGGTAGATCCGTGGATACCAATTTTCGTTTATACCATTCATTTTTGGCCATGTCAACGACGCAGCTTGATACGTGTTACTTCTTTTATAATTTCGTCATCCTAAAATAATAATAAATAATAGTAAGCCTGTAATTGGATAGGCTTTTATATATACAGACACAGCGTACCTGGTACCTATACATAAATTATAAAGTTTATTTTTTTTACACCTTGGGTTACATTATTGGAGTTTTAGTAAGGATCTCTAATTTTTTTGAAAATAAATTATAGCCTATGTCACTCAGGGTGAATGTAGCTTTCCAATGGTGAAATAATTTTTGAAATCGGCACAGTAGTTTTTGAGTTTATTCATTACAAACATACACACACGCAAAAATACATAGATATAGTATAGATATATCCCCATGACTGATCATCTCTGGTGACAAGAGGACTGGTTCCTTCCTCGCTCAATGAATCAGCATCGAGATTCAGTGGGGAAATGCAGCCAGTATTCTTGCCACTATTCCACACAGACTTTTTTTTAAAGTTATTTTTAAAGTTTAGGTTTAATTTTAAGGTATTTTTATAAATTGTTGTGTAAAAATTCAGATGGATTATGAATTGTTATTGACACGAAAGCTTTAAAATAAGTAGGTATTTAAGTTTAATAAAACAAATGTTCAGTATATTTTGGACTTTTATTCATTGTCAATAAAATAAAAATAATACAACAAACATAACAATAGTAATAATTACATAATTACAAATAATATTCCCTAGTGACAAATTTTAGGTACTAAATGTGATTTTGAATGATCACACCGCAACGGCTCAACTGATTCTTTTAACGCCGCCTGTACATCATGAGCATGACTGTATAGAGTTGTAGACAAAATCTACAAGCAGTAGCATGACGTCCTCATTGCATCAGTTTGTCTATTTATGACATTTGCCCCATTTAATCCCGTCCGCGCTGTGATGAGGGCATATCACGGTCGGCGGGATCATCTTAAATACCGATTAATCGGCATATATATACACTATAAAGCTATAATACTTGACATTGACAAATCATCGATTAACATTGGTGAAGTCACAATAAAAGAAGAACTTTTCTAGGGATCACGTGACAAATGTCATAAATAGACAAACTGGTACTAATAGTAGATTTTGTCTATGCGGTCATGCTCGCGCGGCTCATATATACTAATCTGTGTTACCAACACATTTTTAACAACAGAGATACGGAATAGGGAATCTGATACCTTTAGCCGTTACAGTATGATAAAGATTAATCCTACCATGGATAGAATAAGTGCTGTGTGTAAAGGGAACGACCACACAATCGGCCAACAGTTCGGCAAATGTGGATGACCACTAATTCACTATCTGTGGGGTTATAGCATCTCGTTTCAACTCGAAAGCAAAAAACAATGGGTTCCCACAGGGCCAGCCAAGGAATGCACGGCCCGACCCAGCAATTTGCTCGACATTATTGGGACGTGCATTCCTTGGCTGGCCCTGTGCTAACCCCACTGTATGTACATTTGGAATAAACGTGTGAAATTATAATAGCGCTTAAAGTTGACCTCATGAGAAAAATGCTGAAAATATAATGCTGATGTTGAGATTTTTCAAAAAAAAATGCAATTCCATTCGAACTAAAAATAATTCCGCGCTTACTTTCATACATACCATCGGCCAAAAGAGGAAGGCGGTACACTGGGATCGTTAACACGATTCCGGGAGCCGTTAGCCATATAGCATGCAAAAATAATTAAATACGACTTAAATCTCAGTTAAATTACTGAAATGATGAGATAATTTTTAGCTTGAACAGAATTGCAATTTACGGCTAAAACTTTATCTAAATATACCTCAACAGAACTGGCCACTCGTTAGGTATAGCCTCACAAATACCATCGGCTAAACGAGGGAGACTTGGTCTTCAGCTGGGTACCCTGGAACCGATAACACTTTTTCGGGAGCTGTAAGGCAACCCGTGTTGAAATAAATCTTTAGCGAAATCTCAACAACAGCTCCATCTGCCGACCTTAAGCTAAGCCAAGTTTTCAATATAAAAAATATGCTATATGCAAAATTAAACCTAAACAGCCTAAACCGCTGAAGATATAAATATGAAAATTAGAAGGTATATTCCTTAGAGCAGCCATGTCAAACATGCGGCCCACTGAGCATTTTCCTGCGGCACGAATTGTTTTTTAAAACAGCCAGATAATGAGGCCCGCGATTTATTTCCGCTACAAATAGACAACTTAATTAAAGACAAAATATGTCAAATATCTGGTAATAAAAGAAATTTTTAACTTTTTGGAATGTCCTTTTTATTGAAAATTTAATAAATAAATATACTTGTCCTTTAATAATACTTCTTTTTGTTAAGATTTTCAGTACTTTGTTTCTATTAAAATTAGGTTTTGCGGCCCACCTAGTTTACGGTCTTCATGCTTTTGGCCCACCAGTGACTTTGAGTTTGACATGGCTGCCTTAGTATCGTAAGACGCTTTGATAGTTCAGACATCAGTTTAAGGTATATTTAAGGCGGAACGAGTCGATCCTAATGGCGTGAGTGTCGGATTGTTTTTTTTTTATTTATAATTTTTATGGGAATAAACTATTCCCAATTTCTCTGTAAATAATCTACCTGTGTCACTGTAATTTAGCATATAGTTACTTATTCAATATATCTAAGCTATTTCAAGCCGTTATTTTTTAATTGGTTTTATTGAATAGGAAATATGGGTGGTAAAATAAAGGATTAAGTTGCCCCCGTTTTCTCCTTCATAATCTATCACAAAGCTCTTAATTTTTTTTAAAGCGCTGTTTATACATTACCCTTAAATTATATACATAGCGTTTTTTTGTAGTTTATTGAAAATTAAAAATAATAATTACCTAAATATTTTGTTATTTTACTGCAATTAAAAAATCATAAAATAATAATTATTTAATTGAGATGAAACTATAATATAACGTATAATAACGCCATTTAGCGATCATTACACAAAATGCGCAGCCGAAAACGCCCGACCCAGGCATTCGTGGAAGCCAGTACACAAATTCCTGTCCGGATTTTCTCGTACCGGGCAATACATTGTCTTGTGCCGAAAACATGTCGCGAATCCATAAGATTTCCCTTACCGAAAATCGCTCAATGCGCCTAAAAGTTTTCATAAAAAAAAAATTGAACCGACTTATTCCCCCTTAATTACAATATGACTACAGGAAGTCATCCAAATAAAGTGCTTGTTGGCAAGCAGACAAAGACGTTGGCATCAGCTACTTTTTCCAATACATTACGACACAATGGCGCCCAACACAGAAGAATTTGCAGAAATATAATTTACACTATAAAATTCACATCACATAATAATACGTATTGCTCACTAATACAATAATATTCTCACAAACTTAGTATATGTATAGATAACTTGTTTTTAACCCCGACGCAAAAAGAGGGGTGTTATAAGTTTAGCGTGGGTATCTGTATCTGTCTGTGGCATCGTATCTCCTCGAGAATTTCAGTTCAGATATCAACCGAAATTATTTGTTCCTTCCCTTAACGGTTAAATTATTTTTTATACCAATCCTAAGGTAAATAGATCAAAATTATTAACTAGTAGAATTGGATCTCAAGCACTATACAAATACTAAGTTTAAGAAATGCTTAATATTACATAAATATAACACATTTTCACCACATACATTGTATATTTTTATACCCACTAAAAAAACCTGAAATATGCGACACGGAGCCTTAAATAGTAATAAAAGTAAAATAAATTGAAACGGTACCATGTTTGATACATTAAAAGAAGCAGTTTTTTTTAAACAATGGTGGATTAATTTTAGTTATCGTCCTATAGTTCACTGAGAAAGTAGCACTCCCATGTCCATGAGGGGTGAGGGGCGGGCGTGATTCTGCTATACACGATGCGAGGTTTCGCGCGATGTCTGTTGTCGACGCGATTTACCTCGGGCTTTTGCGGGTAGGTTTTGATTTTGATGAAATTTGGTATGAGGATAGCTTGAACCCTGAAATTTTTGAGGTGGATCGCGTCGACAACAGATATATCGCGTGAAACTTCGTATCGTGTATGGCAGAATCACGCCCGCCCCTCTCACCCGCGCGGACCATGGGAGTGCTGCTTTCTCAGTGGTTTACCTATGATGCACAATAGATGGCGACATGATTTTTTTACGCGAAATTTAATAAATAAAAATATTGTTTTACAAGCTTTCCGCCTCGAGCTCCGCTCTTGAGGCCCCATCCTAACATTCGTCCCCTACTATAACCCGATAGAGGGGTAGATTATAAAAATACGTAGCCTACGACCTTCCCCAGGTTTCAAGCTTTCTCCGTATCAAATTTCATCAAAATCGGTTCAGTGGTTTACCCGTTAACAGACATACTTACTTTCGCATTTATAATATTAGTATCGATTCGTAAATTAGAAAAAAAAACAAAAAAGCGCCACTAGCGCCCAACTGTTGGTAGTTAGGTCCGATACCTCTTAACAGTTGGTGTTAAGGCTCCTATATCCATAATTTATCTGGGATAAACTATTCCCAATTTCTCTATAAATAATCCACCTGTGTCACTGTAATTTAGCATATAGTTACCGTTAGCCGTTTTTTTTCAATGGGTTTTATTGAGTAGGAAATATGAGTGGTAAAACTTTGTTCCCGTTTTCTCTTTCATAATCTATCACAATATTTTTATTTTTTTTACAGCTCTTGTTATACCATTACGCTTCAATTTATACATCGCGTTTTTTTGTAGCTTATTGAAAATTCAAAATAAAGATTTTTTAATTGGTCAAAAATTATTAAAAACATCGTGAAAACAGTAAAAAATCCTATATTTAACCATTCATATTTCCTATTCAATAAAAAAAATAACGGCTATTTTATTTAGATAGATATATTGAATAAGTAACTATATGCTTAATTACAGTGACACAGGTGGATTATTTACAGAGAAATTAAGAATAGTTTATCCCCATACAAATTATAGATATAGGGCTCTTAAGCAATAATTTAAAAAATCCTTACCCGTTTTACCGATGATATTTTTTTATAACTTCACGGGTATTACCAAGTCTCCCTCTTTTAGCGGATGGTATTTGTGAGGCTATACCTAACGAGTGGCCAGTTCTGTTGAGGTATATTTAGATGGAAAAGCCTCTAAATGTGGTTTGTCCGATTACGTAGGTACACAAGTTTTTTATTAAAATACAAAACAGCAGCAACGTTTAACATATTTCTGTCTCATTTCACAACATTACTTTCTACAGATTTATGCCACACAATTGGTGCATCGAACCTTGAACCAATCGGCCACCGGCGCGCCTTCTAGCGATGAAAGCTCTGCAGCTTCTCGCACGACGGCGTCCTCAGCTTCTGCGCCTCCTGGTATTGTTTGGTGTCACCGAAGTTGCGGGCCTTCCATGACATGCTGTCCTTGTAGTTCTTCTCGCGCTGGCAAGAGTGTCGCAAGTTCATGATATACTCCTCCTCTATGGCCATCTCCAGACGACGCAGACTACCCTGGTAGTCAGAGTGGAAGTTGTCTTTCACGTAGTACGGGACCTGGAGAGTTATAGAACAAAAAATTAATAAGACATGCTTTTTGGAGGAAATCTTTATTATTTTAATTATATGTAATTATTATAGTATCAGATTGCAAACAGTTCGTTGAAATGTTTATAAAACAATCAATTATTCTGATTTTTTGCCACAGTCTGTCAACATGTACTATCAAGTGCAGAATTGGAAGGACACTTTAAAGGTTTTTTTTCTTTCTTCACGGGCTGTCTTACAGCTCCCGAAAGCGTGTCACGATTGTATGGTATTTGTGAAGGCTATACCTCCTAACGAGTGGCCATTTTGTTGAGGTGGAAAAGACTAAGGCCATTATTCATAAACGTATTTTAGCAACGTTTTTGTTAAAATGTGTTTTGTTTCTTTCTATTATTAGTAAAGACAGGTTTGTTAGAGAGTGACAAAACATATTTTAACTAAAACGCTTCTAAAAAGTGTTTATGAATATGGCCATATGTGTGGTTGTCAGATTCTGTTCATAAGTTTTTAATTAAAAAAACCTCTGTGGTGCATGGCCGGGATCCGGGATTGAACCCGTGGTCTGCCTAGTTAATACCAGACGTTTTAGCCACTCGGCCACCGACGTTCATGATAGTATATATTATACTCTTACCCCTGTACCACTAGATTTTTCTGTCGTTTTATTGTCGCAACGGATTTTACGTTATATGTTGATTATGTTAAAATACAAACATAATAATTATAATTAATGATTGGAAACACTAAGTTTCCGCAAGTAAGACGTCCTAGATCGCCTTTCCTATTTAAAACATCACAATTAACTATTTTCCTAGAGCTCTGTCTCGCGACACAAAACGATACCAACGAAATCTAAGGTAACTTATTACTGCTCAGTTTAACTGGTCAAAGAGCAAAAAATTGGCGAAAGGGGGAGCCCGTCTATGGCCCCTCCTTAGGCTTAGTACTCTATGGTTTCAATAGATCTTTGAAACTTTCTAGCCTGACCACCTACCAGTCTGAAATTTTATATGGAGCATGGTCTTGACTCTCGTTTAGCAGCAGACGGTTACTGGTCCAGAATACCCTAGATTCCCTCTCAACAACTTATAAACGTGATGCGACGGTGCAATAACAATCATATTTCACAGACAGCAGACGGATTCGTTACCTTAACTTCGATAAAATCAGGCACAGCTCTTATAGTGAGATTTGAAAAATAATATTTACAAACCTTAAGATTGACCGTCTCCCTCTGCACCGGATATCTAGAGTTGGGTGTCACACTGAAGACCGGCTCCGAGATGAAGAACCCGGACATCATGGAGAGCAAGACCAGCACCAGTATGGGTAGGAGCTGCATCAAACCACCGTTGGGCGCTTCCGCACGCTGCTCCGTTTCTCTGTGATATCTGCGCCTGGTGTAAACATGTTGCCCTGCAAAGAGAAAGTAAAATCATATGATTTTCTTAAAAAATATAAATCTATACTAATACTAGCGTCTCGGCAGACGTTGTCCTGCCCAAACGTTGGCTTGCCTGCACTACCCCTACCACTAACTTTGGATATTGTTCATACAAAAATACTAAAATCGCGAAAAAAACGACCTATTCTCAGACCTACCGAATATACACAAAAAAAATCATACAGGAGGCGTTTCGTTACAAACACTGTGACACGAGAATTTTATATATATATAGATTAAAATCTTTTAAAAAATGTGTACCGACTTCAAAAAATATGCACTGAAAAGTGTGCTTTCCGAAAACAAATGCACAAGTCACTATAAAAAAAATACTAAAATCGCTTCAAGTGTGCCTATAAAATTTGAAGAGTTCTCAATATCTCCAGGATCCCATCATCAGATCCTGACCTGATGACCATGGGACCACCTGGAATGTATGTACCCTTTCAAACAAAAAAATATTCCAAATCGGTCCAGGCGTCTTCAAGTAATCGAGGAACATACAACATAAAAAAAACTACTGAACTAATTTTCACTAAAATGGGACCACACGGGAAGCACCTGCTTTCAAATAAAAAAAGAATCACCAAAATCGGTTCACCCAGTCGAAAGTTCTGAGGTAACAAACATTAAAAAAAAATACAGTCGAATTGAGGACCTCCTGCTTTTTTGAAGGCTGTTAATAAAGAGGTAAAGTTTGTAAGTTTGGATGTAGGGGGTAATCTCTCAAACTACTGAACCGATTGTGAAAATTCTTTCACTAATAGGAAGCTACATTATCCCTGAGTGCTATAGGCAAGGGCGTAGCGAGGTACGGGCAGGGAGGGGCAGCTGCCCCCCCTATAAAAGCGGTCGGTCGCTAATGCTCACGAGCTCCATACCTCACGATGGGAGCTGTTTCTGGTTGTTCGGTTTTTATTTAATTTAATAAAAAAAATATATACAAATTTTAATTTTTACCTCACCTCCACTACTTGAGATTTTAAAAACCACGATTAAAACAATATGGTCTAGGATTTTCTCAATCTGCCCCCCACTCTATATCATCAATAGTTTTCGCAGCGCACGCGATGTAAGGAATTTCTTAGGTCATTTTTTTACACCTTGGGCTACATTATTGGAGTTTTAGTAAGGAGCCCTAATTTTTTTTGAAAATAGAATATGTCACTCAGGGTGAATGTAGCTTTCCAATGGTGAAAGAATATTTGAAGTCGGCACAATAGTTTTTGAGTTTATTCATTACAAACATACACACACAAAAATACAATATTATTAGTATTAGGCTAGAATACTTGACATTGGCAAATCACCGATTAACATTGGTGGAGTCATAATAAAAGAAAAAGAAGAAGTAAGTAAACTGAATATTTTGTTGTTTTATTTGCTAATCTCTATTCTTTGGAACTACCAGTTGGATTTGAAAAAACATTTTTCCATTTGATAGCCCAATTCTTGAGGAAGGCGGAAGCAGTAACTATTAAGACGATACATTCAAATAAAATCATAGTTTGAGGGGCGTGGCCTAGCTGCATACGATACTCTAGCGCTACGTGATCGATTGGTCTCTCCGCTGAATCTCTCTCTGTCGCATTGAATAGAAACAAAAGAGAAGAGGCGCACGGAAGGTGCTTGGAACAAACGTCCTAAGTGACAAATCAAAAATAATTTATTTAAATTAAAGAAGTAGCTTTATTGAAAATCTAAATTAACATCTTACTTTAGTAATAGATGATACAAATTTGTACTTAATTTAATAAACAATACTTCATGTACTAATGAGAAATTTGGAAAGGAGACTATTTTCAGAGGCTACTTTGCAATTTTTTTCTATCGAGCAAAGTTTCTTAAAACATGTTATACGATTAACAGATTAATATGAAATATGATTAATTATAACATGTATTTTTTCTGTATTTGTAAGAGTTTTAGGTTTCACTCAAAACGATTTGAAAAATATGATTTAATATGAAGGTAGCCTCTTAAAGCAGGTGCAACCACATGGCATAGCTGGATAATATACGTATCAAAAGTCATCGAAACCAATGGGTTTTTTATAATAAAAAATCTATGTACGGCTTTTCCATCTACATACATACCAATTGGCTAAATGAGGAAGACTTTGTCTTCCACTGGGTACCCTGGGGTCGACAATGGTTCCCGGGAGCTGTAAGGCAACCCATGAAGAACAAAAAAAAGTCATCAATAATGCATACCGCTTGCCCCGAAGAACATATTAAACAACTCCTCAGCTGTGAGATCTGACTCGAACCCTCTCGCATAGAACTGATGGTGCGTGGCATGCTGCTGCACTGGTTCGTCTCCTCGCAGGTCATACTGCTTCCTCTTCTCAGGGTCTGTGAGTACCGCAGCCGCGTTACCGATGGCTTTGAACGCTTCCGAAGAGCCCGGCGCATGGTTTTTGTCCGGATGCAACTGGAGGGCCAGCTTCTTGTAGGCCTTCTTGATGTCAGAGTCCGTCGCTTCCTTGGACACTCCTGAAATTGGTAAGTGATAAGTTGGTTAAAAAAACCTTTTGCGATCCTAATAAAACATTAATTAATGAGTTTTGGTATATGAACTGTAAACTTGTACACCCACATAAATACGCTTATTTATCCATTAGAGATAAACTAGATGACTTAGTTCAACTGATCTTCAACAGATGGCGATTAGTCTAATTTTAGAGGAAACATTTAATTTCGATGTTTGTTTATTTTTCGTCATTAGAGGAAAAAAATATCTTTAAAATGGCGTAGTTATCAAATATTAATTTTTATACAGCCCGGTACGTGCTTCGCTACGTATAAAGTGAAATAATAAAAAAAAAAATTGAAACATCAAATTCATTTATTCAAACAAAAAATATTTTATTAATTGCTAGCGGGCCCGGCAGACGTTGTCCTGCCCAAACGTTAGCTTGCCTGCTATTTACTTTCCTTCGTCCGTGGAAAACAACTACCACTACCACTACCCCTACTCCAACCCCTACCACTACACCTATCTCTACTACTACCACTACCCCTACCACTACTCCAACCACTACCACTACCACTACCCCTACTCCAACCCCTACCCCTACTCCAACCACTACCACTACGCCTACCCCTACTGCAACCCCTACCACTACCGCTACTATCCTATGTCCGTCTTCTGGCTCTAAGCTACCAAATCCGTTCTTTAGTTATAAATGGTGTAACTAACACGACTTTCTTTTATATATGTATATAGAGATAAGAAAAGTATAATACAGCGCCATCTATTGACCTTTGCAAATACATTTTAGTACACATGTAAAAAATATTTAGTTTCAATTTGACAGCACAATCGTTATCTGAAAAAAAATTCAATTTGACAGCAAAACGATCCGCCATTTATTCAATTCAGTTGTTACAAAAAGTGTGATAAATGAAGAACCAGCTGGACCGATTTTGTGCAAACTTCACATAAACCATCTACTAAATAGTCCGAACAAAACCTAAACATTTTGTTTGGATAGGTGAGCCCATTCTTAAATTATAATATAATATATATAGATTAAGGAAACATCTTTGAGAAATAATATACATATTGAATTATTATTATTTATTATTATTTCCTTTATTTCACATATTTCTTTAAATTATATTTTTACATATTTAGGTATAAAAAAAAAAAAAAAACAAAAATATATAAAAATATAAAAAAAGGATTTATCCCCCCGGAAGCGAGGTTAATACCCAAACTACCGGTGGTTAGGGCTGCAGAGAGAGGAACCTCCTCACAATACGGGCCGTACTGAGGAGTACTGCCTTCTGGATCTGACCCTTGACCCAACTGCCAATCTCAAGTCTCCTAAGGTGACGGTCAAAACTCTTAGCAAAAAGACCATTGACCGTCACAACTATCGGTACAATGATCGCCGATTTCACATTCCACATGTCGACAATCTCGTGAGCCAAGTCAAGATATTTTGATTGTTTATCTTTCTCAGCTTTCACAAGATTGTCGTCATGTGGGATAGTGACATCGATTATCATTGCAAGGCGCGCTGATCGATCTACCAACACAATATCAGGTTTATTGGCAACAATAGTTCTGTCTGTGATGATAGATCGATCCCAGTAGAGCGTGGCATGACCATTTTCAAGAACTGGTTCAGGCACATACATGTAGTACGGTACTTCCGTGACTACAAGGTTGTATCGTAAAGCAAGTTGTTGGTGTATAATCCTGGCTACTTGGTTGTGCCTGTGCAAGTACTCGCCGTTGGCAAGACTAGAACAACCGGAAATAACATGTCTGATTGATTCTCCGGGACGATGGCATGCTCGACAGATGTCAGCCGTGCCGTCCTTAATGATGTATTTCCGGTAGTTATTCGTCTTGACAACTTCGTCCATAATTGCACAGGTAAAACCTTCGGTTTCTCCAAAGAGATCACCGAAGCGTAGCCAGGACACGGAAGTCAAAAGGTCTACATCAGAACCATGAAGAGCCTTGTAGAACCTTCCGTGTAACTCCTTGCTCTGCCATACCTCCTTGCGGTCATTGGTACTCAGTATTACAGGTTTGTGCCAGTTCTCTTTAGCCAAGGATAACGGGGTAAAGCCCTTGTCTACCTTGACCACATCTCCATGCATCACTCCCTCATTGTTGAGAAAATATTCTCTGAGACTGTATACCTCACGATTGTGGAGAGTCTTAGCGTTAAGAAAGCCACGACCTCCACATTTCCGTGGGATGTACAGTCTCATTACAGATGAGCGTGGGTGATGCATACGATATGCGGTCAATAGTGTCCGAACTCGTCTGTCCAGGGCGTCCAGTTCAGTTTGAGTCCACTTGAGTATGTCAAAGGAATACAATAAGACAGGCATGACCCAACCATTAAAGGCACGCACTTTATTTCCGCCTGATAAAAGACTCTTCAGTACTTTTTTCAGGCGGCCATAGAAGCGTTCCTTCAAAGATTGTTTCATGTCTGTCTCATTGATTGCTATTGCCTGTGACATACCCAAATACTTGTAGGTTTCGTTTTCAGAGAGTGAATCAAGTTTTACAGAATCTGTGAGTTGTGTACTCTCAGATTCCGTTATCACTCCTCGCTTTACATGTATGATCGCACATTTGTCCAAACCAAACTCCATACTGATAGATTTACTAAAGTTTTCAGTTATCCTTAGTAAATCTATCAGTTGTGATTTGTTTTGGGCAAATAACTTCAAATCATCCATGTAAAGTAAGTGCGATATAACTTGACTCTCTCTCCGCAAACGGTAGCCTAGCCCTAAAACCCCTAGCAGTGTGCTGAGTGGGTTTAGGGCCAAGCAGAACCACAAGGGACTCAAACTATCGCCTTGGAATATACCCTGTTTAATCCTGATTAGTTCGTCGTCGCCGAAAGCTCTTCGGCATCCTGGATAGATGAGGACTGTTTTCCAGTGCCCCATACATGAGCTCAGGAAGGTGCGTAGAGTTGTATCGATTTTATACAACTCCAGCACCCTCATGAGCCAGGTATGTGGTACAGAGTCATAAGCTTTTTTGTAATCTATCCAGAATGCCGATAGATTCTTTCGGTTACGTCGAACTTGTTGGCTAATGGTCATGTCAATGAGGAGAAGTTCTTTAGTACCACGGGACCCAGCCCTACATCCATTCTGAGAAGCAGACATGATTGAATTGGTATCTATATGGCAACCAATTTTGATTCTCAAAATGGATGTAAGGAGCTTGTAGATGGTAGGTAAGCATGTTATGGGTCTATAGTTCTTAGGATCCGTGGTACTACCGGACTTAAAAAGCAGACGGGTAATGCCTGTAGTCATAAATTCTGGGATCGATCCAAACTCAATGGCTTCTTGGAATTGGGAAGCTAAGCGAGCGTGTGAGCTGCGTATCCATTTTAGCCAATAGTTGTGTAGTCCGTCGGGCCCTGGAGACTTCCAATTTGCCATAGGACGGACCGCACAAACTACATCGATGGGGTCAATAATGACAGACCCCATCTCTGGCACTGACTCACAGTCCCGCTCAACATCCCCCATCCAAGAGTCCTCGGTGTGACTGACGGGAGCCGACCAGATGTTTTGCCAGAAAGTATTCGTGGTTTCAACATCGGGTACACTCCCCTCAGTCACACCCTGTTTGGATTGTTCCCAGTCTCTATAAACCTGCCTTTGATCGTTTTGAAATATGTGATTCCGGACGTATCAATCCACTCGCAACTTGTACCTGCGAATGCGGTTTGCCCATGCACAAATTTTCTGCTTCAGGAAGTCGATGCGTTCTGTGACTCGAGATATATATTCCCGGGGTCTGATGTCAATCCCCGAGAAGGCTCGCTGCACAAAACGCATCACTCGCGGACGAGTGTTTCCGTTCCTGAAGCAGGTTAGCTTGCTCTGGATCCTGCTCTGCCACGCGGGTACGGTAGGTTTCGGTTGTGTAGCTTCATTGAAAAACTTGACTCCTGCTACACGGCAAGCCGTAACCGCGGCGCTTTATTTTTATTATTATTATTCTACACAATTCTTTCCTACATCATTTTGTTATAAGTTGAATTCACTTATGCTGTTAATTCTCAGCTCCTATACCTACATGATAGGTCCATGAATACTCATATACTTTCATTCTAGGGTTGGACATTCTTGGGTGGCCATTGTGATGGTTTTATGGCCTTCGAGTCCAAACTAAAGATGTTGCCGTCCAAAGTAAGTATGCTAAACCACACTGGAGCCAACTCAAGACTGGACACCAGGAGTGGCGATTGGTTAGGGGACATCCATTAATTACGTGAGCTCAAAATGGGGGGGGGGGGATCCAGTAAAATCTCATCAAATCTCACTTAAACTGAGGGGGGTATACTTAAAAACATTTATTTTAAGAGTAAGAAAAAAGTTAAAAAACATACGGTCCGAATTGAGAACCATCTCCTTCTTTTTTTGGAAGTCGGTTAAAAAAGAAACATTTAGAGTTTTTAAAAGAAAAAAAAGGTATAGACATTACCGAATTTATAAAAATAAATGTAGTTTTTAAGTAACTACCCACACTACAACTTACACCCACACTATTACACACACCCACAAACTAAATCCATACTTCTAGAATTGAAATTCTTTATAATAAAAATTTTTAATGATTATAATTTTTTCAAATACTTTCATCCTAATAACATTTTTATTTTATTTTTTAATGTAAGTAAGTAAATAGAAAAGAGAATTTTGAATCAAATTTAAATTTTATATATATTTTTAATTTATTTATTTTATGCTTTTAAATTGTTTTCTTTGTTTCTGGATCAGTAATTTGTTGTGCTGTGGATTATTTTAATAAATAAAGTTGTATAAGCTCCCCACTCAAGTGCTTAATAATTATATCTATCTATCATCCATCACACCTTTTATCCCAATTTTTATATTTCCATCAATACCTACATTTTTTATATGTTCAATAAAAGTACACCTAGGTTGTCCTATGCCAGCATTTTCTTTTACTTCAGCTATATAAACCTTTTTAGTGTATTCAAACAAAAACAAAAAACATTTTTTTCATTTTACATGAAGAATGGAACACATCCTTCGAAATGAAGTAAGATTCAAGGTAAATAAATAAAAAAAAAACAATGCAAAGGCCATTTAACAATTAATCTCTAGTTAAGTCAGTCAATCATGACTAACAATTTTTTTATATTACAGCCAGATTTTTTTTCTTTGAGATTTACAGTAAAAAAATCTAAAAAAATTGTACTGCAAACCAAATTATATTTTTTTTAGAAAGCAATCCCTTTTGTTATCCAACCCTCAGCCACCATAATTTTCTATAGCTGTATTTTAACTCATTCAGCCTTCATTCTTTCAACTCTAATACATTGCAAAGTTATAAAAGTAAATATTTTACCTAATATTTCATAATAATCTTTGCATTTAGTGTTGATTCTGCGGACAGCGTCTATTTGATCCTGGTTGAATTCTCTCTGTGTCGGTTGGTGACTGGGTACTTTCCTTCTTCTTACTTCCTCAGTCCCAGTGGATTGTGGCGGTGGCTCCGAAGCAGAGCTTCTGATCCGGGTTAACAGTTCCTTAGCTTTACTGGTAGGATACAATTTCTCTGCTTTTAAAATAAAACGTTCAGCTTTATCTCGATTACCAGCGGAAAACGCTAATTGAGCAATTTCTATACACCTTTCAGCTTCGTCCTTGTTGCCCTCGATCGTCATTTTTAAAGGTTCCTATTGTCACTTATTATTGCTTCCACGTCACGGTAACACTAAATGATTATTGATTTCTATAAAACACTAATTATTGGATTCATTTACTATTATTTCCTTAATAAATAGAATAGAATAAATAATTGATAAATTTTAATCAATTTTGACGTATTTTCTTCGAGATATGTTTTTTTTGCATTGGCTTGGAACTTTAATGTTTTAGCCCAAAAACTTTATATGTGTTTTTGATTGTAAAAATAAAATAAAACGCTAAAATAAATATAAAATATAAATGTAGTATAAAGATTGGTCATATATATGTTAAGTACATATAATAAATGTAAATAAATTATAAAAAACATATATCTTCATTTAATATGTACAAACCTGCGGGATAAACGGCAAAAAGTGGACACTTATATTATAAGTGCATTTGGCCACACTGTTAGGTATAAAGGTCGTGAACATTTTGTGAAAACCTGCGATTTTTTTTGCAAATAACGGAACGTATGCTTTGATAACTTTGACGTTTGACAGCGCAGCCATTTCTGTTTGTCATATGACATGATTTTGTGACGCACGTACTAAAGATTACTAAAAATTCTACATTAAATAGGCGTTAAAGTATATAATTATTAAGTGTAAATATTGCGTAAACAGTAAGCTTAATTTTGTATCTACAAATTTAAGATCAAAGTTGTAAATATGTCTCAGCCGATATACAATCCGGTAAGAAATTTTTGTTTGCCCTATTATGAGTCATTCTGAAAAATAACATTCATTCACCTATGTATTCGTAGAAAATTGATTTGTACCAGTATAAGTCGTATTAAATACGGAATATTGCATAACAATTTCGTTGGGCAGGTCCTATAGAAAAATATCTAAAAATTGTGTTGATTATTAATCCCTACTATCAAACCTATGCTCATGTTTGCTAGAATAGAAACCATCAAGGTGTAATCTACTCCTCTTTACCAATAGCGATCTGTCCCGACTTGGCATTACACAAGTTGTTTATTAAAAAATAATAAAATAAAGCTAGTTAAATTACTTTCCAACTATCTAGAAAGAACTTTCCAACTATCTAGAAAGAACTTTCCAATTAAAGCGTTTTCTAATCAAGTTTATGACCCCCTTATCATCTCAACCACCTTAAAATTTCATAGTCAAGACAGCAAATTATGGAAACTCCTAATATTTTTTTAGAGATATATTGCAAATTGTGTTAATACTCCTACCACTCTCTCCCCAAAGCCCTTTAGTGAAGACAGCAAGTTCCAGAAACCCATAATTTGTAAGAAAATCAATATTGAATAACATAACCTCAAAAGCAGAATTAAGTATAATTTTTAATTTATTTGTATGTCTTAAGAAACTAAACCATTTGGAAGGTCAAGCTGATCTCCCTACATTCACACTTTGCCCAAATTCATTAATAATTGGAAAGCCGAGCACACCTCTGGCTTCACCTGTGGATATTTTCAAACAAAATAAAATATCTAATAGCCTATGTCACTCAGGGACTCCACCAACGTTAATTAATACAGCATGGGTGGGATTAAACCGGATTCCCCATC
The DNA here is from genome assembly GCA_963924495.1 of Nemapogon koenigi. Taxonomy (NCBI): domain Eukaryota; kingdom Metazoa; phylum Arthropoda; class Insecta; order Lepidoptera; family Tineidae; genus Nemapogon; species Nemapogon koenigi. The sequence goes on from OZ004655.1 coordinate 2,334,142, forward strand.
ATGTCATGACGGAATGAATGCATCGGTCGCCATGATATGATGTAGAATCAAAAGAGCTTTTATAGTCATTCCAAGGGGGTCTTCTCAGGGCATAGTGATATGGAATCTATATAAAGTCCACAGTACTCTATTGGATTTTAATGTAGTTTGGGGCACTATCTTAATTATAGATTAATGACTTACTAATCTTTTTCTTATCTTAATTAATCTATCTATCTATCAATCAATCATCACATCTTTTATCCCAAGAGGGGTAGACAGAGACAATGAAATGCCATTTGTTATGATCCTGACATACCTCTTTTGCTTCTTTTATATTTATCATACATTTCCATCGATCAAAATATTTTTATAACCAGCATTTCCTTTCACGTCAGCCCTATAAACCTTTTTATTCAATGTTTCATCCTTCATTATTTCAAAGTATCCAAACCAGCGTAAACTACTTTTCTTCATTTTAGTCACAACATCATCTTTCACTTCACATTCTTCTCTTAGAGAATTTATGACATTGTCATTAAAAATAATTTTTAACAAAAAAATATCCAACTTCAAACAGGAAACTAATAAGTAAAAATAAATTTACTTAGCACAAAGTAATTTGTATTTTGATTTAGTTAATCAGAAATTATAATTTTGAAGAAATAATAAATATTTCGTCATAGAATTTGAAGAGGGTTGGTGCCAAATTAGGATACAAAATTAAGTTAACATCTAAGAAGATCTAATATAACCCATATGGGTGCAAAGTTCTCATCAATAGACATGAATTAAGTCCAAACACCAGGTAATTTCTGTAAATTGTTGAGGAGTTCCCTTGACTGTCTTTCGGCTCCATCATCAGATCGACTCCAGATCTTCATTAAATAGTAGTGCTTTAAAATTAAAATACTTAATGAAAAAAAAATTACCAATTCGGTAGGTAAAGTAAAAGTTAAGGTATGCTGAATCCAAAACCGTTTCGAGATATTGGTTTAATAATCTGTATTCTTCAATTTATAACTCTTAAAATCGTGAGATTGTCTTTATTTAAAAAAAAAAAAAAATTTACTTAACCTACATTTCACCTATGAATGACGTTATTATATCTGCTAAATAAAAGCAAAATATTTACTTGTCAACTTGTCAACCAATGTTACCCTGTTACTAAATATAGTACTATTTCAGTAGTTTTTATAATTAATCTAGTTTATTATTTAGGAAGAATGTTTAAGCATTTTTTATGGTAGGATATTCTTTGACCTTTGTATATATTTTGTATCACAACGACTATGCAGACTACGATATAAAAGCCGTAAAGATGTGTTCCTTTGTTGTTGTTTTAATATGTTTTATGTAGAAGTGGTAGGTTTTGGTAGATTTGGTAGGATTTAGAGACGGCAACACTATTGTTTGTTAAATGTCAAAGTCAAAGAACACAGATGTTCTTTTTTCTGTACCAACATATCAAAGGTATTGAAGTATTCAGGCGACAAAATGACGTCATCAGTGCCAAAACTTTGATAATTTATTATAAAAAAACTACTGTAAAGAAATCAAAAATATTCAAATTAGTTTCTTAAAATAGCTTAATCTTTAAAATAAAAATATAAAAATCGTACCTTAGCTTTTACTTTACATACCGAATTGCACTAGTTGCCACTACACATAAAAAAAATATTATACAATCGAATTGAGAAACCTCCTCCTTTTTTTTAAGTCGGTTAAAAATAGGAACCATGTACACTATTGTAGTGTACTATTTTTAGGATCAGTTTGATATAATTAAATATATTTCTATTGGTATTTTTGTCTATCTGTTCAAAGCCAGGCTGAGTAGATTGAAATAGTTGTAAGAAGGAAGACTACTATAGGAATTAGTACTAGATTCAAATAGTCTGCCTACCCTTAATATGCTGTAATTTAAAAATTTCAGGTGGTGCCATGTGTTCATCACATCCCCGGGGGCATGTACCCAGGTCGGATGATACGTGTACAGGGAATGGTGCCACATAATGGACAGAGGTGGGCATGACCTAAATATATTACTAAAAATAATAATAATGTTTCTGTAAATCATCTCTATATGATCATATCAATCTTCAGAAAATTCCTAAAAACAGACCATTGAATAGAATTTTGAAATAAGGAAGAAAATGTATTTAAGGAGACGCCTCATAACTTTTGTCCCATATAAAAATGGACTTCAGCAATTCAAGTATTGTACAAAACTTATTAAAAATAGCAAGTTCTAGTTATAGGCCGAGAGATGGCGACAGAAAGTGGTTGTAAGCACTTGCCGGCAGAAAACCTCTTTTTCGTGTAGTCTGAGCTCCCTCTCTACAAATTCAAATATATGAGAATCATCATTGGTCGCTTTAAATCTCAGAAGTAATGTGTACGTTACGCTGTGAATATAAGGTTGAATTTGTTATTAGTAACAAGTATATAACTTTAGGATTGACGCTTCTACTCTGCGCTAGTATAAATTGACCCTAAGTGAATCAAGTTGGGGGGAAAAAGTAAACACCAGCCAGTTTTCATGGCGTATGCTGTCTAATCCGTCGGAGATATAGCAAAATGATGTAGGAAAGAATTGTGTAGAATAAAATTATCTACAAAAAAGTTCGCGGTAGCATATATAAGCATGTTTATGTAGGTATTCAAATTGTTGTAAACTTATATCCCAACATTCCTTAACTATCTATTCCAGATTCGCCATCAATCTCCAGTGCGGCCCGAACACGGACCCTCGTGATGACATAGCGCTGCATCTCAACTTCCGCTTCGTGGAGATGTGTGTAGTTCGCAACCATCTGTCCTCCATGAATTGGGGTCCAGAGGAGACTGGGGGCGGGATGCCCTTGGCCCGGGGCACCAATTTTGAAGTGCTGATGCTGTGCGAGGCCAACTCTATTAAGGTACCATAATACTTTCTCGGCGTCGGTGGTCGAGTGGTTAAGACTTCGGCTCGCTATCCGACAAACCGTACAAAGAGGCTTTTTTTCCATCTATATAGCTCAAGCTGGCCACTCTAGTCATAGTAATTATGAAAAAAATTGTGCATTTTCTGATGGAAGCAAGCCGCTTTGCACAGTGATAGTAGGGGCCAAAATAAGCGATTTGACCCGAGGATACACAACATTCACCCCTTAGGAATAGAGATGACGCCACTTGTTAAAAAAATCATTTAAATTTTCTAAAATCTGAACGGATGCTCCGATTTTGATGATTAAGGTGTCAATCGACAGACAATTCATTAGTTTATTATAAAAAAAATAAGTAGGTGGCAGAAAATAATTATATATAATAAAAAAGTATTTATTTTTGAAAAAAAATTTTTTTTTTATATTTATGTAATTTTATAAATAAAATGTATAAATATGGTACTTTTTTATTTAATTATATTGTTACGGAATTAATTGTACGTCCAATAAAAAAAACCGCATATCAATATGTTATATAGTTCCAAAGTTATTGAAGAATACATGTACGCGATAGGGCCTGTTCCTCACGGATAGGGAAGTGTTTCACATCGAAACACGCGGTGGGGCTCTTCTTTCGACTGTGACGATCACTTTTTTTTTTTTTTTTTTTTTTTTTGACTGACTTAGTCGTTGGGGCGGGGCCATACGACGCAATCGGTCTCGTGGCTGCGTTATATTAACGCTAGCCGTAAGAGAGAGAGAGTACCATTCACTTCCGCCGGTCGTTCCTGAAGGGAACGGCCAAACCTAAAGTGAATGGTACAAGGAGCCGGCCGGGCCGACTCCTTGCAAGGTGAGAGTGGGGTTGAGGACCCCCTAGACCTGAGGCAGTGATGCTGACCTCCAACGGTGGGACTGATTTTACCAACGTTTCGGAAATGAATTACTAAGAAGAAACGTCAAGAAACTTAGTAATTCCTATCTGACCTATCCATTTCAGTAGCTAGCCCTAGGTAATTCGATCCCTTCCTATTTCTAGTAGGGGATCGACTGTGTGAGAGGGGCCCGATTCGGAGGCTGACTGCACCGCAGTGCTTGTACTATTGAGTGTGCACGAGTTTGAAGGGGTTTGACTTGACTGTGTACTGGGAGTGCCTGAGGCAGTAGGGAGGTTGTTGGTGTCGATGGTTAAATTATCGTCGGGGTCGTTGAGGATGCTGCGCGGTCTGCGTCTGATCCAGAACCTTTTAAGTTCGTAGTTGGCCGCTGCCACTACGAGAGGGTTGGGGTGTGCTAGGGAGGTGGTAAAGAAGCTCCGAGAAGCGTTCTTCATCCACTTGGTGATGGAGGGAATTTGCAGGTCGTGGTGAAGGTTAGCATTGCGAACGAACCACGGACTGGCCGTGACTGCTCGCAACGCCTTGTTCTGCCTGATCTGCAACTTTTTGATGAGGTTAGGATTGGCGTGTGCAAACACTGGGCTTGCATATGTCAAAACTGGACGGATACAGGTTTTGTAGATCCTAAGTTTGTTACGGAGGGAGAGTTTACTCGCGTGGCCTATCATCGGGTAAAGTCGACTAAGGTAAAAACTAGCCCTATTGGTGGCCCTTTTAATGTGAGGTCCGAAAGTGAGCCGCTGATCTAAGGTAACCCCTAGGTATTTAACTGACTTTTCCCATTTGATGGGTTGGTCATACAAGGTGAGGGTGGCTACTCTGGGGGGGTTTCGGGTCTTCTCGGTGAAGAGCATTGCTGCACTTTTCCCAGGATTTACCTCCACCTTCCACATAGTGAACCACTCTCCTAGCTCTGAGATAGCTGTTTGTAGTACGCGATGTAGTTTACCGGTGTCTCTACTTCTGAAGTAGATAGCCGTGTCGTCAGCGAAGAGGGCCAGTTCGGCCTCACTCGGAATAGGTAGGTCGTTAGTGTACACCGCGTATAGTAGAGGGGATAGGACTGAGCCTTGCGGGACTCCTGCTCTAATGGGTTTGGGAGAGGAGCGAGTCCCCTCGTGGCGATATCTGAAGGTCCTGTTAGACAAAAAGTCCTGGATGATGAGGACTAACCTGTCGGGGGTGTTGACTTTATATAATTTATAAATGAGTCCGGCGTGCCAGCCCTTGTCAAAGGCTTTGGCGACGTCAAAGAAGACAGCGGCAGTGGGGGCGTTGCCCTTCTTGTCTCTGCGTTCAAGTCCCTCAGCAACGTATTCGACTAGCCTATGAACTTGCTGGGGACAGGAGTGTTTGGGTTGGAAACCAAACTGGTGGGGGATAATGACTTTATTGTCAGTAAGGAAAGTTTTGAGTCGGGTGTGTATAACCCTTTCGTAAAGCTTGCCCATAGTCTTTAAGAGGCTGATTGGGCGGTAACTATCCGGATTTTCTTTCGGTTTACCCGGTTTGGGGATGCCGATGACGTCGGCTTCCTTCCAAGCTCCGGGGAAGTGGCAGTGCTGAAGGCAAACGTTAAATATAGTCACAATTAGCAAAACTACCTGGGGGGGGATACACTTAAGAGCGCGATTAGAAACTCCGTCGAGTCCTGGGGCCTTTTTGGCCTGGAAACTGCGGATGTGAGAAATTACCTCGTCTTCAGTAACTGGGCAGAGGTCCGACGTGGGTTGTAGATTGGCACGAAATAAAATAACAAATATACAAACAAAATATCAAAGTTAAATGGGCCAATCACAATAGAGCTTTATTTGCCAATGGCAGCGAGTGATCGTCACAGTAGGGACGCCGAACACCGCGGGTACGAGGTCATCGGCCCAGAATCACCAACCCACATCCCCACCAACCCCGACTATAGTGCAGAGGTGCTGGACGTGGCTATTGTCCATGGCGTGAAAGCGCCAATACATATTGAACCTCTCTACGACATGGACACTAACCACCTCCCATTGTTGGTAGTCGTGCGAATCGCCCCTACGAGGCGAGCTCTTCCCACGGCTAGATTCAGGACCGATTGGCAGGCGTACGGAGAGGCACTCCGTGACTACGACCTGCCGGGACCTCTCTCCTCTTCGGAAGACGTCGAGGCGGCGGCAAATCACCTGGTGGACGCTATCAAAACCGCGAAAGCGAACGCCACCAAGGAGGTGCCCGCCAACGTCCAGAACAAGAACGATCTCCCTATACTCCTAAGGAATAAACTCCGCCTGAAGCGTGCACTGCACCGCCGCTGGACCCACTCACGCTGCCCTATGGCCAAAACTGAGCTAAACAGGGTAGCGGAGGAGCTCCGGCGCGAGATTGCCGACTTCAGGGGAGAGTCCTGGGTGAAGTTCTTGGAGGACGTTGGTGAAGAGGAGAGCCTGACCTCCCTCTACCGCCTCACAAATGCCCCCAGTCCAGTCTATCCAGTTATCGACTCTGATGGGAGACGCCGAGCTGCCGCGGAGGATCGAGCGAGGATCCAAGCCGACCACCTAGAGTTGCAATTCCGACCGTTTCCCATCCAGAACCCTGCACACAATGCAGAAGTGCTGCGTAAAGTGGGGGAATTCCTGAGTTCGGGGTTGCCACCCCTTCCCGGCAAATTCTTCGTCTCGCCAGCCGAGGTGCGACAGACAACAATGCACCTAAAGGCGAAGAAGGCCCCGGGAAGGGATGGCATCACCAACTCGGACCTGGCGCGCTTACCACGTCGGCCGATGGTCGCGATAGCGCGCCTCTGTAACGGAGTACTCCGCACCGGACACTTCCCGACCACCTGGAAGTCCGGAAAAGTTATAGTCCTACCCAAACCTGGCAAGGACCGCCGGTTACCTTCGAGTTACCGGCCCATCACCCTGTTATCGAGCCTCTCGAAGTTGTTTGAGAGAGTGTTCCTCCGACGACTGAAACCCTACGTCGACCTGAGACCGGAGCAATTCGGTTTCAGGGAGGGACACTCGACTACTCTGCAACTTACGAGAGTGCTACATCACCTGACGTCGGAGCGCAACAGGGGCCGCTGCTCTGTCGGTGTCTTTCTCGATATAGAGAAAGCATTCGACAGAGTGTGGCACAGCGGACTCCTGTACAAGCTCCAAAAGACGTCAATGCCGCCGATGGCCATCAGGGTGGTGGCGTCCTTCTTAGAGGGACGCACGTTCCTTGTCAGCGTGGAGGGAAAACTCTCTCCGCTAAGGACTATCACAGCAGGGGTACCCCAAGGCAGTTGCCTATCTCCCCTACTTTACGCAGCCTTTACCAACGCTGGGACCATCGCTAGGATGCGAAGAGGAGTCGATGCTGGCCCTCTTTGCGGACGACAGCGCCTACATCACATCTTCCGTGAACCCCAGGCATGCAGCACGGAAGATGCAGCGTCTGCTGGACTTGCTGCCTACATGGCTGGACGACTGGAGGTTGGCGGTCAACGTCGGTAAGACGACAGCACTGACAACCACCTCGAGAAGACTCCCTCCACCGCTGCGACTGAGAGGTCAGGTCGTGGAGTGGAGCCGTACCATCAAGTACCTGGGGTGCCAGATAGACAGGGGACTGAGCATGCGCGCCATGGCATCTTATGCGATCAACAGCGCTAAGATGGCCGGCGCCTTGCTCCGACCTGTCCTGCGGTCTCCTCTGCCACTCCGGGTCAAGCTACTTATCTATAAGCTTTACATCCGCTCCCGACTGACCTACGCCTCGCCGGCGTGGTATAGTCTTCTCTCCGCCCAGCCAAGACACTTAATTCAGGTCCAGCAGAACAAGGCGCTGCGCGCGATTACCCGCGCGCCATGGTTCGTCCGCAATGAGACCATTCGCAGGGATCTCCAGATCACCTACGTTGAGGAGTTCGTGGTCGGCATGGCGCGTCGAATGTTCGACCGTGCCGATAACAGCCGACACGAGCACCTCCGAGGGATCGCCCCTGCGATTGGAAGGCCACTCGACGGCTACCATCTCCCTAGAGAGCTGGTAACACCTCTCGCCTGGTCCTTGGAGGGACTAGACGTGGTCCCAGCGTAGGTATGGACCTTCTGAGCATCGGGCTCGGTGCCCGCAACTCAACGATCTCCGTATAATTTCCCAAGTTAATAGGTTGCCGACGGCCACCTTGGCCCAGTAGGGGCCAGAAGCAGAACCCGGGGGGTTGATGCCCCCTTGAGACGTTGCCGGCGCAACGGGGGTTACCCCAGCGCCTCCCGGCCCGAGCCTACGGCTCGGACCGGATGGCTCCATAAGTTAAGTTAAGATCGTCACAGTCGAAAGAAGAGCCCCACCGCGTGTTTCGATGTGAAACATTTCCCTATCCGTGAGGAACAGGCCCTATCGCGTACATGTATTCTTCAATAACTTTGGAACTATATAACATATTGATATACGGTTTTTTTTATTGGACGTACAATTAATTCCGTAACAATATAATTAAATAAAAAAGTACCATATTTTTACATTTTATTTATAAAATTACATAAATACAAAAAAAATAAAAAAATTTTTTCAAAAATAAAGACTTTTTTGTTAGTTCTAATTATTTTCTGCCACCTACTTATTTTTTTTATAATAAACTAATTAATTGTCTGTCGATTGATACCTTAATCATTAAAATCGGAGCATCCGTTCAGGTTTTAGAAAATTTAAAAGATTTTTTGAACAAGTGGCGCCATCTCTATTCCTAAGGGGTAAATGTTGTGTATCCTCGGGTCAAATCGTTTATTTTGGTTCCTACTATCACTGTGCAAAGCGGCTTGCTTCCATCAAAAAATGCAGCATTCGGACCAAAAGTGTCTCTAATTACTATGACTACTCGTTAGGTATAGCCTCAAAAAATCATTGGCTAAATGAGGAAGACTTTGTCTTCCACTGGGTACCCTGGGGCCGGCAACGGTTCTCGGGAGCTGTAAGGCGACACGTGAAGAATAAAAAAACAAGTACGAGTCGGACTCGCGCACTAAATAAAAATAGCAAAAAAACACGTTTGTTATATGGGAGCCCCCCTTAAATATTAATTTTATTTTAATTCAATTATTTATTTTTGATTTTTAATAATAACTCAATATTCTGTGAATATTTCAAGCGTCTACATGTTGCCGTCATCAATATCGAGCAAAAAAATCACGTTTATTGTATGGGAGCCCCCTTAAATATTTATTTTATTCTGTTTTTTAGTATTTGTTGTTATAGTGGCAACAGAAATACATCATCTGTGAAAATTGCAACTGTCTAACTATCAAGGTTCGTGAGATACAGCCTGGTGACAGACGGACAGACAGACAGACGGACGGACAGCGGAGCCTTAGTAATAGGGTTTCCGTTTTTACCCTTTTGGTACGGAACCCTAAAAAATAAAATAGTTTCTCCCTTTTCCATATTTCACAACCATAGAGTACTAAGACTAAGGAGGGGCCATAGACAGGCTCCCCCTCTGTAATTTTTTTTGCTATTTTTGGCATTGTACTTGGTACTTGAGGACGGGCTCTTTTTCCGCAACTTGACGTCAGTGCTCCCTATTTTGCGTGAGGTGGGATGATGGAGATCGCTCCTGCCATCCCAGCTCCTCCAGGAAGCCGAGCAGTCCTCGCAGGTTTTTGCAGGCAGGTATTATTATGAAAGGAGTTCTTTTTACTGCTTTAGTCTTAATACTAAAATGTGAACACGTCTAGAGATTGCTACATTTAATTCTAACATTTGTCTCTCTACTGGCGGTAGACAAAATATCGCTAGCCCAGCAGGAGTAACCTAGCTATACTGAAGTCCTTGTCCCTCCCTCTCCAGGTGGCGCTCAACGGGATGCACTTCTGCGAGTTCATCCACCGGCTGCCGTTCCAGAGGATCTCCCACGTGACTGTTGACGGAGAGGTGAACCTGCAGTTTATTGGATTTGAGGGGGAGCAGGCGCCCGGCGCTCCTATGGCCAGTCCTCAGTATATGGTGAGATATATGTCTATACTAATAATAAAGTGGAAGAGTTTGTTTGAATGCCCTAATCTCTGGAACTACCAGTTGGACTTGAAAATTACGTTTTGCATGCGCTAGCGGCTAGCCTAATTCTTGAGATGGCTATATAACATCACGCTACGACCTAAAGGCACAGCTAAAACGGCGATTAAACGGAAAAGCCGACCATTTGGTCACTTTTATAGTCGGTGACTAGCCTGTGATTAGTTGGTAAAAAGGCCGACTAAGGCTATTAATGGTACAGGAAACTGGAAATAAATGGTACTGAAACGCTAGTACAGTGCGACCAGATAAATAAATGCGCGTAGAAATCTTCGCCATACTTCGTGTTTCCGACAAAAGCCGAATCACAGGAGAGGAGCGGGAATTTTGACCGAAGGAATTGCACAAATTGAGCGGAGTTTACATTTTGTGCAATGGACAACATTTCATTTTTGGTAAGGTACCAAAATTCGAAAACCGTTTGGAGATTACATGCTAGAAAGCTTATTTTTAATTTTTTTTATTTTTTATATCCTTTAATTTTCGAGTTATTTTAAAAATACTGAAATATTGAAAAATAAGGATTAATAGGTGCCCTAATCTGTGCTAACCCTCTAATTTAAAAATACTAATGTCTGTTGGCAGAGTTGGCAGTTATTAAATTCAGGTGTTGCCTTCTATTAATTTTACCCATTTTTATTCCATTTGAAGCTAAATTAATAATTATTCTTTAAATATAATTATAAAAATACTTCTTTTATATAATATTTTTTTGGAAGTTTTGCTAGTTTCGAATGGGCTATCACAGGAAATATATTTACGAGTGAAACCGCGGACAAAAGCTAGTATTATTATATACATTTTGAATAATGTTGTAGGCGATTTGAGTCACTTTCTTTGGGTGACAGTTTATATTTCTTAATTTTGGTCCTAGCTAAGGTTTTTAGTTTATAAGTCCTCAGAATTTATAAAAATTCATAATTAAATTAAAAATATAAAAACTCAACCAAAAATAAAATATAAAAATATGTGTAACTTATTTTTTAATATATTTTTAATATATTTTTTTAAAGTAATAAAAATGGGTGATTAAAAAAATGAAATGTTGTCCATTGTATCGTCTCTCCTCGCCAGTGGACAGGCAGCCTTATACCCCCTTAGGAGATTGGATTAAAAAAAGGAGCCTATGTCCTTTCCTAGTGTTTTAAGCTTTATCTATATCAAATTTTATCAAAATCGATTTAATGGTTTAGCCGTAAAAGCATAACAGACCGAGTTATTTTCGCATTTATAATATTAGTGTGGATTTTATACTAAATCTATTTACGAAACTGAAATATATATATATTGATTTTAAGGATATGACAAATCTTTTAATTGTTTTGAAAATAGGATTAGAAACATTTTACTCAATAGAAAAAAAATCACTTTTTCACCCAACACGAACTTATCCCAAACCTGTGCACAACAGAAACTTCGCGGGCGGTCGCTATTTTTAATTATGAAATGATTTTATTGTTATTTTTGTCCTACCCTGCTTTTCTACTATTGCAGCAACAGCAATACGGTCAGGCGTTTGGAGCTCCGCCCCCGGCGTACGGTGCTCCTGGATACGGCGCCCCACCATGTGAGTACCTGTTTACCCCCTTGATATTGATGAAGCGTTAACATATGTAACTGGATGCTGGCCGTGGGTTTGCCTGCTCACATGGTCCCAATAACACAGCCATATGCCTAATACACAGTAATGGGTTATTTTTAATTGCACATCAGAAAATACTTCTTGCACGGCAAATAAATTATTGTTATCTATATATATAAAATTCTCGTGTCACAGTGTTTGTAACCATACTCCTCCGAAACGGCTTGACCGATTTGTATGAATTTTTTGTGTGTATTCGGTAGGTCTGAGAATAGGTCAACTAAACTATTTTTCACCCTCCTACCCCCACTCCTCATTTTTTAATCGCGATTTATCCAAAGTTAATGGTAGGGGTAGTGCAGGCAAGCCAACGTTTGGGCAGGACAACGTCTGCCGGGTCCGCTAGTATATATGTATAAAATAGTGTCAGGTGGCGATTGGTTTTGCCAACCATCACGCCTGATTCGATTCGATTGTCTGTGCCTATCCCTCTTGGGATAAAAGGCGTAATGTTAGATAGATAAATTATTGAAAGTACGCTGTTGGCTCATAGAGGTTGGTTAAGGGTTTTTTTATAACCGCACATAAACCCACCCTGTACGACCATTCACGTAGGGGTAGTGCAATACGATAATAATATTTTGAGGTAAGTATTTTGCTGTGCAATCAGTATTTTTGATGGGAAATTGGCTTTGTCTACTAGATTCTAAGTCTAAATACCCTGAAATCTCAATCAAAATACATTTTGTCGTTTTGGGGTAAACACTCTGACTGTTATTTATGATTCGATCGATAGGGGTGTGTTGACAATTAAAAAAAAATTTAATTATGGCTGTAATGTTTATTACATATATCTAAATACCTCAACAGAACTGCCCACTCGTTAGGTTATAGCCTAACAAATACCATCGGCTAAAAGAGGGAGACTTGGTCTTCCGCTGGGTGCCCTGAAACCTTAACACTTCGGTTTCGGGAGCTGTAAGGCAACCCGTGAAGGAAAATAATTGTTTTTAATTTTCTTGGCGCGATGATGACGTCACATCACGCAAACCAACAACATGGTGGTCACAGATTAGACAAAATAACAAGAAAAAATATATTATAGTTAATAGGTTCTGATTATATTTATTTGAAATTTAGATGAATGTGACGTCACTTCCCGATTGCGGTCACGTGACCGGAAGTATTAATTAAAGATTTTTCATTTAGATATTACAATATATATATTTTTTAATCACTGTCAACACCCCTATTCATTAAACCCCCCCCCCCCCCCCACCCTACAAGTTAACCCCACGGCACTCGCTAATTAATAATACCTAATTAACATTTTTACTAACAATTTTAATGCACTGTACATTATAATTATGTATAGCATAAGTTTGATGACTAAAAAAACTGGATTTTGTTTAAATATTTGTCGTAAAAACTTACACGGTTTTTCCTGCATGGTTTACCTACAACAATTTGTGACTAAAATTCCTAATTAACCTTAGGATTTGGAATTGAAATTAATGTCAAGAGTACAGGTACCGGAGCGCGGCGACCGCAGCTGCAGGCAACAACCGCAGGTGACATTACTGGTTCGCCAATAGTTGATAAAATAATGTTTATGACGGGCGTCGCTTATCGCCGCGCGCACTGAGTTTTGTGATACGATAGTTTAGATGTGTCACTAATCTGCAATACTCTAATTCTAATATCTATCCTAATATATATTAGTCATCATATTAATCAAAACTGTCACTAAGTATGAAACATTGGATTCATGTAAAATATGTATCTTAAATTATAGTTTGATCACTTTTTTCTATAGCCTGTTCTCTCTCTCCACAGTCGGTCCCTCATTGCTGAGGATCGTGACCCCGTCTCATCAGCTTCCCCTCAATTATTTTCTTCCATCGGCTGCGGTCCTCTGCCTGATGAAAGGCTGTGGTAATACTGGTGTCCAGGTTTTCGGACACTTGATCGGACCATCGTTTAGGGCTTCGTCCTCGTGGTCTTCTTCCCTCCATCCTGCCCTATAGCCTGTTAGATTTGGTTTAAAAAAAAATTATATTGTTTGGTGATTCAGTTTTAGTGACACTTTTATTATTTTGAAACCCAATATAATTATTTGATGATTGGTATTATTTCCAAGTAATTCTTTATTAATATTTAGTTAAGCGTTTTAAATATTATTTGGTGATTCAATTTTATTTTAGGAACAAATACTATTTATTAGGTCACTGAAAATGCATTTATTAATTAATTGATAAAATCAATTATCGGGCCGCAAGTTTAGAAACCGGCGGGGTGAGCATATTTGACGTGACACCGAAAAGCCAAAAACGTTTATGTCATACAATAACCTGCCACGGAATGCACGGGCCGGACCGTCCAACCCAAAATGTGCGAGCAAGTTCTGTGTACTTGTCTTTGCCCGGCCCAGCAAACGTTTTTGGCCTTTCGGTCGACACGAAGATGTCACGTCAAATATATGCTCACCCCACAGGACTTTTTTCATCAACTCTCGGCGAACATCGTATAGCGACCAGCCCCGCGCACGGGTACAATAGGTATAGGTTCACAACAAGATGAATAGCTACATAAATACGCTTATAATTACTATGCTTAATTATAATGCTCAGCTCCTAAACATGATATTTGTACGGACAGACGAGGCGGGGGACTTGTTTTATAATATGTAGTGATAAATGTGGAACGTGCAGTAGTTGACTGCAGCTGCGGTCGGTTGCTGTCGCCGTACTCGGAATTGTACCTTTATCCACCTGTTATCTGAAAAAAAAATGTAAATTTGCCGGCGTAAAGATGGACACCTCAGCGCCTCAGCCCGTTTGAGATTAGTCACACAGATAATCACACATTTAAGGCTCCTATATCCATAATTTTTCTGGCATAAACTGTTTTCAATTTCTCTGTATATAATCCACCTGTGTCACTGAAATTTAGTATATAGTTACTTATTCAATATATCTAAGTGAAATTGCTGTTATTTTTTCAATGGGTTTTATTGAATAGGAAATGGGTGGTTAAACTTTGCCCCCGTTTTCTCTTTCATAATCTATCACAAAGCTCTTAATTTTTTTTAAAGCGCTGTTATAACATTACCCTTCAATTATATACATCGCGTTTTTTAAGCTTATTGAAAATTTGATACTATAAACTATGCTAAATTACAGTGACACAGGTGGATTATTTACAGAGAAATTGGGAATAGTTTATACCAGATAAATTATGGATATTCGAGCCTTAATGGCTGTCTCGAAAACGCAGACAGAACTGGCCACTCGTTAGGTATAGCTTCACAAATACCATCGGCTAAAAGAGGAAGACTTGGTCTTTCGCTGGGTACCCTGGCAACCGAAGAAGGCAGACTTCAAGAGACTTTGCTTTATGCTAATAGTGGTGCATGGCTTTATAACTACATTATTTGGAGGCGATTTTTGAAATTGTATTTAAGTAGTCGGCGGCTAAGTAGTGCTTTCTCTTTCATACTCCATACAAACGACAAGGATGTTGTAAGGATAGTAAATACAGGTTATTGTTGACTAGCCCATATTAAGTTTCATCCACTTATACATACATATATGGTCTTGAATTCATACAAAAATTCCATAGAAAAAAGCTTTTCCCCGAATTTTTCCAATTTCCGGGCAACTTTTTTTATGCTTGCTCTTTAGAAATATGTGAGCAAGATGGACTACTTTTAAAATCGATAACATAACCAAGGATAAGATAAGATAGACCAATATTCGCGTACCACAAACATGAGAAAGTACGATTTTTCAACAAAACCTGTCTTGCGATAATACACAAATCGGACTTCAGCAAATCGAGTATTGTACAACAAATATTTGAAATAGCAAGTTCTAGTTAATGGATCCTTAAAGTATGTGAAATTATATTTACTGTCAATGTATAAAAATATACATTAGTAAATAAATATATTAAGAGAACTCTAATCGCAAAGTCGGTTGAAAAACCTAGGTGTAGCTTGTATTGACATATGTTTTATATTGATTGTAAAATAGTTTCACATACTTTATGGATCAATCAACTACTTTTTTGTATGGGACAAAAGTTATGAGCCTTAAGGGGATCTATCGACCGAATAGTCGGTAAATAGTCGGTCATTTTGGAGCCGACTAATCGTTAGTCGGTCAAACCCATAATCGGTAGATTACAAATTTTTACAATGGAAGATGACAGGGTAAACAAAATTATTCTATTTAATCCGACATTTAGATTATCAAAAAATATTGAACACGTATTTTTTCTTTTGTCAATCAAACAAAAAATGACAGAGATAAAGCGCGTCAAAGTTTGGGAGTGGGGGCTGGTGACGTCACGCCTTGCTAAAAATTGTACTAAGGCGTGACGTCACGCGGAACTTTAGCGTGCTATATCTTCATCATTTTTTGTTTAATTGACAAAAGAAAAAATACGTGTCCAATATTTTCTGATAATGTAACTGACGGACTAATTAGAATTTTTTAATCATCATGTCAATATAAAAAATCATATTTAGAAAAGTGTTTTTTTTTAATATTGTGCTAAAACGTTAAGATGGGTAAGTAATGTAGTTTTGTTATTATTCTAAATATTATGTTACATAGATATTAGTTAGACAATTTTTTTATTTAGAAATGATACTTAGCACATATACCCCTTACAACTAATTTTCAATTATTTTACTTAATGATCACAAAAAAATTTTTGACAACATCACACATTATTAACTCGTGCTGCATAGTTTTAATTAATATATATTTATTTTTCCAAACAGTGACAATAGTTAAATTCATACTTATTTACTTAAATTCTAAACACATCTTCAGGCCAAAAAATAATTTGTAGAATACACCATAGCATTAGGCAGTAGTTGCGTCGTTTTTTTTGTATAAATGTAGGTAGGCGTAAATTTTTTTTGGATTTTTTTGTTGCTTTACTTTGCTTTTGGACAAGACTTGGTGGGGGGCTGCATGCTTGATTGTACAAAACATTTTTTTTTACCTTTGTTTTGGTGTAATTACTAATTTACTAACACAAACTAACTCCTGATTAATTTTTATATGTTATTTATATTATTTTTGTGATTTAGGTTCTCTAAATTTTTACAAAAAAAATAATTATTTTACTTAGATATTAATTGAATTTATTTTTTTACGCAGCTTTCTACTAAAATTGGTCGAGTCGATATTGGCAGTTAGACGAAAAGGTATAATATTGTTTTTTTTTTTCGATATTATTTTAGGCAATTCACATAAATAAATTTAAGGGGGAACGTCTCGATCTAAGTTTCTATAGATGGCTTTATTTTACAGTTATGTAATTCGTTTATTATTTTATACTCGAAAGTTAATGAATCAAAAAACAAAATGTTGTCATGCGAAGATTTTTTATAATGATTTTTGGATGCAATATAATTTTCAACACACTTGCTCGTAACGTGAGTCTTATTACCTGACTTTTAGACCCATAATCCTATATATTAAACACCCGTGCTTTTTTATTTACATTACAGCACAAGAGTTATAATATAAACCAATGAAGTTAAATTCGTACAAGATTGCAAATTGTATGTGTGTCCACAAAGCATTCTTAATTTAATTAATTTTTATTTTTTAACCACGACTTTATTGTCTGTTTGGCGAAGTTACCCGTACCTAGTACTTACCTGTCAAGCGAGAAAAAACAAAACATTTCCATAAATATTTGTTAATATTTTCGCCGTCTTGTGGTTGATTATCAAAAATTTAGATTTCAAGTGGCGAAGAATACGTAAATTACTCCATGAAGTTTAATTTTTTACTCGCAAGTGTGTTGAAAAACGTATGAAACGCGTGTGCATTGCTCCATTACATACTCAGCTTTCTTATCGCGCTCGCCTCATGGCTCGCGCTGATAATACCGCCTCTTACATTGTAACGTTGTGCTCATTTAGTAAATAAATGAGACCACTTTTTCTTAAAGAGGTTTGAATAGTTGCTAACCTCCTTGCAAAAATAGTTGTTAACCTCCTTACAAAATAAGTTACTGACTACCTATAAATTAGAAATTTTTCAAAATAATCTGAATTTGGAACAGTGTCTGCTATTTGTTTATTTTCTACCATTTTTTAGTTAATTCCGTTTTAGCTTTGATAAAGAGCACACCTATTTTATAATATCAATAATGTAATACTGTGAACAAAATTCAACCAGCTGTTAAAAAATATTCCGGTATTGTAACGTTGTGCTCATTTAGTAAATAAATGAGACCACTTTTTCTTAAAGAGGTTTGAATAGTTGCTAACCTCCTTGCAAAAATAGTTGATAGAGAGCACACCTATTTTATAATATCAATAATGTAATACTGTGAACAAAATTCAACCAGCTGTTAAAATATATTATAAAAGAGCATGATATTTCGTGCTCTTTTTGCTCTTTTTACTCCCTCTTTTTACTCCTCTGTAACCTCTTCATTAAAATTGAAAATAAAACATTAAGGAGTAAAATAATTATTTATTATTGTGGCTATAATGTACTAAAACAGTATTGTTTTTATATATCTGACAATTAATATTATATGTTCGTACTGTCTAAATTTTTTAATATTATTCATATTTTAACGTTCCTAACTAATATACGTAATTGTAAAACAATTGTAAATCATCTTAGCTTGACAATATTATCGTTTGATTTCATTCTATACTATTCTATTTTTTGTGTTATGGCTCCATCAGGGTTTCGATTATTCCGCCAATGTCAAGTATTATAGACGTTACAGTATCAATATGCCGATTAATCGGTAGCTAAGATGTTCCCGCCGACTGTGATATGTCTTATTAATCATAGACTAATTACAACTATCACAGCGCGGACGGTATAAAACTGGATTCCCCATAATGTCACGACGGAACGCGTGCGTTGGTCACCAGGACATGACGTAGAATCTCGATTTCATTCATTTTGGAGCACAAAAATTAAAAGTACATAATGAACTGAAAACTAGCACCTTCTGTAAGACGTTCTCCCTTAAGTCAAACAAAACCAAAACAAAACACGAATTTTATTTCCTACAATATTTTGACACATACACACCGTCACGGCCTTTTAATAAAATTACAGTCCGACAAGGATCTTTTGGCATTTTGCGGTAGCGCCACCGTCTATGTAATGTCAAACTTATTGGAATCAAAATGTAGAAAAATAATATAGTTCCATTTTTTGCCGCACGCCAATAGACCCTTTTCGGTCTGTATCAGTCGTTCATAATAATTAAAACGGTTTTTTTTAATATATTAGAAAATTATAATTAAGTAAAATAGAATTAATTAAGTATTACCCCTAGAACTTATAATTTAATTAATTAGTAGGTACTATTATTAACGTCCATAAAAAAATATTAAATTAAAAATTTTGACATTTTGTTTTTAAATATTTCAGGTGCCTTGTCATCAACACTACAAAGAGGTCATATACAATACTAAAAGTTTCAAAAGAGGTTGAATATCTTGTTATAAAGTTTGGTTGGATATGTACACATTTGTTTGTTTTATGTCATTTATTTTGATAATTACGTTTTGTGTCTGTTTATCAATGGATAACATTTAAAGCTTATATAATTTCAATATTTTTTATCCAAATAACTTGCGAGTTATTTAAAAAATACGGAATTTGACTAAAGATAGGAATAATGCTGTTTAGCTTTGCTAAGACATATTTAATAATTAATAACAGGTTTTTTGACATACTGACCAGGTTTTTCCACAGTTATTTTCGAATTATATGTATAAAATTTAATACGTGTCGTATTTTATCATATATTTTTCATTAAAATAATAAAAAAGGGCTGTTTTAGAAATGAAATCTTGTTCATTTGTTTTGTATCTGTAAATCAGTTATTATTATTTTGTACACTACGCCAAAACTCAATCTTTTATGTATGCCACCTCTGTATATTGGAAAAAATGTGAAGCAAATTTCATGCTGTATGATTTCAAATACCTTTGCCTGATTTATTACAAATAAACATAAGCATCCGCGTGTGTCACGAAAGAGTTCCTTTTATCGTAAAGTTGGTATAGGCGACGACCATACAGATCGTATGGAACTCAGTATAGCCATAAGCCACGTGATTTCGGTTCAGCAGTCATACAGTCAGTGAAAATATGCAAAATATTATATATAAAAATATATATTATTCAAAACAAGACATGTAAATTGTGAAAAACTATAGTAAGAACAAAAAACTAGAAAATAAATGTTAAAATACTTTTAAAGGTCCGTGGCTGTCGGCCATCTTATATCTGTCAAAAATATGGCAAATGTGAATTAATCCTGAGTTTATTTATACAACATTTTCAACTCAAATTGTTGATAGTTGTTATTTTAAATTGGATTAAGCCATATTTTTATTATAAAGAATTCTAAATAGCCATAGTTTTTAAAACGCAATAGCAATGTTTAAAAATAAAAAGTTGAGTTGAAAATGTTGTATAAATAAACTCATTTTTCTAGGATTAATTGAGATTTGCCAATGGCCGACTGCCAAGGACCCTTAACTACTGTTTAGAATGTTACCGATATTTTTCCTAAATATACACCAAAAATGTGAAAATATGTCCTGCTAAAACTGCTGGTTGTATCGTTGCACCATACGTTTTAAGACGAGGAACGACTCAGAAATTTTTAATCGTAAGCCACGCCCTAAACTCTTGTTTCGGGCCCATGAGTGGTTTGAGCGCAACGATCACGTCATGCAAGAAAACGACGGCGCTTTGTCCGTTTTTGCTGCATAACTGAGAAGGTATGTGTCGCTTCTCGGAATAAATGACGTAAGCGGCACATTACAAATAAATAATTTATTAAAAAACGATCACATGCAGGGAAAAATCTTCTTAATCAATACTAGGGACTGAAATTACCTACAGATTCGTATAAAATTTAAACGTAAATCCCTTTAGAGTATGATCATATGAATAAAAAGGTGTTTTTGAAGAGGTGATTTCAAAAATTTAAGTTATCGAGAAAATTTTCACCAATCATGTTTTCATCCTACACAATACTAGATAAAATCCTCTAGTTTTCGATGCCCAAATTGTATGTTCATAGCATTCGTAAAATTCGGGAATTTCAGTTCAGCAAAATTATTCGTTCCTCCCCTTAAAGGCCACAATAAAACATATTATTAATAAATATTAATTTTCTTTGTGATAATTTTCTTAGGGATTCATTTTCGAAAAAATCCTTTCTTAGTACCTACACCACCTAAGGAATATACTTTCCAATTTTCATATTTATATCTTCAGTGGTTTATATACGACGGTTTTATGATTCACTATCAAATCCATAAAAGAGAATTCTTTCGTGATACACTATGTTGTTTGATACCTAAAAACATATATGTGTACTTGTATCATAGTGAGCTTTGTCTTATGAAGATAAAAATTATTATTATAAAAAATTACATGTGTTTGGTCTAGTGGTTCGTAGACGGAATATTCCATATTTTTTAATATTCTTATTTTTTGGTTAATCGCGTGTCGAGGGTTTCGGTTAGCCGTTTCTTAAGGGCCGTTGGTCAAGGTCATCTTATAACTGTCAAAAATATGGCAAATCTCAGTTAGTACTGGAAAGTTGAGTTTATTTATACATTTCCATTCCACACAGTTGATAGTTATTATTTTAAATTGGATTAAGACATATTTTCATTATTAAGAGTTCTAAATAGCCATAGTTTTCAAAACGCAAAAGCAATGCTCGTTTTCGAACCCTAAATAATAAAAATATGGCTTAATTCAACTTAAAATAATAACTATTAACTGTGTGTGATGGAAATGTGGTATAAATAAACTCAACTTTCCAGGATTACTGAGATTTGCCATATTTTTGACAGATACAAGATGACTGAGAGCAACGGTCTTTAATGAGTTTTCAATGACAGTGAAAGAAATTAAACATACAATAATATTTTGTATTAAAGTCTATAACGTATATTCACTGAAAATAATGTTTATTTATTTGTTTAATATTTTTTTTTAATATGTAAATGAAAAAGCTTCTATTCATAATTCCGGTCACGTGACTGCAAACGGTGACGTCACTTTCACCTAAATGTCAAATAAATAACCATAGACTAGTAACTATAAATTATAATAACTGTGTTGTCAATCTGTCACTGACTAAGTTGTTTTCTTGTTATTGTATCTCGACCATCATTTTGTTCGTTACCAAGGTGTGACGTCATTATGGCGCTCAAACGTTTTCGCGGGTATTTGAAAAATAAAATTAAAATTATTAGATATAAAAGGTTGTGAAAAGACAAATAACTTTCAGTGCATTACCATTTTACCATGGTCATTGCACTTCAAGAATTTTTTTTTTGTTTCATTAGTTATTTGAAGTAAAAATCCGTCTGCGTTTAACACTAGATCAAACTTGGGTATAATTGGTTTGTTAATATTGTGATATAATTGATGAATGTTCGATAGAAGAAGACAGGTTTGAATATTGTATTGTATAAGAAGATAACATTTTTTTTATAAAAAAATTTTTTTTTGTACTGTAGAAATTTTGGTTGTTCAGCAAGGTAAGGTGTAAGCATAAGCTTAGTGATGTCATATGTATTCATTTAAATTATTAAAAACTCTAATTGCAAGTTGGTACCAATGGGTATTTTATAATTAAAAATGTACATAATCCGACAAACCACACTTAGAGACTTCTCCATCTAAATAAACCTCAACAGAACTGGCCACTCGTTAGGTATAGTCTCACAAATACCATCGGCTAAAAGAGGGAGACATGGTCTTAAACTGGTATCCTATCAAATATTTACACGGGCGAAGCAGCTATGTGAATTATATGAGTCTGCATCCAAAACACTTTATGAACAACCGAAATTTATTTTACCTCTCTTGACTTGGCTGAAACGATCAACTATTTCGCTTACATCGTCGTCACTTGCATAGTCCAGTCAATAATTTCTCCAGTCTAGATGGGGATGTTGTCAAAAAACTAAGTATCTATAGATAATCACGCCTTGTATCCCCTAGCCTATAAACCTTTCTCAATTATTGGGCTATCAAATGCAACAATTATTGGGCTATCAAATGCAACAATTATTGGGCTATCAAATGCAAAAATAATTTTTCAAATCCGACTGGTAATTAGTTCCAGAGATTGGCGCGTTTAAACAAACACACTTTTCAACTTTATTATTAGTATAGGTATGTACTAGTTTGTTTTTTTTTTCTATGCGGTATTTTTTTAAAGTTTTTCCGACCGACGATGTGACGTCATCATTTAGGTAAAGTAGCGTTTCTGTCACGTGGCACTACTCGTTTGTGATACAAGTAGTACCACGGCTATTAACTTGCTCCTTGCTTGTTTTGCTGGGTTCGAGACGATAACCCTTAAGTTTTCTTCAAACTGTACAAAATTATATTTCCAAAATAGTTGATCCGTTTTTGCTTGAGTGGAAAAGCAGGGCCAAACAAGTTGCACGATTTAATTATTAAATATTTACATTGTAAGCATTTTTTCTTTTTATAAGCATTTATCTAGAATTGTAATCAATTATTTGTCATTCTGAATATATTGAAAGTTGTTTGAAAAAGCCTTGTTTTATTGATATCTTCATGACTTTTATCTCACAGGGGTAGGCAGAGACAATCGAATGCTATTTTCTACGATGCAGCCGAGCACACGGAGAAAGAAAGTTAAAAGTCCTTTGACTATGACAAAACGTGATCCCACACGAAGAAATAATCTCAGGAAAAGATAGATATTATGTCTCATATAGATAAAGCTAGACAAGGACCGGTTTTCGCGCGCTACTTTTTTCTCGTCAAAATCCTTAGGCTCCTATATCCATAATTTTTCTGGGATAAACTATTCATAGTTACGTATTCAATATATTATTATCTAAATACCTAGCTGTTATATTTTCATTTGGTTTTATTGAATAGGAAATATGGGTGGTAGAATAAAGGATTATTTTGCCCATGTTTTTTAAAATTATTATTTAGAATTTTCAATAAGCTACAAAAATACTCTATATATATATATATATATATATATATATATATATATATATATATATATATATATATATATATAATTGAAGGGTAATGGTATAACAGCGCTTTAAAAAAAATTAAGAGCTTTGTGATAGATTATGAAAGAGAAAACGGGGGCAAAGTTTAACCCCACCCATATTTCCTGATCAATAAAACCCATTGAAAAAATAACAGCTATTTCACTTAGATATATTGAATAAGTAACTATGCTAAATTACAGTGACACAAGTGGATTATTTACAGAGAAATTGGGAATAGTTTATCCCAGATAAATTATGGATATAACTAGCGGACCCGGCATCGTTGTCCTGCCCAAACGTTGGCTTGCCTGCTAATTACTTTCCTTCGTCCGTAAAAACAACTACCACTCCCACTACCCCTACCCCTAATCCAACCCCTACCACTACCTCTACTCCAACCCCTACCACTACCTCTACTCCAACCCCTACCAGTACCACAACCCCTACCACTACCTCTACTCCAACCGCTACCACTACCACTACCTCTACCCCTACTCCAACCCCTACCACTACCTCTACCCCTACTCCAACCCCTACCACTACCACTACCCCTACTCCTACCACTACCGTCTACACCTATCTCTACTCCTACCACTACCACTACTTTTATCGAGATTAAGTAACATTTCCCATACAAAATTTTTTTTCTTCTAAACCACCCCCTGTATTATAACGAACAAAATTTTTTTTGTGATTTCCTTACTTTTCCATAGCTCGAGGAAACATTATGACTGATTGACCGAATGATCTGGAATGATTAAAACCAATCGATTTGACAAAAAATCGTCAAAAAAAGTCGTTTCATAGAAAATGTATAAGAAAATGTTTTTCTTTATTTTTTTTTCGTGCATTTTTCCAATGTTTTAATAGTTATTCTGCTATTCGGGACGGAGACAAATACAACAAATAAACACCATAAAAACGGTCCAGCCGTTCTCGAGTTATAAGTGTTCGAACAAACTCGACTTTGTTTTATATTATATAGAAATTATAGATGCGAAAATAACTCTGTCTGTCTGTCTGTCTGTTACGTTTTCACGGCTAAACCACCGAACCGATTTTGATGAATATGAAAGAAATATAGCGTGAACAAGAAGTAGTCCGGCTTTGATTGGCTACCCCTTCCACCTCCACCACTTTAGAAGTCTACGAGTTCATGATGTGACGAGGAATCCATCGGTACCACGTAGGTAGGTATATATAAATATATAATTAAAATTAATTAATGGTTAATTAAGACGTCTAGTATTAACTAGGTGGACCACGGTACTGTCTCGGCCATGTACCAATTGGTTATTTATAATTAAAAACTTATTTACTCCGACGGACTCGCAACTGCGAAGTCGCATTCGATCCCCACATCCGACCAATGGGTTTTTATAATAAAAAATCTATGTACATTATCCGACAAACCGTACAAAGAGGCTTTTCCATCTACATACCTCAACAGAGCTGGCCACTCGTGTATTAAAATTACTCTAGGTATATAATAAAAAAAATAAGAGTCGAGCACAAAGCACCAGTGTCGAAAAAGAAGTTTATGGCATTTTCATGAAATATTACTATACCAGTGGCGAAGGGTGAATATTTTCAGAAGGGAAGCCCAACTTATGTTACAAGTACAAAAAAATATAATAGTAATTTATTGTAAAGGGATTTTGTTAAATGACCTAAACTCTTTTTATTTAATTTGTATTTAGGGGCGGTGGTCAAGGTCATCTTGTATCTATCTGTTACTTGCTGTTTGATTCATTTTGGAATAAATAGTTTTAAGGATCCGTGGCTCTCAGTCATCTTGTATCTGTCAAAAATATGGCAAATCTCAGTTAATCCTGGAAACGTGGGTTTATTTATACAACATTTCCTCACCACACAATGATAGTTATTATGTGAATTTGGATTTAGCCATATTTTTATTATTTAGGGTTGTAAAGAGCCATAGTTTTTGATACGAGCAGTGCCTTTGCGTATCGAAAACTACGGCGACTACTATCCACGTTTCCTGGATTACATACAGGATTAATTGAGATTTGCCATAAAATGAATCAAACATCAAGTAAAGGAACAACTAACTAAACTCGCCGTTTAGCTGACACCTCCTACCGGTTACATTCGACTCTCATAACCCGGAATTCATCGGCTTATTTGTGGGTCTGTTTGCGCGTGGTAAACATGCTAAAGGGAACATGCGCGGATTTCAATACAAATGAAAGAGTTTCTTAGTATGATGTAAGGGTATGGGCGAGCAAGCCGGTACTGTATCGGCTTATGTCCATAAATTGCTAATGGAATCGGTAGGCGTTTAGAAAAAAATACTTAAGGTGCAGTAATAGGCACTCGAGAGCAAAATCACCATTTTCAAATGAGTAAATAAGCCTTAAGCTAATGTATATTAATCAGAAAAAAAATTATTTTGGTATGTAGGGACCAATATCTAATAAAATGACAAAAAATAATAATTATATTGCAAAATTCACTGAAAAAAAATTTATAAATGAGGTCTATTTTTTTATTATTTTTGAGCAAATCTCTTAAAGTATGAATTCTATTATGATCAAATAAACTGGTATGTATAGTAAAATAAGAAATCTAGTAAATTGACTCAAAATTATAATTATTTCTTTTTTATTAAAAAATAACTTTAAAACAATCGTCGCGCACAACAATAAAATTACTCAGTATTACCGGACTATCAGACGTGTTATCCGTAGTACTTTGGGCGCGCCTAATATTGACCTTGAAATGGGTTCGTATAAAATATGTTTCTATTGATATTATTGACAAATTCCTAAAGGAAAGCCGAAAGGAATCGGGTTGTATAGTATAGGCTCCTCGCCGCTGTTTACCTTCACGCCTGTTTCCCAAAGGGGTACACAGAGAGTATGGAGCGTCACTTCTCTCGATCTTTGCATACTTCTCTTGCTTCATCCACATCCATACATTGTTTCATACATGCAAGTCTATTTTTTTTTTACCTTTTGTTGTTAAAACTAAATTGTATGACGGCCTTTATACCTTACGGCATAGATTAAATAATAATTACTACCTTACGGTGTGACCAGAGACATCAGTAACAGTTGTCCACTTGACGCCAGCTGTCCATATTGAACAGAACAGGTGGCAAGCCTGTTGCTGCACTTAATTTATTTTACAGGTAGGTTAATATTAATTTTAGATGCTTTAAGCTAGGCCCGAAGCACGAGATTTCTTAAGGAGACGCCTCATGATATTTGTCCCATACAAATCAGATGTTTCGTGTTTCCAGTTTTACGTGATAACTGTATGTGCTAGGCTCGAAATTAAAATTGCTTTTCATAGATAAATATATTCTAAAGTTTCTCATGGAAAGAAAATAACCAAAATTAGTTACAGCTAACTTTTATGAAGCCTTGAAATCCTCAATTTCACGCGTATTTTAGCCAAGTTTGCGACTCGACTTCTCTTAATATATTTACAATTGTCTTAACATTAAAAGATAGATAATTTCACTTACTTTAAGAATACACTAACTAGACTTTGAAAATTGTAAAAAAAATTGTAAAAACATAGAAAAGCCGAAGTCCTTTTCGTGATTTTCGAAATGCTGATTTTGTTGAGAAATCGTAATTTCTCATGTTTCTGGTACGTGAATATTGGTCTATATTACCTTGGTTACCTTATCGATTTTAATAGTAGTCCATCTTGCTCACATATTTATAAAGAGACATGGACAAAATAAGCCGCGCGTAAAACTGAGTTCGTTGCGCTGTGACGCGTCGCCTTAAAGAAAATTTGTGCTTGCTAAACCTCTGCTATTTTTATGTTTGCAGCTTTCGCGGCGGGCGCTCCAGCTGTAAGTATATAAATACTAATATTATAAAAAGGTAAAGTTTGTAAGTTTGGATGTAGGTAGTAATACTGAACCGATTCTAAAAATTCTTTCACTAATAGGAAGCTTTTAGGGTAAGGGGAGAACGGAATAAGATCAATCCGACCTCAATTGTCATCCTCACCTGCACACTTGGTACCCTCTGCTAGACAACAAACGAGGCTCTGGTGACCGAGCAATAGCGGTATAACCATACACCTAGCTAGGCAACTGGCTGGAAGAGGCTACAGCGAGTCTGAAGACCTAAATAGTCTCAAAATGTCTGGTGCAGAAGGCAAGGGGAAACCACTGCACTATTCTTCCCAAGAAAGTTAACCATGGCGAGTCTATACAAGGTGCGTCGCGCTGTAGATCGCCATGATTGACCACGACTGCTCTGTCAAGAGCACCACGACTGAGAAGAAGAATAGGAAGCTACATTTAATATTCCCTTTATTTTATTATTTTCGAAAATATCGACGTGCGAAGCCGTTGGCGGAATGCTACTACCTCTATATAAAAATGGATGTTGTTATGTCTGTTTGAGATTAATAGACTCAAAAACTACTAGACTCATTTTGATACTGTTTTCACCAATAGATAGATAGACTGATTCACGGAGAAGGTTAAGTGTTGAAAACATCACGCTATGTCTCTTGGGAGTGGAGCAGTAACCAAAAATATAGAGCAAAGGACCCGAACTTAGGAAGTTTTCGAGCCAAAAACTTTTAAATTGCCCTATAATAGTAGTTTATGATACGGGATCATAATAGGGGTAATTAAAACACAAGTGGTTTTTTTAATAGCATCCACGAGTAGGGTTGCCAGGTGAGTCGCGAAAAAATACCGGACAACCCCAAGGGGGGGGGGGGGGGGTGTATGCTAGGTCGCAAAATAAGTTTTATTAAATAAATAATTAGGTAGTTTTATTTATTAATCAACTAAATTAGTAACAAAATATAATGTGGTCATAAAATTGTGGTCGCCAAGATTATGCTAACTTTGACAAAGTCTTTATTAAACAATGGTATGATATTAATATAATCTACTACTTACTTAACAAAATAAATGTAGGAACTTCAGAAAAAAATTAAATCACCTAAAACTAGATAGGTATGTTTAACAAAAATAATAGGAACTTCCAATGAACAAATAATAAAGTTGAATCATTCTTCTAAAACTAATTTATGTTGCGAGGAGCGCGCGCGTTTTGAGTTTGAGGGATACATTTGTAGGCGCTTGTGACCAGTAAGTAGTCCGACCGACTTTCCTCAAAATACCGGACAATGTTTTGTCCGGTATGACCATTTATTTTTTACCGGACAGGCCTCGAATATACCGGACTGTACGCTTAAATACCGAACATCTGGCAACCCTATCCACGAGTGTTTTAATTCCAAGTTATGTGCCCGCCCGTTCATACACTACTTTATCTAATCCCATGCAATAGGTATTTTAAATAATTGACCAATTTCTTAATCGACAAATTGGCGGCAAGCACGCGTTAACTGAAGTGACTCGCACATGCGCGTGTCGATATTTTTACGATTTCGTTTTTGTATGAAAACTTTGGTACTGTATTACATTACAGTATCGAAGTTTGACATAATTATTACAGACGCGTGTATATACAACATATCATTATGAAGTATAATTCGATTTTGTAATAGAGACTTACGATATAAGAGTAGATAAAGGTACTTTATTTACAATGTTGGTAAATTATTAGACGGACTAGACAGCTTAAACAGGAATGAACGGGCCGAGACGTTCCAACCCTACAATGCGCGGGCAAATTCTGTGTACTTGTCTTTGCCCGGCCAAGCAAATTTGCTCGGCATTCTAGTGTTGGACAATCTCGGACCGTGCATTCCGTGGCTGACTCTTGTAAACGTTTTTGGCCTTTCAGTCGACACGAAAGATGTCACGTCAATCATGCAATATTTTTTCAGGGCTACACGACGTACGCGCAGCCTGAGAGGCGCGGCTTGGGCACGGGTGCGGCCGTCGGTCTAGGGGTCGGCGCTCTGGCGGCGGGAGGTTTAGCGGGCTACGCTATGGCCGGCGGGTTTAGTTCTGACAGCCCTAACGATGAGGTTAGTTAAAGTGGTCATGGACAAACAAAAATAGATAGACAGATCACCGATGGTAATTCGGCGGATTTGTTTGGAGTAAGTGGTTTCACTCCGCCACCGACGCACGGTTAAGACGCTTGTATTTACTAGGCAGACCACGGGGTTGATCCCGGATCCCGGCCATGTGGGTTTTTTTATAATTAAAAACGTATGTACATAATCCGAAAAACCACACTTAGAGGCTTTTCCATCTGAATATACCTCAACAGAACTGGCCACACAAATAGCATCGGCTAAAAGAGGAAGACTTCCGCTGGGTACCCTGGGACCGTAGCACGTTACTTTGGCTGAATATATCTTTACTTCTGAATGTTCCTACGAAAAGTGACAACTTATTAAAATTGACATAACTCTGTCCCTAAAACTGAACTGATCACTTTTGGTGATTATGCCCATACCTTTTAATCAGGTATATAGCATATCAAAACGTCTGCCAATTTATTATATGCAAATATATTATATGCAAATTTTGGTTATAAATAAACATATTTTTATTTTTATTATTTTATTTTTTTTATTCAACTGAATCCACCCAATTATTAAAGAATCCAAAAAACAATGCAACACTGTCATAGAATCAATGAGTACCTATTTGAAAAAAACGAGCGAGCCTTACAGTAGTCGCATATGATGTGTAACATCTGACATCCCACCTTGGTAATAAGCTACATTAACATTATATCCTGAAAACATTAACACTTTATACACAACACTATAGGTTAAGCGCCCAGCTAATGCGTTCTTCTTCTCTATTTCCCTTGCTCTTTCTTGTCACACACACGCACACACTGTTGGCTGACAGTACCAACCTCTCGGAAAATGGGTCAAATAGCGCGCGCTTCTTCCGCTTCCTGTTACACACTTCCGTCTCTTTTCACGATCACTTCCACAAATTGCAGGAAGGCGAGAGGAAAGATTATACACATAAAAAAACTAAACTTAACTTATCCTCAGGTCCAAGTGGCGTCCTTTGACGGCGGCGATTTCGGCGGCGACGATTGGGTCGAGTGAAAAGAGAAAATTGGTTTTAGAAAAAAAAATTGCCTTATGAAACACCTAATAGTTTTAAGAGTTACTGTGTTGATATATAACTTAAGTTAGATTTGCAAATACATACCTACTTGTATTAATATATTCTCGCCTGCATCCGGTAAGTATTCTGACGCACCCTTGCCTATTGATTCACTAGTAAAGAAAAATGTCTGGCTCTCCAATTTATCTGTGCAAAAAAATCACACGTTGCTCTGCTTTGACATGGATGAAAGACAAACAAACACGCATTTATAATAATCAGAAGGGTAGTTGCATTAAATAGCCACGTCCTTTGTAAAAATAGGGGTGTTAACAGTGAAAGAAATACACAATAAGGTTTTTATATAATCTTTAACGTATAATCACTGAAAATAACGTATAATAATTTTTTTTTTAATATCTAAATGAAAAAGCTTAAATTCATACTTCCGGTCACGTGACCACAAACGATAAATGACGTCACTTTCACCTAAATGTCAAATGAATAACCATAGACTGTAACTATATTATAATAATTGTCTGTGAATCTGTCACTGACTAAGTTGTTTTCTTGTTATTTTGTCTAATCTGTGACCATCATTTTGTTCGTTACCTAGGTGTGACGTCATCATAAAGTTTTCTAATTATTTTATTAGGTATAATAAACCTTAGAGCTATAATTTAAAAGTATTCCCAAAACATTGTCATCATCCCTATTGTAAAGATATCGTCCAGGGGGCATATCACTGTCTTTTATAGCAGCCCTTAATAAGACCTACAGTTTTATTTAGTACCAATCTATCTGTTCATCATCACGCCTTATCCCAAGCGGGATAGGCAGAGACAATTGAAAGCCTTTTGCTACGATCCTGGCATACTCCTTTCGCTTCTTTTATATTCATCATACCTGCCATATAAGCCAGCTGCGAACCGTGATATTTTATTCCTTGAACGTTCGAGAGATATCGCGAACTATCAGCTCTTTAACGTCGATTCAATTTTGACACAATAGACTATTCCACCCATTTTTTTTTATTAATTAGTATAAAAGAACTAACCAAAACTTAAAATTTGCCACAAGTTTTATTATTATACGATACGAATTGACGAAGTTATGGCAGTTTAAAGTTTACTTCTTTGATGCGCGAGAAGAAACGATGCTCCCACGCGACGTGAACCTAGTGACGTCACTGCGCTCTATACAAGCGTGGTGCGCCTGCAAACTGTGGCGTTGTTTAGCGCGGTGTGATGTAGATCGGTCGCGTGGCAATGAAGGTGGCCCCCGGCTTGCGTTTTGGGTACATACATTTTACTGTAAATATCTCAGAAAGTTCTTTATATTTTTTATGGACTAAAAAGTTATATTTATGTAAAAATACCGCTAACGCAATCAGCATACTCCTGAACATAAATACATTTTAGTGGAATAGTCTCTTATCAAATTTATGGGACCAAAATTTAGCAGGTCTGATATAAAACTGCCTTACTTTATAAAAAACGTGATACGCCCCCTGTGTGAATCGTGGCCGGTTACCGCATTACGAGAAAGTCTACACTATTTTCTGTATGAAATTTAATTAAGCTTATACAAACAAAAAAGTTGATACATCACGACGGTCGATAGTAGTGTGGGCAAAAAACCAAAAGGCACTTTTTCTAAAAATAACATATACTTGTCTCCTGGGCAACTGGCTGCAAGTGGACACTGTTACTGGTGGTTCTGGATACACTGCAAGGTATGCCGTGAAGATGTGTGTAGAAGGTGAGCATAGTTGTGATGCTTGAATATAGGTATGCATGTGCGTGTATTTACTTATAGGTAGAGAGATGGAGACAGAAAGTGGTTGTAATCACTTGCCGGCAGAAAACCTCTTTTTCGTGTAGTCTGAGCCCTCATCTACAACTTCTGGTCAAGCGCTTGTTGGTACGCCGCTGAGCCGATTTAGAAGAAAAACTCCCCTACCAGCTGGCAAAAAATGAGTGAACAGCATTGTGGGGACCTCTCGGTTGTAAGAAAAATATTTTCTGCCAATTTACTCCTCGTCTACAAGAATTTGTAGAGGGGGGCTCAGACTACACGAAAAAGAGGTTTTCTGCCGGCAAGTGCTTACAACCACTTTCTGTCTCCATATCTCTCTCTATTATAGGGCGTCATTTCTATCGATCGTCTTGATCTATCTTTTTTTGTTGGTCTAAGGAAATAAAGATATTTACTGACGGAATTCGCGTCCGCTGGGTGCCCTGGGAGCCGTGAATATGTAAAAACAAAATCTGCATTTTCCCTGGTACAAAATTATCTTAGACTAGTATTCCGCATCCGGCTCCGCCCGTGGATATTTTTTAACAAAGTAAAATATAGCCTATTATTAAAGGATATCGTAGCTTTCTATTCTTGAAAGAATTTTTAGAATCGGTTCATTAGTTTGAGAGATTACCCCCTAAATCCAAACTTACAAACTTTACCTCTTTATAATATTAGTATAAAAAATAGCCTACGTCTCTGGACTAACCTTAATCTGTACAAAATATCAGGTCGACCAAGAGGTGTAGGCAGAGACAAACGAATGCCATTTGCTACGATCCTGACATACCTCTTTCGCTTCTTTTATATTCATCATACCTTTCATACATGCTAGGCGATTGTGTGTACTTTTAATATTGCCATCGATCAATACATTTATGTTCAATAAAAGTACACCTAGGTCGTCCTCTGCCATTTTTTTCTCTTTTTATGTGACGCGATAAATTGGACTTGTAAGGTTTTTGAATTGAAATATATATTGTATATTATATAAATTAGTTGGAACTTTATTGTAGAGTGTGTGTATTAAATACAGCGTGTTTTATTTTAGTGGGAATAAAGAATAAAAGTTTTTGTACTAATGGACAATATTTAATTATTAGAAAACTTGGGGATTATATGCTACAAAGCTTGGTGATTAGTATCCTCAGATGCGTTGGAATGAGCATTTTCGACAGACTACTCCTCGTTTACTGATGGACTAAAAACTTTAAAAAAATGGTGTTTTTTAGCTTTGTCTACTATGACGTTTGGAAATATTTACATGCCTAAAATTAAATAACACGTTGTACTTAAAACACAACAAAGTATTGAAATATATCAATTTCCAAGGTGTTTTGGAGACAGCGCTCGGTGACCGTTTGTATGGCCAAGGTCGTTGGCGACACAAGCTCCTAATTAAATATTTTTTTAATCCTTTTCCAGTTACATATTTGTAAAATATGAAAATTGGCTAAAAATGAAAAATGCTGTTTAGCTTTGTGTTTTTATCTATCTATTATCTATCATCAGGCCTTTTATCCCAAGAGGTACCCCTCTACATTAATTTATTTATTTATTTATTTATTTATTTATTTATTTTATTTATGGGAAATTTTTAGTGCGATGCCGGACCAATGTGTGTCCTACTTAGTTCTGAAAAGCACTTTTAGTTTTGCACTCCCATTAAAATAAAACACCTGTAAATCTATAGTTATTGTAATATAATAATATGTGAAATATATGTAACTTAGAACAAATTATACTTAGCTATTGATATTGTTCAACATTTTATTGAATTATATTCTATAGTTTACGTACCTACTGAATAATATCTAAAACATAGAAGTAGTATGCTGGCGCTCTACTATAAGATTGGTAATGTCGCGATTAGAACAAAACCAAAAAATTAATGATCAGTGTGCGTCAAGCACGTAGCCAGGATTTTCCGTCGGGAGGGGGGGGGGGGGGGTCCGGACCCACTGGACCCTCCCCCTGCCTACGTGCTTGGTGTGCGTGACAATGTGTAATTCTGTGGATTTTTCATCTTAGATGACTTGCATCCAGGCACTGCATTAACCATAATTAATCACATATATTAAGAGGCTACCTTCATATTAAATCATATTTTTCAAATCGTTTTAAGTGAAACCTAAAGCTCTTAGAAATATAGAAAAAATTACATGTTATAATTAATCATATTTCATAATAATCTGTTAATCATAAAACATGTTTTAAGAAACTTTGCTCGATAGAAAAAAATTGCAAAGTAGCCTCTGAAAATAGTCTCTTTTCCAAATTTCTTAGTAGTACATGAAGTATTGTTTATTAAATTAAGTACAAATTTGTATCATCTATTACTAAAGTAAGATGTTAATTTAGATTTTCAATAAAGCTACTCCTTTAATTTAAATAAATTATTTTTGATTTGTTACTTAGGACGTTTGTTCCAAGCACCTTCCGTGCGCCTCATCTCTTTTGTTTCTATTCAATGCGACAGAGAGAGATTCAGCGGAGAGACCAATCGATCACGTAGCGCTGGGTAGCGCTAGAGTATCGTATGCAGCTAGGCCACGCCCCTCAAACTATGATTTTATTTGAATGTATCGTCTTAAACACTTAATTATACTTTAAAACAGGATATTATACAATAATAAGCGAAATTACTACTGACACTAGGCTGTTACAGTATTCAAAAAACTGTCTCGTCAGCTGTCTCGCTTTAACATACGCCTATCTATGCGATTTTCTCTTTTGTATTCTAGTAGAGCGCCTGCCAATAATAATAACACCTAGTAATATAAATTAATGTTCTATGTTATTATTAATTTTTCTTATATTGCCTTTTTATCAAGAAATACAGCAACTGGGTAGGTACCTACTCTATTTTTAGCCTCAGTTTGAAGAATTTATGAGGAATCTGGTTTATTCTGTTCTGAGCCTACAGTATGTAAAAAAATTTGTTCGATTTCTGTTAAAAAGTAAAAAAACACTTATTAAGTAGATAAATAATATGTATGAAAAAAACCCTTTCCCCGGCTTCACAATATCGGTTTAAAACAATTTTAATACCTACACAAATACGCTTATAACTACTTATCTATTAGAGATAGATATATGCTACCGCGGACTTTTTTGTAGATTATTTTAGTCTACACAATTCTTTCCTACATCATTTTGTTATATCTCTGACGGATTAGACAGCATACGCTATGAATGCGCGCTGGCGCTGATTTTACCCTAACTTGATTTTAGCTCCTAAACATGATAGGTCTATGTTTAACACGGGCACAGACAGACGGGGGACTTTCTTTTATAATATGTATTATCTAGTGTTTTTTTCTACACCTACCTACTTATATTTTATTGTGTATTTTTACGCCATTTTAGAATCGGACATATTTTTTTATATAGTATTTAGTTGACTTGTTTTTTTTTTCTAATCCGCTTACGAACAGCTTTCCTTAAAATAAATACAATTTATTCGAAATGAAATGTTTAAAAATGATATTGTTAATTTTATTCAATAAAGTTTATTCGACGTATTTTTCTGGTTTTTGTTTCTTCAGATCAGAGAAAGCGAAATCCTACCTTTATAGGAGTTGAAGCCGGGGGAGACATGTGCTTCGGAGGGCAGCTACATCTGTTAAAGAATGACACATCTAGGTTAATTATTAAGTGCAGTAACAGGCTTGCCACCTGTTCTCGTCTATAGCCACACAGTGTATTTTTTGTTTGTTTTACGAGTCTCAACATTGAGAGCGACTATCTTGATTTTTATAAGATTTTCTAAAAATTGCTTAGACGTTAGGAGCTAAATATCATTAACCAGCCGGGCTAGCATGACCAGCGGGGGCCCAGTTCTAGGCGCCATGTGTGGTAGGGGTGCCAAATACCGATCATCAACTGTGAGCGAAAAATAATTAGTTATTGTTGTCTTTTTGGTGATCCACATGTTTGCCTTTTATTACTAGAAACTAATTAGGTATTTGATTCGAAGGTGTCGACCAAAGAACGCCGAAAGACAATCTCGCTCTATCCTACCCTAATGCCCACTCATACGGTCCACCGAAATCTACCACAGACTCGTCCAATTCTTGTAACGAACGGTCCGCCATCCGTTTTCAAATCGTTGTATTTGTGGTTGATTTCGATGGCCGGAACGAACTGTCACACACACACACACATCCACATTCCTTTGTTTAATCGAATCTTGTGTGTCTGTGTGAGTGAGTGTATTGCATGTGATCTAGATAGTATGATTTACATCGCTAATGTGTGGCCTGTGTTCAATCTTGATCATACGGCTGGCCGGACCGAAAATTTTTGGTGAGATACCGGCCCAGTGCGTGGTCTACCTACTTATAAGTATATTAAAATCCGGAGCAGTTATTTGCTATAAAAATACCTTTAATCAGGGCAATTTTGTAATACACAATAGGTAGGGTAAGTTCTCTAAATATGGACTAGTCGTACAATATGGACCACCGCCCTAATGCGCTAGATGTCGCTGCTAGCTAAGTGAAGTTGGCTTCATTCGGTGACCCCGCCCTGCCTCTGAGTCAGTCTCAGTCGCCGTACAATATACCGAACGAACAGTCGTGTTAATGACAGTGGCAGCCATTTTTATTTTTTTTTGCAAATTTGATGTAGATTTTTGGTAAGTTATCTAAGAATATTATAACATTGTTGTTATTTATTGAATTACAATGGTACGTTTACTACAAACGTCATTATATTGAGTCGCATTTCTGATATAGCTTGTAGCAGAATCTACTTAGTTTCAATATTTTGTTATAAAATAATAACCTCAAAAAGTCCCCCTTTTTTAATATGGAGTACTGAGTAAGTCCTTATTATAACCATGTGGTCCATATTGTAAACTTTTTATTTTCTTGTTTCTAAATAATGGCGTCTAAACCAAAGCAACCTATTAGACAACAATGGGACAAAGACTCGATGACTATGGCTATACTATATATCCTTCTTGTAATTGTTGGGATTTATACCTATAATTTCCAAGATATGATGAATATATAGGTTTTAATTATAACGATGGTCCATATTAGCGCCCATGGTGGTCCATTATTAAGTCCCTGTTATGAAAGTTCCTAATTTGCGTATAGCCAAATAATTAGTAAGTTTGTCAGAAAGTTTGTTCCATTTTTACTATTTGAATTTAAATTATTATTGTTAAATAGTTTATCTAATAATTAAAATAAAAACACTCTAATTATCTTCTTAAATTTGGGTTTTATTAAAAGAAAACGATATGGTGGTCCATATTTAGAGAACTTACTCTACATACACACAACACGCCATAAATTTTATACACATTTCCCTACCTAACCTCCGTTTTCCTTATAACAGCCCGTCAGTGTGTGTCGAGTGTCGGAAAGGTCGAGACATTTGTCGCAACGCACCGCAATCGAGTCGCGCTATACGTATCCGTTGAGCCACCGCGCCGCACACTCAAATCGCTAACGCAAGGACAATAATTAGTTAGTTAGTAAGCTATTAGGTTTAAGAGAAGTGTGGTGAAAGGAATAGACAGCCAACAACGAACCGAAGTACATCCACTTATGGATCAAAGAACATCAACAAGATCACGATGTTTGTCCTATGCTGTCGAACTTTAAAACTAAAAATAAGCTGGACAATCACTAAAGGTAGCGAAGGCTGAATATTTTCAGAAGGGAAGCCGTTCCAAAAAAAAAACCTGACACAACAAAATGCTGCAGTTCCCAGGCGGTCACCCATCCAAATACTGACGGCGACCGATGTCGCTTAACTTCGGTGATCGGACGAGAACCGGTGTATTTAACATACTATAGACGTTATCTATGACGTTGGCAACAAAGCAGTAATATATTTGCAATGAGTGCAACTCTGTTACAATAACAAGATTTAAAAAATGTTCTAAATTGTAACAAAAAGCCAATGTCACGTCACCGGCCACAGTATGGCCACGTACCTACTGATTGCGCCAGATGCAACATTTTTTTCGCTTTGAAAAAGGTTTTTATTTATGCTTCAGTCGTGTGCGGAATCCATACTTGCTTCGTAACTATAATCACACCAACAAATCGACAAAAAACCAAGTTTGGAAATCAATGCGAATTAAGAAATCGGTCAAACAACAATCAAGAAATCTTGTCAGAAACAAAAACAGAAAACATATATACATAGATATAAGCAAATAGGAAGATGCGTTATAGCGCCTCTACGCGTGGTCCGCCAAAACACGAGTCAGTCCTTGCGTTGCGTTGTTGTCAGTGTGGTGTGCTACAAAAAAATTAAGTTTTTTAGCAAATATGCCTTCTTGCGCATTCAAAGGGTGTACCAATAACTCTACTATAAAAAACAAAAATTATGGAATCACTTTTCACTCCTTTAAGTTCGTTAGCGAATAGATTTAATTTTTTATATTTTAAAAATTAATATAATATATAAGTTAATTAATAATTTAACATGGCCGCTTTATCTCACCTGTACAATCGGTTTGGTCGAAAGTATGCTCTACTTATGTAACGTTGATTTGGAATGAAATTTCTGTTTAGATTATTTTTTCATCTATTTATTTTATAAAGTGGTATATCAATCTAAGTAGTCCATGACTTCGTTATTATTATTATTTTATTAGAAACTAGCTGCTGCGCAGGGTTTTGATATAATATTAATCCGAATTTTCGGCAATTTCAAGAAATTTATAAAAAGGCACTTAGGCATTTAGAATTGCAGTCATCTCTGTCAGAAAACTGTATACCGCTGGATAACTTTCCCATTCTTACACGTTCATCAGCCGTAGACACTATTAACCATATCTACCTACTACTCTTGAACGAAATTTATTCGATGAAGAAAATTTACCTCATGTTTACGAAGAAAATACGTTTAAAAAGCATAAACTAAAGTATTATAATTCGTATAAAAATGTTAAACACATTAAAGATAAATGTATATCTCAAAAGTAAGTATACTAAGTATCAGAAACAAATGTACTAATATTAAGCAATCATTTATCAATTAATGCAGATCTAATAGTAGGATATATATCGCGTTGGGTAGCTCGGGCGTTGTTTAAAACTATTGTGAGGTATGTGTTACCTGAACTCGTGACAAATGAAACGAGTTATGACTTATATAAAAATTGTCTAAAAACGGAATCTACAATTAAATTATTTAGTTTAGAATCTCAATATTTTGTTGTCAAAAGTAAAATAATAAAATTGAAAATAAGCGTAATAAAATCGTTTATAAACTTCAACATATTCACAAACTTCTTCTTCTTCTTCTTTTGATATATGGCAACAGTGCTGACTTTCGTCGCAATTCTGCCAGTCTCCAGTGTTTAATCTTGTGCAATAGTAAGCCGATATATCGGTAGCTAACATTACCCGCCGACTGTGATATGTCTTATTAATCACTGACTAATCACAACCATCACAGCGCGGCCGGGATTAAACCGGATTCAACATCACGCCATGACGAAAACGCGTCCGGTCGGCGCCATGACCGGATGTGGAATCCATTCACAAACTTGATAGGACACTCACAAGATCAACCTGTCACATTCACCCACCGAACTCACTTCTATTCTATTTTTTTTCAAAATGGCTCCATCAGGGTTTTGATGATTCCGCCAAGCCAATGTCAAGTATTGTAGACGTCACAGTGACAATAAGCCGATAATCGGTATGTAGAATGCTCCCCCCGACCGTGATATGTCCTATTAATCACTGACTAATCACAACTATCACAGCGCGGGCGGGATTAACAGTGTTACAGTTTTAAAAATTGAAATTAAATGCTTCTTTACATACACACAAAATTTAAGCTCACGCCTGTTTCCCACTGGGGTAGGCAGATACCACTGAGTTCAATTTACTACGGTCCTCTACGGAGACATTAGCACATTTATATTAAATAATAGTATATTTTATTCTTAATTATTGTCCTTCAAACAAAAATAGTTTATTAAGTTTTTGCCTTTTTAAAACCATTGATATACCTACTGGGATTATTTTTATGCAGATAATGAATTCTTACGTCACAATATTTGTCAATGAGAGCCCTTAAGAGGATCGTGTAGCTCAGCGTACGCAGCGAAATAGGTATTTAGAAAATCATATTCTATCTCAAGCGCGCTCTTCCCTCGGGCATCAGTGCGACAGAGAGCACTGCAGCTCGTGAGTGTTCGTAGGTATGTTCTTCGTTGAAAATTGCGTTTGGGCGAAAACGATTTACACCTACTAAACTATAACGAAACCTTATAATTTTGGTGTCAAACGTTTTAGCAGATTATAATCTACGTACGTACGTTTTGCTTTTTTTGAAATTTTGCTTTGTTTCTCAAATACAGACGGTTTATTACGAGCAAGTTATGAACAAAAAAAAACGAGAATTGAGGGGCTTATAACTTTTGACCTATTACGAATTTTGAAAAAAGGAAAAAATACGTACGTAGTTTTTCACTATGTCAGTAACATATTACAAAATCGTTAAAATTAAATAATATTTAGGGGTAGTAAAACGTTTTCTCCGTTTGTATGGACATGGACGCGGTACACTACACTCTTAATAAGTGAGTTCGATTCCACGTGACGCCTTTGTGAATAACGCACGCGCCCACCAGGACGTCATGGGTAATCCAGTTTAAGTTTCGTGCCGAACAGCTGAAATCGAATCGGCGAATACTTAATTTTCTTTACGATAATATGTAATAGTTGTTTCACTACATTATGAAATTTTATTTCACACCCAAAGGATAAACATTTTTTTTAACTACATATTTTAATTTAATAATTCCAAGTAGAGTGACAATACAGACGGTTGACTGTACATCGCTGTTGATATGTCATCATGTCGAGGCCCGTTTTTGCAATTGTTTTTTGACTACGGTAACGCATCTTTTGTTTATATCTATGATATTATACATCAATCACAGTATTTACAACAAAAATAAAATAAATACGAAAGCATGTACCTGTCCGCTATCATAAATAAAAAAAATATTAAAAAAAAAATCAAGCTCAGGAAACTGATAAGAAATATCCTTCAAAATAAAAAATGTTACACACTCGCTGTTTTAGTTCCTGCGACAATACTCTTCACATAAGAAGCATTATACCGATCTAACTGTCTCGTTTCAACTCCTTTACAGTTCGATTATCTTATTCAGTCATAACTCGAGATTTCTCGGCTTTCATGGACGTCTATTGGGTGATAAAAAGAGACGGAGAGTGAACTTTTTTAATACAAATGAAAGAGACAGATGCTTAGTATGAAATATTTTTGTATGGGCGAAAAAGCCGGCTGGCGACCGGCTTATATGGACAATCACATAGATCCGTAGGTAGGTATGTTTGGATTGTTAAAATAAAATAGTATGAAATGTCGTTGATCCATACTTTGACAAATTTCTAAAAGGGAAGCCGAAAGGAATCGGCTTGTACCGAGGCTTCGCTTGTGCCCACCCATTCGTCAAATCACAGGCGCGCCGCCTTACGGTCCACCGAAATTCGTCCAATTATAATAAATGACCCGCCTAGATATTATGGCGGCCGGAATGGGTTCGGTGCGATGCCGGATCAATGTGTGGCATACTTTACGGACAAACCGAGTGAGACACTGGATGTTGGTTGCGCGCTGCACAATGCACATGCCTTGCAGTAGACCTCACAGTAGACCTCCGCACCCGCGCAGCGCGCTTTGGCTCCGCTGATACTTGACTGAGTGATTATTATACTCTTTGTTTGACTGTCTCTACTTGTCACTTATTTAATATTTTTAGGATGACTTCGTTAAGAACCATTCTACAAACTCCAATATAGGTACGTATTTGGTTCTCTACTGCTCTTGTACACATTATTATCTAAATAAAAAAAAATCGCGCTTGGATTAAATGGAAAAAATATATAAATATATGTAGGTATGTAAAGAAGCTTTGTTTTCATCGACATTTATCTATGTGAGCAGGGGTTCTCGGCGGCTGATAATTAAAAAAAATCGGTCAAGTGCGAGTCGGACTCGCGCATGAAGGATTCCGTACCATTATCTATAAAACCGGAAAAAAATCACGTTTGTTGTATGGAAGCCCCCCTTAAATATATATTTTTTTTATTTAATTAATATTTATTTTTAAAATGAATATATATAACTAAA
Source organism: Nemapogon koenigi (assembly GCA_963924495.1). Classification (NCBI taxonomy): domain Eukaryota; kingdom Metazoa; phylum Arthropoda; class Insecta; order Lepidoptera; family Tineidae; genus Nemapogon; species Nemapogon koenigi. The sequence goes on from OZ004655.1 coordinate 2,376,595, forward strand.
TATTCTGTGAATATTTCAAGCGTCTACCTGTTGCCGTTATTAATATCGAGCAAAAAAGTGCAAAAAATCACGTTTGTTGTATGGGAGTCCCTTAAATATTTATTTTGTTCTGTTTTTTTTAGTATTTGTTGTTATAACGGCAACAGAAATACATCATAATCTGTGAAAATTTTAACTGTCTAATAGGGGTGTGCGAATAATTCGAACTTACGATTTCGATATTCTATTCGAAACTGGAAGGTTTAATAGGGACCTTTGATTTTTCACCAGTATCGGTGGAAAGATGGCTGAGAAGAACTAGTGTAGTGTGTGTGTAAAGGGTTAAAATTCGTTTGGCAAAGATTTTTCTTAGTCCGTCACTCAGAAAGCAAGTTCTTTCATAATGTCAACTGACAAAATATATCATTGGATTTTACAATGAATTTTTATATTATTTATTTTTGAAAAATAATATTTACATAAAGTATTGTGATTGTTCAATCGTTTTTACAATGGAGCAAGTGAGTATTTCTAGTATTAATACATAATATACCTACACAATGAAAATCGCAATTTGACGACAGCAAATAACGACATGTGGCAGGATTTCAATAATAAATTTCCATTCAGGCTAACTGAAAGTATTCACCCAATTAGTTAGATTCATAATTGTCGTTTACAAACGCCACGTCTGTCTGTGTCCTTTTCACGCAAAAACCACTGAACGAGGAAGGTTTAAAGGTATTAAACATGCACCTACCATGTTTAGGAGCTAAGTGAATCAAGTCGGGGAAAAATTAGCTCCAGCACGTTTTCATGGCGTATGCTGTCTACTCCATCAGAGATATAAGAAAATGATGTAGGAAAGAATTGTGTAGAATTAAATTGTCTACAAAAAAATTAAAACTAGGATATATCTATTTGTAATAGACAAGTAGTTATAAGCGTATTTGTGTAGGTATTCAAATTGTCGTAAACCCATATTGTACCAGATTTAGCAAACACAAAAACTTACTGGGTGTAACAGTATCCACTTGCAGCCAGTTGCATATTTATACAGAACAAGTGTCAACTGGACCTAGATAAGTCACTTCTGTAACAGATGTGAATATCTTCTATTTATAGAAGAAGTGCAGTGCTTTACGTTCCCTCCGAAGCACGAGAAGTCGAGTCACGAGTGAGGATTGAACCCGGGTGTTCCTGTTTCAATTCAACCTACTTAGTTAATTTACTTAATTTTAATTAATTACTTACTTATTTTTCAGCCTCCAGGCGTATTTTGCCAGGTACCTACTTATAAGTTACTTAGTAAATTTTTTTTTTCGGATCCTATTTTATCAAAAGGTGAAAATAAAATTAAGCCAAAATCTTTGAGCATGGAAAGTTAATTTACAATAAAAAATACAGTCAAAACCGCTTATAAGGACATATACCATAACCGCTTATAAATACAGAAGCTATATCTGTTAGGTGTGGTGAGCGATATGCACTTTTTAGGATCTCAGTAGATTTTTTGCAAAGAAAGTTTTATTTTTTTCAAAATTTATTATAATTTATTTTTGTTTATAGAAACGAAGAACACCCGCGATATTCGTAAGTACGAGTACATTTTACATTATTATCTTTTTTCTTCTTTTCTTTTGAGCCCACAATTCAGCTATAATTTAACATTAGTTCATAATTTTTCTTTAATTTTCATTTTAGCTTTAATATAGTTTTCGACCATAGCTTTAGTTTATATAATTTATCTTTTATCTGCAACTAGCGACCCCGCCCCAGGCTTCGCACGGGTACAATATGGGTTTACTTACAACAATTTTTAATACCTATACAAATATGCTTATCTATTAGAGATAGATATATGCTAAGGCAGACTACATCATTTTGTTATCTCTGACGGATTAACTTTTCCCCAACTTGATTCACTTATACAGTTAATGCTCAGCTCCTAAACATGATAGGTCCATGTTTATTACTCACGAATCTTCCCGGTGAGTCAACCTATCTATTACTGAAAACTGAAACAAAATCCGTTCAGACAGACTCGGCGGGGGACTTTGTTTTATAATATGTAGTGATGATAGTGATTTAGTTTTAGTCCATAATTTAGTATTGTTTTTTGTTTTGTTTCTTTTTATTAATGTTTTTAATTTAGTTTTAGTTCATATAATTCATGTAATTTATCTTTTTTTTTACAATTTAGCTGTTGTTCATAATTTAGCTTTATAATATATCTTTAATATACAAATTGTATAATACAATTTAGCTTTAATTCATTATTTATCTTTTATCTACAATTAAGCTTTAGTCCATAACTTAGATTCATATTTTTTTTTATTTACAAATTGTATAATATTTTAATTCATATAATTTATATTTTATAGCTTCATTCTATAATTTAGTTTTAATTCACAATTTAGCTTCAGCTTCAGTAGGACACAGGATAAGTAATCCCAAGTACATAAACATCAACATGCAACCGGAAAAATAAGTTAAAAAATGGAATTAAATACAATTTAATGTTTTTCTTGCATCCTATAAACTGGACGCTACTTTCTATTGTGATATGATATACTTGTGGTAGGTAGGTATCTAATTTTTAAATATTTTTGATAATTAAAAACTTGTGTACATAATAGGACAAACCACACTTAGAGGCTTTTCCATATAAATACATATACATCAACAGAACTGGCCACTCATTAGGTATAGCCTGACAAATACCATCGGCTAAAAGAGGGAGACTTGGTCTTTCGGGAACTGTTAGGCAACCTGTAAAGAAGAAAAAAGAAAGACAATCAAATGACTATTGTGTAAATGAACAGAAAACAGAGGGTGAATTTTAACCCTAAACACTTTTTAACACCTTCGTCATTTCAGCACGATTTTAACTTCTGTTCTCACTTCTAATCTTGTATGAGACTGGGAACTGAGAGGAAAGCAAACATTTCCACTTCTCTATAGCAATACATATTAACAGAATTTCTTCAGTATATTATCCAATTTAAAAGATAAGTGGTGTTCTGTATATTTATCAGCAATTCCACACCATAAAATATCCACGAGCGAAGCTCGTTTCATATCATACTTATCTAATCTTTTCTTTTTTTTCAGACACAACCACAAACCGTGTATGTTGCAGTAAGTACATAATTTTATAATTGATATTTTAATAATATCCCAAATAATATTTCAACCCGTAGCGCGTTGGTGGCCGAGTGGTTAAGACGTCTGGTAATAACTAGGCCGCAGACCACGGGTTCGATCCCTATGCACCAATGGGTTTTTAATATTTAAAAAAAATTATGATCCGACAAACCACACTTTAGAGGCTTTACCATTTCATACCCCAACAGAACTGACCACTCATTAGGTATAGCCTCACAAACACTGTCGGCTAAAAGAGGGAGACTTGTTCTTCAGCTGGGTATTCTGGGACTGTAACACGGTTTAGGGAGCTGTAAAGAAAAAAAATTAAACCCAAAAATATACCGCGGCTTCCCTCGCTTCGGGATTAAAAATACCATATAGTGTTCAAATGGTGATAACGGTATATTATAATAAATATACTTTCAGTACCTAACAGTACAGGTAATGAAGCAGTAAACCTGGACACTGGACCACATTTCACACCTTTTTTTTGGGGACAAGAAGTTGCCCCCTATTGACCAAAAAGTATCCCCATACCGGGGATTTCGTGATATGACGAATGGGGACGAGATTTTTGGCGGATTTTTTCAATGGGAATTTCCTGTCACTTGGGCCAATAGGGAAAGGTCATGGCCAGATGGGTGAAAACTATCCCTTTGAAGAAATACTTGCAATAAAGAGGTAACCAAGAGGTCTAAGTGAGGTTCCCTAAGGTGATCTCTATAAAAATGTCCCCTTGACGGAATATATGCTTACTACGGTTCGATTCCGGCCATGTACCAATGGGTTTTATAATTAAAATAATCCGACAAACCACAATCAGAGACTTTTCCATCTAAATATACCTCAACAGAACTGGCCACTCGTTAGATATAGCCTCACAAATACCATCGGCTAAAAGAAAGAGACTTTGCCTTCCTCTAGGTACCCTGGGACCGATAACACGGTTCCTGAAGTGAACCTGTGAAGTTATAAAAACGTAATAACAATAATATTTTTATTTCATTTCAGATCCAGGATGTAAGTATACATTTTCTATATTATTTAGCAGATGCTAATATTACCGCCCCAGCTTCATTCCTGAAAATGTTTATTTGTCATAAAAATGAATCCCGAAAGATCCCAGGAATTGTCACTCGACGGCTTACCAACTATCTCTATGCAATAAATCACACAACACACATTTTTCTGAAAAAAAAAACCAACGCGTTAAATAATATTAGTTATAAAGTATGACCTATTAAGTTTAATATGAAACGTCGGCTCACAAATGAGAAGTCGCGGTTTCGATTCCCCACATCCGACCAAGTACCAATGGGTTTTTATAATAAAAAAAATATGTACATTATCCGACAAACCGTACAAAGAGGCTTTACCATCTACATACCTCAACAGAGCTGGCCACTCGTTAGGTATAACCTCAAAAAATCTTCGGCTAAATGAGGAAGACTTTTTCTTCCGCTGGGTACCCTGGGGCCGACTACGGTTCCCGGGAGCTGTAAGGTAACCCGTGAAGAAAGAAAAAAAATTTAAATATTTATATACCTACACTATTCTCCTAATTTTCAGGTTGCAGACCAGTTCCAGGTACCCTTATAAATTACTTATTAACCTGTAATTATTAATATAGGATACCATTAATTTAGCTATTTCGAGGAATAATATTTAGCCAAAATTATTGGGAAAGGAAAGTTGTCTGAGAATCTGGTTTATATAGAAAACATTTGGTATAGGTACCGGGACGGTTCTTGAGCGGTGGTCGTTAGATGCGCAGGACACTATTTTTGGGTTTGCTTGACGGTATGAGGTATTAATTTAAATTTTACCAGCAGTAAAAAGCAATCGTAAAAACAAACACCAATAAATCAATTATAATAAATATACAAGTTATATTGCATTCGAATTACATATTATGCGCAAACATTCCCCCACTTTTTCGTCGAGCGCTCAAGAACCGTCCCTGTACATATACCTACTAAGTAATTACAGTCAAAACCGGTTATAATGACATTGAAGGAGCCTACAAATTATAGCCGAGTGTGTATGAAAGGTATCTAAATGTCGCTTACTGACTGACAATCAACGCACTGAAGATATAAATATGAAAATTGGAAGGTATATCCTTTAGAGGGTGTGGAGGTGCCCTAAGAAAGAATTATTCGAAAATCAACCCCTAAGGGGGTCAAATGGGGTGTAAAATCGTATTCCCTGCGTGTATATAGCAACTTGAAACTTGGTACAAATACTCTTCAAAACAAATAATAAAACACGTTTTTTAAGATTTTTCAAAACAATGCAACGGGGTGTTTAAGTTTGTATCTATCTAAATATATAAAAAAACCGTCGTGTCGCTGACTGACTGAAAATCAACGCACAGCCTAAACCACTGAACATATAAATATGAAAATTGAAAGGGGTGTAGAGGTGCACTAACAAAGATTTTTTCGAAAATCAACCCATAAATCGTATCCTGCGTGTAGGTATATATATCAACTTGAAATTTGGTACAAATACTCTTCAAAACAAATAATAAAACACGAGTTTTGATCGTGAATCATCTGAATGGATCGTTTCAGTGGGGTGAGCATATTATTTGACGTGACATCTTTCGTGTCGACCGAAAGGCCAAAAACGTTTATGTCCGTACAAGAGCCAGCCACGGAATGTACAGGCCGAGACGTTTCAACCCTACAATGTGCGGGCAAATTATGTGTAGGTACTTGTCTTTGCCCGACTCAGCAAATTTGCTCGGGATTCTAGTGTTGGACAATCTCGGACTGTGCATTTCGTGCAGCCAGCACGACATAAATGTACGGACATAAATCTTTCGACTGTTTTCTTTGATTATCGGGTGGGTGTGGTTCATTATGAGTATGACGGGCATGACACTCAACAAGGAGTATGGTGTCTGCGCGATGCTATCTGTTCGGGCCTTTGGCTTTGGTAATTGTGGCGCTTTTGAAATACACGCTGTGCGCGGATGTCAACGTGTGAACACCACGCACAGCAGAACTAAAAAAATAGAGGTCGAAAACGCGGCTCCGTGAGTCGCGCGTCATATTAATTCGTTATCGGCCGTTTTAATTCTAATCGCAAAGGAGTTACACAGTCGTATCAGTGTTTGTGTGTGGTGATATTCAAGAAGACCATCAGGAACGTTTCCTAGACTGCCTCTCAGAAGTGACATCATGCCGTGCAGGTTTCTAGTGTCAAGGTAAGTGCCCGGTGATTAGTATCCTCAAATCCGCTGGAATGAGCATTTTCGACAGACTACTGCTCGTTTACTGATGGACTAAAATGTTAGAAAAAATTATGTACTAATTATCAATTCAAGTACAACAAATCCTAAATTTTTTTTGTAAGAGCTAAACTTCAATATTTAAAATAATAATAATGGATTGGTGTTTTTTGGCTTTAATTGTCTACTGCTCTTAAACGGCTATGACGTTTGGAAATATTTACATGCCTAAAAATAACATGTTGTGCTTTAAACACAACAAAGTATATCTAAATCAATTAACATTTTCCTTGGGGCGCTGCTCGATGACCGTTTCTATGGTCAAGGACGTTGGGGACACTAAGCGCCTTAAGCCGAAGTATTCGAAAACCCATTTTCCATTAGACTCTTTATTCAATAATAATCCATGTAAGGTGGCCACGCATTCGTCCAATCCCCGGCGCGTCACCGTACGGTCCACCCAAACCGACCACAGACTCGTCCAATAGGCATGATGACTAAAAAATTATAATTAGTCCGTCAGTTAGATTATCAGAAAATATTGGACACGTATTTTTTCTTTTGTCAATTAAACAAAAAATGATGAATATATAGCCCGCTAAAGTTCCGCCTTAGTACAATTTTTAGCAAGGCGTGACGTCACCAGCCCCCACTCCCAAACTTTGACGCGCTTTATCTGTCATTTTTTGTTTGATTGCCCTGTCATCTACCCTATTCTTGTAACGAACGATCCGCCTAGAATCCGCGGAACGGGAAATTTTCCGTGCGATGCCGGTCGAATGTGTGGCTGTTTATTCTCATACAATCTACTACCACCAATAAAAGGACCTAATAGATAACGAACACTATCCGTGGCAAATGGCTAGATTTGTGAACGGAAAGCTCATGCATTCAACGAAAATCGCTCCGCAGGCCTTTATATGCTCACCAGATATAGCACCATGTGACCATTATATTGCAGCTTCGGAAAGCGTTTCGAGGCCATAGAGGGCGGTGGAAGAAAATTCGACAAAGGCGCTGAAAGCATTCCAGATTTCGGCTTATGGAAAAGTGTTTCGAAGACTGGTTGAAGCGCTGGCGTAGGTAAGTAAGCGACCTCTAATGGGAATCAATTTGAAGTGAACAAAATAAATAATTATCCTTTGTGTTTTATTTACAATTTCCGGGTACTTTTGGGATAGAATGTATACCTAGATTTTATTTTTTATTAATATTTATTTTTGTCTATAGAAACCGCCATCATCCGTGATAGTCGTAAGTACAACTACATTTTATACTAGCTCTCCGGCCCCGGCTTCGCCCTGGATTTTTTCGAACAAAAAAAAATTGCAAAAGTACCTAAACACGAGAATGTAAAATTATAAAAATCTTAAATTAAATTAATTCAACTTTAGTAATATTACATTAAAGTACAATCTGTCATTAAAATCTAATTCATTATTTAAAATTAATATTTTTTTTGGGTTTTTCTCAATTTTAAACCGTTTCTAGTAAACAATCAACATTTAAAGTAGACTGTTAAACAAAGCCCGCAATTAAAGAATGTGTTTTTTTAAGAAAAATGAAAATATCTCGAAAACTAGGTTCTTATTTCTCAGATAAAAAAAAATGTTTATTATTAAAAATAATTTTCAGAATCTGATCAGATCCAAACTTTACCTCTTTATAATAATAGTATAGTTTTTTATTTTACTCAGCTCAAACAGTTTTAGCCTGCAATTTAGTTTAGATTTAGCCCAAAACTCAGCTAAAGTTCTAATTTAGCTTTAGTTCATAATTTACATTTTATCTACAATTTAGGTTTGGTTCACAATTTATATAAGCAGATTTTTAGTCCATAATTTAGCATTAGGTACTTCATAATTTGTCTTTAATCTACAATTTATATTTGGTCCACAATGTAGGTATATAAGTAGATTTTTAGTCCATAATTTAGCTTTAGTTTATAATTTGTCTTTAATCTACAATAACTTAGCTTGAATCCATACTTCACACGGGAACAACACTTATCAATTAGAGATAGATATATGCTTCAGCAGACTTTTTTGTACCTACATCATTTTGTTATGTCTCTTGATTCACTTATACTGTTAATGCTCAGCTCCAAAATATGATAGGTCCATGTTTAATACTCGTAAACCTTCCCGGTGAACCAACCTATCTAATAGTAAAAACCGCAACCAAATTAGGTTTTTAGCTTTTGTGTGAATAGGTCACAGAGAGACGCGACGGGAGACTTTGTTTTATAATATGTAGTGATAGGTAGTATCTTTTTTGCACACTGGTTAGCATGTTGACCATTCTTTAGATAACTTCAAAAAAATATGCCACCGTCTAAACGAGGAAAACTTGTTCTGATTGGTTCCATGGGTCTGATAAAATTTAAAAAAATTACAGGCAGATATTTTGAAAACATAAGTAATAATCTTTACTTTTTTCATACACAACCTCAATTCGTGTATCTTGCAGTAAGTAAAAATTTATACTATACTAAATTTCATCCCCTTTTATATCCCTTAGAGGGATGGATTAAAATAATTTAGCCTATTTCCTTTCCTAGAGTTTTCAAGCTTTCACTATATCAAATTTCATCATAATCGGTACAGTGGTTTACAGTGGTAACAGACAGACATACAGAGCTTTTTTCGCATTTATAATATTAGTATGGATTTTGTTATTTTATTATAGAGCTAGGATACCAACACATTATTTTTAAAAAGCAGTGATTTAAAATCAATAATTACTACTCGCTTCTGGATGAAAAGTAAGTACCCACTTTGATTAAAAGGGACCACCCATAGCATTCTTCCCAGGGTGACTAAGATCATACCTACTTTCTGTTGGTCCAGGTCCAGGTTATAAAGCCGTAAATCTGGACAGTGAACCAGTGCCGAGTGCATTTTTTAGACTTCTCTTAAAGACTCTTATTTGGTTAAAAATCTTTGCATGTTTTTTATTCTTCAATTAAATTGAAACTCATATACATAATCTGACAAACACTACACAGATACTTTTCCATCTAAATATACCTCACCAGAACTGGCCACTCATTAGGCATAGTCTCACAAAGGAAAACTTGGTCCGTCTTAACACCGATAACACGGTTTCGGGAGTTATGGCAACCCGTGAAGAAAAAAAGATATTAGTTCTGCAAACGTAAAATAGGTTAATTGTTATTTATCATTTTTAATATAATATACCTACCTAATGGTACGGCAGTCCTAAACCAAAACCTCGTGTTATGAAGATATAAGCAAGATTTACAGATTACAAAAAGTTCCAACTGCGTTGCGTTAGTCTGGTAAACAATGATCCGTTCTTCAAAAAAAAAATTACGTATTTTTTATCGCCTAATGTCTGTTCTCGATTAATTCTCTTTTAAAATATTGAAGCTGTTATATGTATGCAAACAGGTCATAAAACATGTCTATGTAAACAGTCCATATAAGTTACTAATTAGTGTCACTAGAGGGCGGCAGCACACACTGCGTCTGCCTGCGACAGCCATTATTGTCAATTACTGTCGTCTTGTTAGAACTAGCATGCATGGTCATGAAATAAAAATCAAGTTTAATCAAAGCTTATGTCTTTTAATAATCTACAAAAATCAACATATAAAACAGAAGCAGGCATGAATCAATAGAGAACAGGAATACATGTTACCTAATCCCAAAAATATAAATAAAACTTGTATATATAAAACCGGCCAAGTGCGAGTCGGACTCGCGCACTAAGGGTTCCGTACCATTATCTATAAAAACGAAGAGAAAAAAAACACGTTTATTGTATGGGAGCGCCCTTAAATATTAATTTTATTTTATTTTAATTATTTATTTTTAAAGTGAATATATAACTAAATATTGGCGATGGCTGATTTGTAATTTCATCTATTTAATATTGCACGCCTCACAACGCGAAACGGTGGAGGTAGTGCTTTATTATCAGTTTGTCAAAAACCATTGTTAAAAATCATCAGATTCATCCTTCACATTAGATTAGTTTTAAAATTACAATTGATTATGGTTGTTTTAATTTTATTAAAAGATACTCTTAACTCTTAACTCACAGGTAAAAAAGTCTCGTTTAGAATATGTAAGTTTAAACTCCAAACTAATATAACACACTATAATTAAATTAAAGTAATGAATGTCATTGTGATTTTTAAGATGTGGTAAAGTACAAAAAAATTGGGGGCGCTAAAAAATAATTGATTTTTAAAGTGGGCGGTAGACAAAATAAGTTTGAGAACCTCTGGCCTAGGCGGAATATAATTAGATAAATAAAAATAATAACCTAATCATCTCATTTATTATATTAATTTTATTCCTTTTCAGAAACCGGGTGGTGTAAGTATACAAGTTCTGTATTATTTAGAAACTTTGACATAAGAATTTATCCCGATTTTATATGTCACTTTCCAGCCTTTTAACTACATTTGTGCAAAAAATCACGGCGTTCCGTTGCTCTATGTTGACGTGAAAAAAGGACAAACAAACACACATTCACATTTATAATATATAGTTAGTACCTATAATAGGATATAAGTTCTTTAGTTCGATAGTAGTACGTAATTTAAGGGCCTGTCTGTGATTTCCGATCAATACGCAATTTACAGAATATTAAAAAACTACTTTTAGATTTTTTATCTAAGCATATCTAGGTTTTAAATATCTGTTCAAGATATTATGCATGCATACGGGAATAATTTTTAAATAATTAAACTTATTTTAACGACTAACTTTTACTTACTTGGTTGATCTTTATGGTTTCTGCTTTGATAATTTGGGTGGTAGCGTGATGTTATAAGTATAGCCTAGGTCAGGGATGGCGAACCAATGGCACGCGACACAATATTTTGGGCACGTCACTGCAGATCACAACAGAAGTCACACTAATTTTACTTTAATTTAAATTACGCGTATAATTGAAACATTGCAAAATGTTCCTATTTTTTTGTAGTAAATAAAGAGTTTAGTATTTATTATTATTATTTTTCTAATAATCAAGTCAAAATAATTTCATAGCACGTTTATGACCTCAATAAACATTTCTTTAGAAAAATGGCACGTTGGTACGTAAAGGTTCGCCATCCCTGGCCTAGGTTCTTCCTTAATAAACAGGCTATAACGAAAAAAAATATTAAATCGGACTGTTAGTTTCGGAGATTAAATTAGACTAGGGGTAGTTTATATAGAGTTTAAACATACAAACATATGGACTCATCAGCTTTATTATATTATAGTACCTAAGATGAAAAGACAGCTGTAGAAAGATCTTTCTAATAAATAACGTACGCACTTGATCAAAAAATAATTAATTCTAATCTGCCACCTATTCCGTGTCTCTGTTAATTAAATTATTTAAATTCATCTGTTATTTAAACGAAATACAATTTTGGTGAATAAAGGAATATGTTTCTGCTAGGTTGCCTATCAAAATATGGCCGCATGTATTTTTAAATAAAATTTAGTTGATTAATTTTTTTAAACAATTTCGTTCATAAATTATATGTTATTTAATACGGTTGCCTATTTAAAAGTTGCCGCAAATAAGTGTTGCCAGCTGTCAAAGATACATAAGAGCAAAAGAGAGTTGCGCATCACACCGTCCGTTAGACAAAAACGCAGTGTGCCAGTTGTACGTCGTTCTAAAACTATTGCGCCAACTAAATGCCCAAGAAATAATGGGAATGACTTAAAATACTCAAAAACATAAAATAATTAATATATTATTTTAGTTATATTCAAAATTACATAATCATAACAAAAAAAAAATAAGTCAAATATCAGATTAGGTTATTATTATTATGTAAACAATTATATTCCGTCTAGCTAGGGGATAGATTTCGCCCCGTGAACAGGGAATCACTGAGCCTCATCTAGCCCTTTTGGTCACCTCCTCATTAAACTATGTTGATTATTATGTCCAAACTGTTAGACAGATTCGAATTATTGCATAGGTTTGCCTCGTAGGTGTAGTTTTCAGTCCTCTGGCCAAGCCCTTTCTCCTGTTGGCCTAAATAACATTTCTATTTTAAAAATCCTCAGAAATGTCGTCCTCACTCGCCATATCACGAAAACACCATTTTAGTAGTGGGTTTTTTTGCCAAGAGGGATAACTTCGTGACCTATGGTTTTTCAATTCTTGTCTTATCTGGCATACAAACTTTGCAAGTCTTTTTAAAATAAGTTGTCATTTAAAGTTCTTAAAAGAAGTTATATTAAAAATGTTATTTTACATTTGCAGAACTAATATATTTTTTATTGTTCATGGGTTGCATTACAACTTCTGAAACCGTGTTATCGGTCCCAGGGCACCCAGCGGAAGACCAAGTCTTCCTCTTTTAGCCGATGGAATTTGTGAGACTATACCTAAGAAAAGTTGTAGTGTTTGTCGGATTATGTACCTATATACGTTCTCAATTTAATTTAACAATAAAAAATATGCAGTTTTTTAACCAAATAAGAGAAGTCTATACTTTAAAAACAGAAGTGAAATGTCTTTCGGCACTGGTTCACTGTCCAGGTTAACGGCTTTATAACCTGGACCTGGACCACCAGAAAGTAGGTATTGACTTTGTCACCCCGGGAAGAATGCTATGGGTTTAATCAAAGTGGGTACTTACTTTTCATCCAGAAGCGAGTGAAGCCGCGGGCACAATGATATAATTGTTAGGTTTAAATATGTTTTGGGACCCTAGGGTCCCTAATGGTTTAGGTCTATAATAAAATCACAAAATTCATACTTATATGTATTATAAATGCCAAAGTAACTCAGTTTGTCTGTCTGTTACGCTTTCATGACTAAACCATTGAATCGATTTTGATGGAATTTGATATAGAGAAATCTTGAAAGCTCTAGGGGAGGAAATAGGCTATTTTTTTAATCTAACCCCTAGGGGATAAAAGTTAGTATAATATATTTTTTTACTATCTGCAAGATTCAGGATTTTGTGGTTGTGTCTGAAAAAAGTAAAGATTATATTGTATCAATTTTTAAAATTTTACCGGACCCATGGTACCAAGCAGAAAACAATTTTTTCCTCGTTTAGACGATGACATCCTTTTTAAGGTTATCCAAAGAGTTTCTAAGTGTGAAAAAAAAAATACTTACTGTAATATTACTACCTATCATATTATAATAAAACAAAGTCCACCGCCGTGTTTGTCTGTGAATTATTCACGCAAAAATTACGGACCTAATTTGATTGCGTTTTTCACTATTTACTAGTATTAAACATGGACCTATCATGTTTAGAAGCTGAGCATTAACAGTATAAAGTTAGCTCCTGAGCGTTTTTATTGCGTATGCTGTCTAATCCGTCAGAGATATAACAAAACGATGTAGAAAGAAATTGTGTAGAATAAAATGATCTACAAAAAAGTCCGCTGTAGCATATATTTATCTCTAATTGATAAGCAGTAATAAGCGTATTTGTGTAGTATTTAAATTGCTGTAAGCCAGTATTCTACCTGTGTGAGGCCGGCGGCGGGGTCGCTAGTATACTAACTAAAGCTAAGGTATTGGGTGTATCACATCCATAAGGCTAAGGCATGTACAAAAACTAAATTAAACACTAAAAAGCTACTTATATATATTGTGGAATGAACATAAATTGTAGATTATAGATAAAATATTATGAACTAAAGCTAAATTATGGACTAAAAAGCTACCTACTTATATATAAATTGTGGACTGTAGATTATAGATAAATTATGAACTAAAGCTAAATTATGGACTAAATATACTTATATATAAATTGTGGAAATTGTAGATTATAGATAAATTATGAACTAAAGCTAAATTATGGACTAAAAAGCTACCTACTTATATATAAATTGTGGACTGTAGATTATAGATAAATTATGAACTAAAGCTAAATTGTGGACTAAAAAGCTACCTACTTATATATAAATTGTGGACTGAACATAAATTGTAGATTATAGATAAATTATGGACTAAAGCTAAATTATGGACTAAAAAGCTACCTATTTATATAAATTATGGACTAAAAAGCTACCTACTTATATAAATTATGGACTGAACATAAATTGTAGATTAAAGATAAATTATGAACTAAAGCTAAACTATTGACTTCAGCTGAGTTTTGGGCTAAACTAAATTGCAGGCTAAAACTGAGTGAGCTGAAGCTTAACGTGTAAGATAATAAACTATACTAATGTCATAAAGAGGTAAAGTTTAGACTTTACTAATTATTTCACTAATACAAAGCTACATTATACCTGAGTGGCTAGTGCCAAAGCCTTTTTGAAAAATCTATTAATAACAGGTACAGATCAGGTGGATAATTTAGTTAAGGTTATATTTAATAGTCAATAAAAAAGACAAAAACATATCGAAATAGGTCCAGCCGTTTTGGATAAAACATTTAGATTATGTTTAAAAATTCCTTATGAAAGTTTTAAATTTTCTTATAGCAGTTTCCACTAGGAGGTCACCTCTACAGCCAATGACTTTACAATTGTCTACAGCACCCAATTTTACAATTTTACATTATGTCGTGTTTCTCTTTTGTTTTTTCTATTAACTAAAATCTCCGCGGTCCGTGCCTGTTATTAATTGTTTTATTTTTAGCTTTATATATCCGCTTTGGCACTATCTAGCCTATATTTTTTTGTTCTAAAAAAACCCACGGGCGAAGCCGGGTGGAAAGCTAGTACAAAATGTAGTTGTACTTACGTCTATCACGGATGATGGTGGTTTCTATAGACAAAAATAAATATTAATAAAAAGTAAAATCTATACATTCTGTCCCAAAGGTAACCGGAAATTGTTTATAAAGTTTAATTTTAATTATATACTTCATAACATAGTAAATGCAACACCACCACCTTTTCCACCCTTAGATTTTTTCTGAATATAGACACTTGATACTATGACGTCTGTGTATTTATGAACTTGTACGGGTTATTTGAAATTGGCAGATTTTGCCTTTCCTAGGGCACATCTTGTGCTTGCGTTTCTACTGTGGGGAGTGCGTACATTTTAAAATTCAATCTGATCCCACTTCTGATGTCCAAGTTAAATTGGCAAAGTTAGAAAAAGTGTTATTCGGGCATAAACCTATGCAATTATTAAAATTCGTTAGATCTAACAGTTTGGACATAATAATCGACAAAGTTTAATGAGGGCTATTAATATAGGTGAGGTTCAGTGATTCCCTGTTCGCGGGGTGAAAACTATCTCCTAGACTAGACGGAACCATCTTATTTATTATATTGTTTTTAATTCTTTTCAGAAATCGGGTGTAAGTATATATCTACATTTTATAAATAAGTTACGCAATTTACAGAATATAGAAGAACTACTTTTCGATTTTTAACAGACTTCCAAAAAGAAGAAGGTTCTCAATTCGGACCGAATGTTTTTTTTGTTTTTTTTTTATTTATGTATGGACATCGATTATCCGCCGGTTGTGAACCGATTTTGATGATTTCTTTTTTAATCGACAGATAATTCTTCCGGATTGGTCCCATTTTTATCTCATAAAAATTGGTTTATTGGTTTTTCAGATTTTTTAAAAAACTGACTTAATGAGTGCGAATTAATATATGAGATTCCCTGTTCACGGGGTGAAAACTATCGCCTAGACTAGACGAAACCATCTTATTTATTATATTGTTTTTAATTCTTTTCAGAAATCGGGTGTAAGTATACATTTTCAAAATAATTTCTCTTCGCTCAGAATTTTTTTAAAGTTTGACATAAGAATTTATGCCGAATTTATATTTCACGTGGACATTTTAACTTTATCTGTGCAAAAAATCATCACGGCGATCCGTTGCTCTATGTTGAGTTGTTGACGTGAAAAAAAGGACAAACACACATTCACATATATAATATTTAGTTAGTATAGGATATAAGTTGTTTAGTTCGATAGTGGTAGGTAACTTAAGGGCCTGCCTGTGATTTCCGATCGTTACGCAATTTACAGAATATTTAAAAAGAACTACTTTTCGATTTTTAACGGACTTCCAAAAAGAAGTTGAAGGTTCTCAATTAGACCGTTTTTTTTATGTATGTATTGACATCGATTACTCCGCCAGTTGTGAACCGATTTTGATGATTTCTTTTTTAATCGACAGATAATTCTTCCGGACTGGTCACATTTTTATCTCATAATAATTGGTTGATTAGTTTTGCAGAAATTTTGAAAAACTGACTTATAAAGTATTGGTTTTTCAGATTTTTTAAAAAACTGACTTAATGAGTGCGAATTAATATATGAGATTCCCTGTTCACGGAGTGAAAACTATCGCCTAGACTAGACGAAACCATCTTATTTATTATATTGTTTTTAATTCTTTTCAGAAATCGGGTGTAAGTATACATTTTCAAAATAATTTCGCTTCGATCTGCATAGTATAGGATATAAGTTCTTTAATTCGATAGTAGTAGGTAACTTAAGGGCCTGCCTGTGATTTCCGATCAATACGCAATTTGCAGAATATAAAAGAAATACTTTTAATTTTTTTATGTAAGCATGTCTAGTTTTTAAATATCTGTTCAAGATATTATGCATGCATACGGGAATATACTTTTTTTAAATAAAATTTATTTAACGACTAGCTTTCCCGGCTTCGTCCGTGACAATACTTGATTGGTTGACGTTTATTTTTGCTTCGATCATTTGGGTCATAGCGTGATGTTATAAGTATAACCTAGGAGGTATTTAGGGTGTTACCACACCAATCGATCGATCGTCGATCGACAGTACTTAGATATATTCAATAAGTAACTATATGCTAAATTATAGTGACACAGGTGGATTATTTACAGAGAAATTGGGAAAAGTTTATCCCAGAAAAATTCCCAGTATAGGACCCTTAAATAACAGATGAATGTAGTAATTACGCAGTCGGATCTTGTACTATAAAAGGTGTAGGTAACCGTCCGCAGATTAGTAAATATGACAGACAGAGAGTGAGTGTACCGACCGTGCACGCTCGCACTTCTCGGTCTATCGTAGTTACGGAATTGGGGGCTGACATGGGGGTTGAGCATATATTTAACGTGACATCTTTCGTGTCGACCGAAAGGCCATAAACGTTTATGTCCGTACAAGAGCCAGCCACGGAATGCACGGGCCGAGACGTTTCAACCCTAAAAGATGCGGGCAAATTCTGTGTACGCTCGGCATTCTAGTGTTGGACAATCTCGGACCGTGCATTCGTGGCTGGCCCTGTACCGACATAAACGTTTTTGGCCTTTCGGTCGACACGAAAGATGTCACGTCAAATTTATGCTCACCCCCCTGACACTGTTTTTTCGTACTAATAGCAACAGTACCATTGTCAATTTAATAAAATTAAAAATACTATTTCAGAAAAAAAAACCTAAGGTAAGTTTGCATTGACTATATTTAAGTAGTATTAAGTATCAAATCAGTGCAGAAAAAGAATATGGGAGGTACAATCTCTGCCCGCCCTATTGTGAGCTACAAAAAAGATGCCGTCGGTTCGATGCCCGAATAGGATTTTTTTAACTTTCCCATTATTATGGTACTTACTACGATAATTTGACTTGAACATCAGAAGTGGGATCAGATTGATTTTTAAAATGTACGCATCCCACAGTATAAACGCAAGCCCAAGACGTGTCATAGGACAGGCAAAATCTGCACAAACTATAAGTTGTTCAGAATATTATGCATTTTAATTTTAATAAGCCGTGCAAGTTTATTTACATACATAAGTACATACATTTAAATATTTATTTAAGAAACTAATATGTAGATAACGTATGCACTTGACCAAAAAATTGTTCATCCCAATTTTAGTTTTATTGACCTGACACTGGCAGACATTGTAAGTTAAATAAATTTAAAAGTCAAAGCATCATAGAATTATTATTTAGGTATATTATTTTTATTTATTTTCAGAAAGACTCTGAGGAAGAAAAAGTTGAAAGTAGTGTAAGTATAATTTACTATGTTATTTAGTAGGTAATAGGTATACAATTAGAATTAGTACAAATCAGTGCAGAAAAGACAATGGCATAAAATATGTACTTTAAATAACACATTTGACATTGTAAGTTAAATTAATCTAAAAACTACATTACCATAGCATTACAGTCTTATTCATTAAAAATCCCCTATTAGAGGTTTATAATAATTAAATAATAATTAATATAAAATTATCCAAATTAACCTTTCATAACAAAAATGACTTTATGGGACAGTTTAACATTATTATGTTGTCGTTCTGTAGAATCCATAGACAAAACGCCCAAAAAACACATGTTATCTTTCACATCTGCTGCCAGACCTTGCGGCTTGCTTTGCGGCGTGACTGCTATCTCATAAACAAATGGTTTTTTAAGGGAGAAGACTGTCTCTTTTTGCTACAAAATTATTTTTACGTTCTAGTGACCGACAAATTTTCCCCGACTTGATTCACATACTGTGTTTACTTTATACACATAACGTTATAATATGTTGTTATTTAATCAAAGAGTATATAATCACTTATATTTAATATCCTAATACTACTATTAATACACCGTGGCACCACCAGCGTCAATAAAAAATCAGCTGTTCGTCTAAAATCCGCCATGTTTTCTAGAGGTCATCTTGTAATTCTGTTTTCAAAACGCTAAAGCAATGCTCGTTTTAAAAACTAAGGCAATTTAGAACCCTAAATAATAAAAATATGGCTTAATCAAACTTAAAATAATAAATATAAACTGTGTGGGATGGAATGTTGTATAAATAAACTCAACTTTTCAGGATTAACTGAGATTTGCCGTATTTTTGACAGTTATAAGATGACATTGACCAACGGCCCTTATCGTTCTATGAGTTATGAGGTCGTTATTGAGTACTATTGAACGTTTATGAATAATGTTTTTCGGGATCTGTCTTATAACAGGCTCATAAAGCTTCAATAACTTTTTATGAATAAGACTGTTATTATTTAGCAATATAATTTTTATTTATTTACAGAAAAAATCTAAGGATAAAAAAGGTGAAAGGAGTGTAAGTATAATTTATTATGTGATTTAGTCATAGAGTACTAAGCCTATGGAGAGGTCATAGACGGGCTCCTCCATTCGGCAATTTTTTCCCCTTTGACCAGTCATACTGACCAGTGCGCAGTAATAAGTTACCTTAGATTTCGTTGGTATCGTTTTGTGTCGCGAGACAAGAGTTCTAGGAAAATAGTTAATTGTGATGTTTTAAACGGGAAAGGCGATCTAGGACGTCAAACTTAGTGTTTCCAATCATTAATTATAATTATTATGTTTGTATTTTAACATAATCATCATATAACGTAAAATCCGTTGCGAAAACGACAGAAAAATACAGTGGTTCAGGGGCTAGTACTAGGCGTTTACCTTCCCCCCCCCCGCGCCGCCGCCAAAAGTGGCAGAAAAAATTGTTTGGTGATTTTCACGCTTCACGTCTCCTTTGGTAAATACTCAAAGTATTTAGTAGAAGATGACCTTGACCAACGGCCCTTAAAGTAGAGTCCATCGTTCTATGAGTTATGAGGTCGTTATTGAGCACTATTGAACGTTTATGAATAATGATTTTCGGGATCTGTAACAGGCTCATAAAGCTTCAACAACTTTTTATGAATAAGACTGTTATTATTTAGGAAAATAATTTTTATTTATTTTCAGAAAAAATCTAAGGATAAAAAAGGTGAAAGTAGTGTAAGTATCATTTATTATGTTATTTAGTAGGTATACAATTAGAATTAGTAAAATGGATGAGCAACTCAGTGCAGAAAATAATACGGGAGGTACTTGATCTTTGCCCATCTCATTGTATAAAAAAGGATTCCAGTTCGATGCCCAAATAGGATTTTTTGTACCTTTGCCATTGATGTAGCCAGCAAGTACACGCCCAATAATACTGGTTTTGTTCCCAATAAGTAATATAAACTTTTAAAACAAGTTTAGGACCTAGCGCTGGTAACACTGAGGCATTTTAGTTATAAAATAAAACTGTAAAAATAACAGTAAATGCACTATGTTTACAATTACTAGGTCAGGCGTATTTTAATTTTTTTATTTAATTTATTTAATTTATTATATTAATAATTAGAATAATGATAATAATTAATTTAATTTAACATTTGGCAAGACGAGTTCAAACGGAAATAACATGCCTGATTGAAGGAATGTAATATACCTAAGCTATGCACAAAATCTGGGCCCATAACCTTGTATTTGTTGTGATGTTTTCAATGACAATATGTTAGAATGTTAGAAACAAAATTTTGTTTGTGGAAACTAAACTTAATTGACGTATACACCTTTTTGACTTTGCTGTAAAAAAGGGGGTGCCAAGAAAGATAATAAAAAGGTGATGCCAAAAAAGGTGATGTCAAAAAAGATGGTGGTAAAAGTGGTAAAAGTTATATCTGATAAAATTTTGTGACAAATTGATTATGAAAAAACTAGTTATGCAATAAATACCTACATGAAAATAATACTATTATTAGTTTATAATATTTGTTATGTTTGCACGCCCTGTATATTTTTTGCTTACTCACATTGTAGACACCTGAGTCCTTAAATTACAAAAACTCAAAAGACTCGATTTAAATTTAGAGCAAAGTCAAAAGGTGTAATTACGTCAATCAAATTTAGTTTCCACAAACAAAATTTTATTTCTAACATGTCATATATTATCAATGAAATCATCACTACAAATAAAAGGTCATGGGCGCAGAACTTGTGCATAGCTTAGGTCATCACTCGGTTCCCTCTAGTATCACAAACATAGTCACTCGGCGCGTTCCCACTTGTTCTATTTTATGACTATTTCTTTTAGAGAGCCTTTCAATTTATATAATCCTTTAGTTAGATCTCATATCATCTGATCGTAGATTCGATTGAATTAGATTCCACTATATTCCTCAGAGCCTGTCGACCGCAGCTAAAGTCGGATGTATTGCAGCGATTTGTGCGTGCTGTGTCGCGCTGTCGTGCAGCTGCTGCTGCTGTTGCAGAAGTCCTAGCAGTGGAGGAGGTGGCGGTGGAGGAGGTGGCGGTGGAGGAGGTGGCAGTAAAGGAGGTGGCAGTAAAGGAGGTGGCGGCCGGTATGATGACGACAATGGAGGCGGTAGTGGCAGAGGAGGCGGTGGTGGCGGCCGGTATAACGACGACTATGGAGGCGGTGGTGGCAGAAGAGGCGGTGGTGGTGGTGGCGGCCGGTATCATGATGACTACCATGGAGGTGGTGGTGGTAGAAGAGGCGGTGGTGGTGGTGGCGGTGGGTATAGTGGGGGTGGTGGTGGTGGAGCAGGTCTAATAAACATAAATATAGGTGGTAATCATAAAAGTGCAGATAAAGACATGGGGAAGGCTGATAAAGAAAAAGATGATAAAGATAAGGAAAATAAAGAAGAGGAGGAGGAAGAAGAAGGGGAACACGAAGAGGGAGAAGACGAACATGAAGAGGGTGAAGGAGAACATGAGGAGGAACATAAGGAAGAGGAGGAGGAAAAAGAAGAAGAAGCTAAGGAAGAAGAAGATAAGGAAGAAGAACATGATGAGGAATCAAAAGAAGAGGAAGAGGACAAGAAAGAAGAGGAGGAGGAAAATAAAGAAGAGGAAGAGGCAAAGAAAAAAAGAGGAAGAGGCCAAGAAAGAAGAGGAGGAGGCAAAGAAAGAAGAGGAGGAGGCAAATAAAGAAGAGGAGGAGTCAAAGAAAGAAGAGGAGGAGGAAACGGAAGAAGAATATGAGGAAGAAGAAGAGGAGGAAGAAGAAGAGGAAGAAGAACATCATGAGGAATCCGAACACGAACACGAAAACGAGAACCAAAACAAGTAATGCGTACTAAATAATTGTGACGCGAAGGCTAAAACCGTGTATATTTTATATTAATTAATTAAAATTGACACTCTTATTCTTTATAATTACGTGTCTAACCCCGTCGTTATATAATTATGGTAGGTGATGCCATTGTCGGTATATGCGACTCGTTTTAATTATACACAATTCATACAGAAAATTATCAGACCGTCCAGTCCACGTGACGTAAACTTTCTTGAACGACGTTCCAGCTCCGTCAATCCCACTTCTGATCTGACCTGCCAGCTTCCGATTTTCGCATTCATATATTATTAGCTTTTTTATATGACGTGTAAGTAACTAATCAGCATACATCTTTAATTACCCGAATGGCGTGTTGCCGTGAAAAACGATTGAATTAACATTATAATTTATTGTTTTTTTAATAATAAGACGATATGAAATTAATATAATGTCAATAAACAATTACTATTTTATTTGTGATCAAGTACACCCTCAAAATACTTCATACACCTACTATACTCCCCGGAACTTGCTTCAAGAGATTACCACTTTTTCCGGAACTTGGACAACATTTTGCAAGGCAAAAATTCAGTTCCAAATAAAACACCAATTTCATATATAGGGTGTCCAGTAAGTAATGAATAACCTTACAACCAGAGATAGATCAGGTCAGGAGCATCACGTGATGAAACTTTGACCTTAATAAAAGTAGCATGGTTTTCAAGATTTTTGCAATTTTAAAAATTCTAGGAAAATCACACCCTTTGACCAGTATTTTGCTTGCCCTGACTACAAATGAACCTTAATTTCCAATCTGTTTTTTGCAGTGTACTCTTGAATAATGGTATTATTAACTTACTTCAGAATTTCTGCAGTAACATTGAGGGTTCCGTCGGAAAATCATTTTTTTTACTCAAGTTAAAACTACCATGTTCATATCACACGATTTCAACCTCGCATTATGAAAAAAAATGTACTTAGCAATGAGTGGCCACTCATCCTGAAAAGTTGCTTAATTTGTCCAGATTCTAAGCCGGTATTACATACCGCATTTACATTTATAAAAATAAAGATATTGCTAATCTAGCGTGATAGGAGTTAATTTTCAATAAACTGACTTACTTCAAAATTGTTATTTTTTTTTAATTCTCAAATATCTTTTATTAGTTATGTATCCAAACGCTTGTTACAATAAATTTTGTATCGATTTATTAAATTAAAATTAAAATTAAAACAATTTTGAAGTAAGTCAGTTTATTGAAAATTAGCTCCTTTCACGTTAGATTAGCAATATCTTTATTTTTATAAATGTAAACGCGGTATGTAATACCGGCTTAGAATCTGGACAAATTAAGCAACTTTTCAGGATGAGTGGCCACACATTGCCAAGTACATTTTTTTAATAATGCGAGGTTGAAATCGTGTCATATGATCTTGGTAGTTTTAAAAAAATATGTTTTTCCCACGGAACCCTCAATGTTACTGCAGAAATTCTGAAGTAAGTTAATAATACCATTATTCAAGAGTACACTGCAAAAAAACAGATTGGAAATTAAGGTTCATTTGTAGTCAGGGCAAGCAAAATACTGGTCAAAGAGTGTGATTTTCCTAGAATTTTTAAAATTGCAAAATTCTTGAAAACCATGCGACTTTTATTAAGGGGAGGAACGAATAATTTTGGTTGATTGCTGAACTGAAATTCCCGAATTTTACGAATGCTATGAACATACAATTTGGGCATCAAAAACTAGAGGATTTTATCTAGTATTGTGTAGGATGAAAACATGATTGGTGAAAATTTTCTCGATTACTTAAATTTTTGAAATCACCTCTTCAAAAACACCTTTTTAGTCATACGACCATACTCTGAAGGGATTTACTTTTAAATTTTATACGAATCTGTAGGTAATTTCAGTACCTAGTATTGATTAAGAAGATTTTTTCCTGCATGTCATCGTTTTTTAATAAATTATTTATTTGTAATGTGCCGCTTACGTCATTTATTCCGAGAAGCGATACATTATGCCCTTCTCACTTCTGCAGCAAGAACGGACAAAGCGCCGTCGTTTTCTTGCATGACGTGATCGTTGCGCTCGAACCACTCATGTGCCCGAACCACTAGTTTAGGGCGTGGCTTACGATTAAAAATTTCTGAGTCGTTCCTCGTCTTAAGGTCAAATTTTCATCACGTGATGCTCCTGACCTGATCTATCTCTGGTTGCAAGGTTATCCATTACTTACTGGACACCTAAAGACCTAATGTTATATTACAGTTAATATTATATTTACTACTTACAACAAAATAGTTACAGAAATATATGCATTACTGACTACAACGGTGCGCAGCCAGCCAGAAGCCCATAGCATCAAATCTCAACGCAAGCATTCTGACGGATTAAGAAACCAAAGTAACTTGGATCACTAGATATTTGAAGGTAACTGCATATTTATTACCATGCTGTTGAGATGATATATATCATTAAGAAATATATGTGTAATATGTCACTCGTAGATGAGTGACAAATGATAATAAGTAGGTACGTGAATAATGCAGTTCTGCCGCCAGGATCACACAGCCTAATCCCCGTGTACTCATTAATTCACCAGGATTCACCAGGATCCCCCAGCCTAATTCTCGTGTACCCATTAGTTCACCAGGATCCCAGCCTAATCCCCGTGTACTCATTAGTTCACAAGGATCCCAGCCTAATCCCCGTGTACTCATTAGTTCATCGCGAAAATTACATTAAAGTATAATGTTAAGCTTCATTCACATGTTGCTAATTAAAAGAAACTCGAAGATAATAGGTAGAGAGATGGAGACAGAAAGTGGTTGTAAGCACTTGCCGACAGAAAACCTCTTTTTCGTGTAGTCTGAGCCCCCCTCTACAAATTCTTGTAGACGAGTAGGGGTCCAGCGCTTGTCGGTACGCCGCTGAGCCGATTTAGAAGAAAATAAAAACCTCTCCTACCAGCATTTGTGGGGACCTCTCCATTCTAAAAAAAATATTTTCTGTCAATTTACTCCCTGCAGCAACTTGCAAAATTCTTTCAAAAAAACTGGAGGGAGTAAATTGGCAGAAAATATGTTTCCTACAACCGAGAGCCCCCCCCCCCCACAAATGCTGTTCACTCATTTTCTGCCAGCTGGTAGGAGAGGTTTTTTTTATATATTTTTTCTTCTAAATCGGCTCAGCGGCGTACCGACAAGCGCTAGACCCCTACTCGTCTACAAGAATTTGTAGAGGGGGCTCAGACTACACGAAAAAGAGGTTTTCTGCCGGCAAGTGCTTACTTTCTGTCTCCGTTTCTCCAACTATAACATTTTATAACATGATTTTCAACACCAAACGCCACTTTTTTGCCTCGTTTGGTAGACTCGGCGAAGAGAAATATGTAAAGATCGAGAGGAGTGGCGCTCCATACTCTCTACCTACTCCTTTGGGAAACAGCTGTGAAGGTATGCTTCTTGCGCAAACCAAACGAGCCCAAACTCGATGGGGTTACGTAGTTCCTGTGGCCACCTTCCGGCTTCATCATCAGACAGGTAACCAGTCTAGCTTCAATAATTTGTTTTAGAATTACGTAATTTGGAGGGATGTTTCTTCGAATGTGGAACCCAAATTAACTTAGGTCATACAAAAATCCCATAGAAAAAGGACTTTTTTCTCGAATTTCTAATTTTCCAATTTTTCTTTCCCTAAAATCCTTGTTCTGACAATTACGATCGAAAAAAAAAGATTACCCAATTCATCCATAATATAAAATTTTCAGGAGAAATGAGTTGTTGGGACGAGAAGTCGACTGATCGTATTATTGAAAACCGTTGTAGTTTTTGGGGCACTCCACACAGCCTTAGTTAAACGTGCCAGAAGATTTTATGAAAACAACTAGTGATTCGACCTGACTTCATCCGGGTGGGATACCTTAAGAGGATCGTGTAGTTCAGCGTACGCAGCGAAATAGGTATTTAGAAAATCATATTCTATCTCAAGCCCGCTCTTCCCCCGGGCATCAGTGCGACAGAGAGCACTGCAGCTCGTGAGTGTTCGTAGGTATGTTCTTCGTTGCAAATTGCGTTTGGGCGAAAACGATTTACACCTACTAAACTATAACGAAACCTTATAATTTTGGTGTCAAACGTTTTAGCAGATTATAATCTAAGTACGTACGTTTTGCTTTTTTTGAAATTTTGCTTTGTATCTCAAATACAGACGGTTTATTACGAGCAAGTTATGAACTAAAAAAACCGAGATTTGAGGGGCTTTATAACTTTTGACCTATTACGAATTTTGAAAAAAGGAAAAAATACGTACGTAGGTTTTCACTATGTCAGTAACATATTACAAAATCGTTAAAATTAAATAATATTTAGGGGTAGTAAAA
Source organism: Nemapogon koenigi (assembly GCA_963924495.1). Lineage (NCBI taxonomy): Eukaryota > Metazoa > Arthropoda > Insecta > Lepidoptera > Tineidae > Nemapogon > Nemapogon koenigi. The sequence continues at coordinate 2,403,141 of OZ004655.1, forward strand.
CGTTTTCTCCCTTTGTATGGACATGGACGCGGTACACTAGTAAACAGATAGATTTCGGATAATTGGTAAAAATAACTTTTTACCCAAGAGAAAATACTTCAAATAAGCGGCCCAAACTATCGCACCTTTGACAATTTACAGTTCTATTATTACATCAAAATATAAGAATATAATTATAGCTTTGTTACTTTATTTGGTTATTTTTATATAATAACAATAATAAAGCTTTATTTTCCACGCCATTTAAAATTTACAATGAACAAGTTTATGTTTGTTAGTTAGTTAGTTTATTTTTCAACACTCGTAACGTGAGTTACCTTACCTCGTTACCTAGCTTTTAGACCCATAATCCCATATATTAAACACGCGTGCTTTTTACTTTACATTACAGCACAAGTGGACAGAGAGGATTTTTTACATCCGTTATTCACAAGTTTGAAACTTTGGAAACCTTAAAAATCTTCCCAACCCTCGTGAACATTTTTGAAAAACGAAACAATATCACCTTGTAGTCCATATGTAATTTTTGCCTATACAGACTTGAACACCCCGTTGCACCCCTCCGCAAGTATGGGTTGTTTTGAAAAATCCTAAAACACGTATATTATTATTTGTCTTGAAGAGTATTTACTCCAAATTTCAAGTTAATCGTGTAGCAAGGAATACGATTTTCCATACAAACATTTCAACCCCCCCCCTCCCCTTTCACCATCTTAAAGGAAAAAAATCCTTATTTAGGTCGCCTCCTCTAGCTAAGAATCAATTAGATTAGACAAACACAATATTTTCCTAATACAAACTTCAACACCCCGTTGAAAATACGTGTTTTATTGGTTATATTATAGGTCATTATTACACCGAAAACTATTAGTACTAAAAATCTGATTCCACAAGCCACTATTCTACGAAAAGCATTTCAAAAAAAATTTTTCAAAAATACTGAAGAAATTTACTTTAAAATCCTCAAAAAAAAATGTTTCGGTGAACTAAAATGTTATGCATCAATTTGCAAAAATCGTTTTCTATAAATTAAATATGCTCTAACTAATGCTTGATTTCTTTCTCTATTTAAACATTATTAGCCAGATTTCTTAAAACTAATAAAATATTAAGATTTTCAGCGCTTCGTCGGCCTCGCTTCCCTCGCTCAGCTCGCACTTTTTTTACACCATCCGAACTATACTCGTCGCTGCGCTCCTCGCTAACCTATTTAATTTTTTAATTTTAATATTTTGAAATTGTATTTTTGCTGTTTTTTTGAATAAAGTTTTTTCACTAAAGCCTTTTTGTTTTGAATTTTTTAGTGATTATTTTTTGATGAATCGTGCCTTTTTAATTTTGAATCTTTTTGTATCGTCTATTTAATGCATTTTTAAAGTGTATTTATGGTATGATATTCCGATGTCATGATTTTTGATCACATAAAGTGCACCTGTTTTATTATTTGTTTTGAAGAGTATTTTTACCAAGATCCAAGTTGATACACGCAGGGAAGAATACGATTTTCTATAAAAACCTTTCCACTCCATTTGACTCCCTTAGGAGTTGAATTTCAAAATATAATAAATAATAAAATAATAAAATATTTATTGAAAAACTTAAACGATAGAATAACATAGACCATAATAATAAACTTAGATACAAAATATTACAAGTGCCTGAACTTGCTCCTGTGTTTCAGGCAATAAAGGACTTATAATAATATAATATAAGTAATATACTTAGCGTGTTAAATAATCACTTACAGAAATGCAATTCTACTGAAATCTTACAGCACCTAAATCAATTATTGCTAAACTTACATAATTATTACAAACTAATAAATACAAAATGATTTTTTAAGTTAAAACATTCAATAATTCCTCTGTATTACATAGGACATATTTTGTTATCTTGGAGAATTTTCTTACAATTTCTATAGATAACGAGATAATATAATAGATTAAATGCTAAATTAGGTATACCTAATTTAGCATTTAATCTATTATACTTATAAAAGTGGACCTAGAACAAGTAAAATCTGTTTGTAAAAGCGTAATTAGTAGTGGTGAGTGGAGGGCAAACCATATATTTGCGGCGTTTGTCAGAATTTTCAGTACGGTAGGGAAGTGCTGCGTGTTTTAGTCCTGTGTAAAGAAGATATGTGGGGTATAGGAAAGGACGTAAGGTGGAAACTTTTAAGAATCTCGGGGCTCTCTTGATATTTATTAGAGCAGTTTTAGACGCTCTACTCCATGATGTGATGCAATAAGTTAATATAGACTGACACAGAACGAAATAAACTTGGCGAATTAAGTTTAGTGCAGCTTTTTGAAAACAAATACTCAACTTACTGACTCTGCTAGATGATACCTACGTACTTTATGCTACACTGATATCAATTATCCGCAGCGCCAAATTTAATTTTAACTTAGAAAAGTTTACATAATTTGTCTTATCCGCATTTAAGGTTAGTAAATATGTCTGAAGCCAGTTATTTACAATGAAAAGCCATGTTGTACAAGATTCTTTCTGGATTCTTTTCTGGAATTAACCGAGAAAAGAAGCGCAGTGTCGTCAGAGTATGATATTATTGTGCCACATTCTAATTTTAAATTACAAAGATCGTTTATGTAGATAAAAATAGGGTTGGACCTTCCTTCCTTCCTTCTTTCCTTGGAGAACCCCGAAAGAGGTAGGTATCCTTCACTTCATCTCTGACAACACTGCCAATTTTCACGCATTGTGTAGTACTTCGTTTAGGTAATTTGCAAATAGTTTAAGCTGGGTGCCTCTTATACCTATCATTTCAAGTTCTTGCAGCAAGATAAGGATAGAAACTGTGTCAAAGGCTTTGACAAGGTCAAGGGAATATTCCTATTGTCTGATTACCTTTGTCAAGTACCTGCACTACGTGGCTTGTTATTTGATGCACGGCAAAGATGTCAATTGACTGTTTCTCAAAATAATCAACTAATGTATTATATTTATATTTTTTTCTAATATTGTAAAAATCTAAACTAGTTACTAACTTTACTGCAAGTAGTTATACTTTATTTTTAATGCCTTTTAATGAATTGACCAACTTTGATTGGGGACATTTTTCATGGTAACTTAATCTCTAGTAAGCGTTTCCGGACTTTTTGAACATTCTGTATAGTCACTAGCGATTGCCCGCGACTTAGTACACGTTGTATTGGGAATAGTGACATAATTTTTGTAAATACGCAAAGAGCTTCCCTTCATTTAAATTTTTGCTCCCGTAGTTGCTCCGTGAGGGCGAATCAGTAGTTTGAAAATGTGTAAATTGTTGTTAAAAACCTAGAAAATATCTTTCCATTCCCCGTGAAAATTTTTGAATTGCGAGAGAATATCCCCCTCTTGTTAAGCTTTTTTCCTTTCCCTATTTAATATTTTATTTATATATATATTTTTTAATATAGGTAATATAACACCCCGTTTCACCCCTTCTTATTATTATTATTCTCTTTATTTCAATTATTTCTTTAAATTTCATTTTTACATATTTAGGTATAAAAAAAACAAAAATATAAAAAAGGAGTTATCCTCCGGAAGCGAGGTAAATACCCAAACTACCGGTGGTTAGGGCTGCAGAGAGAGGAACCTCCTCACAATACGGGCCGTGCTGAGGAGTACTGCCTTCTGGATCTGGCCCTTGACCCAACCGCTAATCTAATATGATTGTCAGATGTTGTCGTGACGTTGAGCTTTTTTATTATTTTTATTTGTTTCAAGATATTTAGTTATTTATACCAAGTTTCAAGTTAATACACGCATGGAATCCGATTTTCCATACAAACTTTAGGGCATCCTTTCTTAATGCACCTGATGACAATGACAATGACCTTCCAATTTTCATATTTATATCTCCAGTGGTTTAGGCTGTCCGTTGATTGTCAGTTTTAAATATTTATTTACATTTCACTTTTTTTAAATCTGTTTTATTGGAATATATTTGTTATAGAAATATAATATTTATCATTCGTTTAAACTAGATCTAAGTGTATTATAATAATAATAAATAGTAAAAATATTCCAAAACAATATTCAATTTAACAATAATTAATTATTTCATGAACACACATTTAATTCAAATTTATCTCTTATACAATACAATAATAAAATTAATGACTAATAATAATAATATTAATAACAGATATAATAAGTCGCAAATATAAAATAAATTGTCAAAAGTCCAATATCAAATAATATAATAATGTTGCAATAAAGCTTAAAACTAAAAGGCTTGGGAAACCTACTGACGGGTGTAGGCCTCCTCCATCCGTTTCCAGTTTGGCGGCCACGTGGTCTGCATGCGTCTCTGGATCGCCAGTGCAGCCTCCTTTCGCTCCATCGATTGTCCTGTGTGCGAGTCACATGACCCGCCCACCTCCACTTCAGTCGGCATGCCATCTCCACTGCATCGATGCCCTCAGGTCTTTTGCCTGACTTCTTATTCTATCTTTCAATTTGAGTTCTAGCATGCTCCTTTCTGTAGTAGGTATAGCTTTTCGCTCTCTATGGATTATGAATTGGATTACTCCTCTGGAATAATTATATTTGATTTGGTGTATCGTTTCATACAGTAGATCAGGGATAAACCTTTTATCAGTCGAGCCAAATTTTAAAATTAAGAACCTGATGTGTGTATCACTACAAAAAAATAGTTGATCCTGTGGGTCAACCCTGAAAGTTCCCGCTATGTGTAATTTTTGTTGTGCGATAAAAAGTAATCAACCATTACAGCGAGCGATTAAAAGACTTCACCGAGACTTATATCTGATATTTTTGTGACAAATTGATTATGAAAAGAACTAGCTATGCAATAAATGCACGAAAATAATACTATTATTTTTTTATAATAATGAAACCATTCAATGAAGCCGATCAACTCCAAAAACGAAACTAAGTCTCATTAAACTCTTTTGGTCGCCGTGTTGAACGTCCAAATCGACCGTTTCATTTCGAAAATATTGTACGACAAAAAAATTGTTTATAAATAATTTTCCTTCAATTTTCATAGCGGGAAGTTAAAAATAGGTTTAAATATTAAATTTAAACTGTTGTACTGTTCACTGCGCGCCCTGCATATTTTTTATTTACTTACATTGTGCACTCGATTTAAATTTAGAGTAAAGTCAAAAAGGTGTCAATCAAGTTTAGTTTCCACAAACAAAATTCATACATGTCATACATTGTCAATGAAAACATCACAACAAATACAAGGTTATGGGCCCAGAACTTGTGCATAGCTTAGGTCATAAGTGTTATCACTCGGTTCCATCTAGTATAACAAACATAGTCACTCGGCGCGTTCCCACTTGTTCTATTTTATGATCTATTTTTTTTTCTAGGCCTTTCAATTTATAGAATTATTTAGTTAGATCTCATATCATCTGATCTGAATTAAATCATAGAATAGAACAAGTGGGCTCCCACATTTACAAACCACTATATTCCTCAGAACCAGTCCACCGAAACTCAAGTCGGATGTATTGCAGCGATTTGTGCGTGCTGTGTCGCTCTGGCGTGCAGCTGCTGCTGCTGTTGCAGAAGTTCTAGCGGTGGAGGAGGCGGCGGTGGAAGAGGTGGCGGTGGAGGAGGTGGCGGTGGAGGAGGTGGCAGAAGAGGCGGTGGGGGTGGTGGTGGCGGCCGGCATTATGATGACGACTATGGAGGCGGTGGTGGTAGTAGAGGCGGTGGTGGTGGTGGCTACGGTGGCGGTGGTGGTGGCTACGGTGGCGGTGGGGGTGGTCGAGGAGCTCCTCCTCTATTAAACATAAATATAGGTGGTCATCATCAAGGTGCAGATAAAGAAAAAAACAAGGATAAGGTTGAAAAGGCTGATAAAGCTGATAAAGATAAAGTTGATAGAGAAGAGGAGGAGAAAGAAGAAGGGGAACACGAAGAGGGAGAAGAGGAACATGAAGAGGGTGAAGGAGAACATGAAGAAGGTAAAGAAGAACATGAGGAGGAACATAAGGAAGAGGAGGAGGACAAAGAAGAAGACAAGGAAGAAGAAGATAAGGAAGAAGAAGCTAAGGCAGAAGAAGAAGACAAGGGAGAAGAACATGAGGAGGAATCGAAAGAAGAGGAAGATGACAAGAAAGAAGAAGAGGAGGAAAAGAAAGAAGAGGAGGAGGAAAGAAAGAAGATGAGGAGGCAAAGAAAGAAGAAGAGGAGGCAAAGAAAGAAGAGGAGGAGGCTAAGAAAGAAGAGGAGGAAGAAAAGGAAGAAGAAGAGGAGGAAGAAGAAGAGGAAGAAGAAAATCATGAGGAATCCGAACACGAACACGAAAACGAGAACCAAAACAAGTAATGCGTACCAAATAATTGTGACGCGAAAGCTAAAACCGTGTATTAATTATATGAGGAGTCTTTTAATTTTATATTAATTAATTAAAATTGACACTCTTATTTTTAATAGACAAGACACCGTCTTTATAATTACGTGTCTAACCCGTCGTTATATAATTATGGTAGGTGATGCCATTGTCGGTATATGCGACTCGTTTTATTATACACAATTCATACAGAAAATTATCAGACCGTCCAGTCCACGTGACGTAAACTTTCTTGAACGACGTTCCAGCTCCGTCAATCCCACTTCTGATCTGACCTGCCAGCTTCCGATTTTCGCATTCATTATTATTAGCTTTTTATATGACGTGTAAGTAACTAATCAGCATACAGCTTTAATTACCCGAATGGCGTGTTGCCGTGAAAAACGATTGAATTAACATTATAATTTATTGTTTTTTTAATAATAAGACGATATGAAATTAATATAATATCAATAAACAATAATTATTTTATTTGTGATCAAGTTCACCCTCAAACGGCAATCGGCGTCGCGGCACGCTCGTTTTAAGTGAGCTCTTTACATTTGTTGTTAATCAATCTATCTATCATCACGACTTTCATCCCAAGAGGGGTAGGCAGAGACAACCGAATGCCATTTGTTATGACTTATGATCCTGACATATCTCTTTCGCTTCTTTTATATTCATCATACCTTTCACACATGCTCGTCGATTGTGTGTTCTTTTAATATGTCCATCGATCAATATATTTTTTTTAGGTTCAATAAAAGTACATCTAGGTCATCCTCTGCCAGCGTTTCCTTTCACTTCAGCCATATAAACCTTTTTAGTCAATCTTTCATCCTTCATTCTTTCAACGTGTCCAAACCAGCGTAAACTACTTTCTTAATTTTAGTCACAAAATCATCTTTCAGTCCGCATTCTTGTCTAATGCCATCATTCCGGATGCGGTCACTATGCTTTATATTCTACGTTCTATTCTACGTAAAGACAGCATTTCCACTGCATTTAATTTACTTTCATGCTTCTTATTCCATACTCAAGTCTCGCTTCCATAAGTAAGTGATGGAACTAAAATAGCATTATTTGTATTCATTTTACTTTTAGTAGTACTAAGTTGTGTATTTCTGCATACATTGTTTAGTCCACTAAATACCTTGCTTCCCGCTTTCACTCTTCTTTGAATTTACTTGTAGCTATATCTTTTCACTTCTTGCAAACATACTACCTATATAAACAAATTCATTCACTTGCTCTAATTGTTACACTCCGTCCTTTCATCATCCTTTTCAAATACTAATACTTTTGATTTGGAATTTGAATTGAATTAATCAACTATTAGTAAAATTACTCTATGTATATATCTCAACGTATTATTATTATTATATTAGTTGGGAAGAATTGTGTGGAAAATATATGGCTCTCATTGTAGGTACGTTAGTCATTCTAACCTATGGCAATAAAAATTGATAAATATTCGGGTGGGTAAAACGTCGGCTCACAACTGAGAAGTCGCAGGTTCTATCCCCACGTCCGTCCATGTAAGTACCAATTGGTTTTTATAAATAAAAAATCTATGTACATTATCCGACAAACCGTACAAAGAGACTTTTCTATTTACATACCTCAACAGAGCTGGCCATTCGTTAGGTATAACCTCAAAAATTCTTCGGCTAAGTGAGGAAGTCTTTGTCTTCGGCTGGGTACCCGGGGGCCCGGCAAAGGTTCTTTAGGTAAAGAGCTTTAAGGTAACCAGTGAAGTTTTTTTTGACAGACTAGTCTGACTACCTCACTAGTCAGAGCAACAGGAAGGAACGCCTCTTATCTAAATATAAAAAATAAAAAAAAATAAAAAAATATGAAAATTGGATCTAGAGATGCACTAAGAAAGGATTTTACGAAAATCAACCCCCAAGGGAATGAAATGGGGTGTAAAAGTTGTATTTCTAACATTAGGCCCTTACATATGAAATTGGCGTTTTGTCGAACTGGCCACTTTGGTTTCAAATATCTGGCGATTGGTTAGAAATTCCAAACCTTTTAAGATCATGTATTTGTGTTTTAATTTAGTGATTCATTTGTTTTCGCGTAATTTGATTTTTCTTTTACATCGCTACGTTCACAATATGGAAAACCTAAAATATCGCGTTATTTACGAATACGAGATCCACAGTGGCACCAGCGCTGCAGAAACAGCTCGTAGGATTAATTGTGTATGGGGCAGCTACTGCAAAAGAAAGCACGGTACGTTTTTTGTTCCAACGTTTTCATTCTGGAATTTTTGACCTACAGAACAAGCCCCGCGGACGGTGGACTAGTGCTGGTGTCATTTACTACAGCTTCTTAAGATCTGGCCAAACAATTACGGCAGATGCGCATTGTCAACAATTGCAAACCATGTTGGAAAAGCTAGCCGCCAAACAACCGAGGCTGGTCAATTGCACTAGCACACTGCTGCTTCAGGACAATTAAATTAGAGGAGCTGCGACTGGAATTTCTCCGATACCTACCATACTCCCCGGACCTTGCTTCAACAGCTTACCACATTTTCCGGAATTTGGACAACTTTTTGCAAGGAAAAAAAATCAGTTCCAAATAAAAAGCCAATTTCATAATGTAACGACCTATAACGCGTGCTATTAAATTTTTACTACTTACAACAAAATAGTTACAGAAATATATGCATTACTGACGCCAAGCCCATAGCATCAAATCTCAACGCAAGCATTCTGGCGGATTAAGAAACCAAAGTAACTTGGATCACTAGATATTTGAAGGTAACTGCATATCTATTACCATGCTGTTGAGATGATATATATCATTAAGAAATATATGTGTAATATGTCAGTCGTAGATGAGTGACAAATGATAATAAGTAGGTACGTGAATAATTCTGTTCTGCCGCCAGGATCACACAGCCTAGTCCCCGTGTACTCATTAATTCACCAGGATCCCCCAGCCTTATCCTCGTGTACCCATTAGTTCATCGTGAAAATTACACTAAAGTGTAATGTTAATCTTCATTCACATGTTGCTAATTAAAAGCAACTCGAACATAACATTTTATAACAGGATTTTCTACACCAAACGACACTTTTTTGCCTAGTTTGGTAGACTCAGCGAAGAAAAATATGTAAGGATCGAGAGGAGTGGCGCTTCATACTCTCTACCTACTCCTTTGGGAAACAGCTGTGAAGGTATGCTTCTTGCGCAAACCAAACGAGCCCAAACTCGTGGGATTACGTAGTTCCTGTGGCCACTTCAGACAGGTAACCAGTCTAGCTTCAATAATTTGTTTTAGAATTAAGTAATTTGGAGGGAATTTAACTTTATTTTTAACTAGCTTTCCGCTCCGGCTTCGCATGTGGAGCCTAAATTAACTTAGTTCATACAAAAATCCCATAGAAAAGAGTACGTTCAGTTTTTCCCGAATTTTCGAATTTTTCTTTCCCTAAAACCTTTACCTGACAATTACGAACGATATAAAATAAAAGATTACCCACTACATCCAAAACTTCTTTATTATTATGTAACAAAATATGAATTTTCAGGAGAAATGAGCTTTTGGGACGAGAAGCCGACTGATCGAATTATTGAAAACCGTTGTAGTTTTTGAGGCACTCCAAGTTAGACGTGCCAGAAGATTTTATGAAAACAACTAGCGATTCGTTGGAACTTATTTCAACGTAGTTCTTTAATAGGTAACAGATAGATTTCGGATAATTGGTAAAAATAACTTTTTACCCAAGAGAAAATTGTTAAACTATCACACCTTATTATTACATCAAAATATAAGAATATGTTAATTAGGTATAGCTTTTGTTACTTTATTTGGTTATTTTAATATATTAAAATAAATAAATAAATAATAATTAATTGGCTGTCCAGGGTGGAGTCGTTAGACTATACTATTATGTATTATGCTCGGGGGTGGAAGTGTCTTAAAGGCGTAATAACGGGGAAGCTATTATGTGAAACCAGTGGTCTCTACCTCTACATTGCGCGGCGCCCAGCTAGCCGAGACGGCGAGGCAGAAAAAATGTAAAAAAATATTTTTTTTGGTTATAGGCGATATTATTATTGGAATCGCTTCGTTTTAGGATGTACTTGAACACCCGTTTGCTTACAAATTGGTGCACTGCTTGATTTTATAATTAACAATTAGTAAAAAAGTCTTTTCTTCCTTATCTCCTTTAATGTCTTCGTTCCTGTTAACTTTTATTGTAGGTAACATATGAATTATGAAAGTTGTTCGTTATGAAATTCTATAAAAATGAGCACTGACAGAGGTCGTCAGATGCAAATAGCCTGCATGAAAATTTCTGAAGATGGGTTCAAATTTCAGCAAGATCGGTTTATTACATTACGAGTAATTTTTTTGTTTTATTAACAATAGTGCCATTTTTTTGTAAATAATTCTAAGTATCCAAACCAGGCTAGAAAATTCATAAAAATCCATATCCCCCGTTGGAATTTTTGAAAAAAAACATTTTTAACCTACCGGAATAGTTACACAGAATTATTTACAAAAAAGGGCACATTGTTAATTAAGCAAAAAAAAATCAATTACTCATAACCGATCTTGCTGAAATTTATGTACATTATCAGAATAACATAGACCCTATCTTCAGAAAATTTCAGCCCCATATATGCAGTACTAGTGAACAAAAACGGGTTTTTTAAAGCGACCTCTGTCAGTGCACATTTTTAGAGAGTTTCATAACGAATAACTTTCATAATTCATATGTTACACTAAAAGTTAACAGGAACGGAGATAGGGAAAAAAAAACTTTTTTACTAATTGTTAATTATAAAATCAAGCAGTGTACTAATTTGTAAGCAAACTTAGGGTGTTTAAGTGCACCCTAAAACCACAGAGTAACTCCTGTGCTAAAACGAAGCGATTCCAACAATAATCTCACCTTCTATAAAGCTAGACAATTTAGTAAAAAACATAATTACCGATACTGTTGGACTTCCAGTGGTAAAATCTACATGAAGGCAAATGATGACAGTGTTCCAATATATGTCAGGGATGCTGACACACTGTCTGACTTAGAGATGTCCCTTAATAGTGGTAATGTTGTGGAGTCGGGTCTCGGGAAGCCACATACACCATGACTAAATTATAACAATTTGGTCTTATTTAGCCTACCTTTATTTGTGTTGTCATTGTTGTCTGTATATGTTTACTTATTAAATTTAACCCAAACAATGTGTAACGTATCGGTTGCTGTGTTTTGCACTGATACCAGGGAACTCAGCACAGTCACAATAGTATACATCATCTTAACAAATCTATAAAAAAAATAATATATAAATATAAAAAATATAAAATAAAAAATAAAAAAAATAAAATATAAAAGTATTTTCAAAGAGGACGCGGTATAGACGTATTGTATAAAAATAGTGTACTAAATAAATCTATAACTAGAGAAAAAGTGAGTGTTCTGATATAAGTTGTACATTAAAACAGAGCAAAAAAATCTGGCTGTGTAATAGTGCGAACAGTGTTATTTGTTTACGAAGTAATATTAATAAAATTACATATTTCGTACAATTTAAATTAAAATAAAAAAATCGAACAGTTATAAAGTGAAATTGAAAAAAGTGAAGGTAAATGGAACATAAACAAATACCTAACTACAATTTGAAACAAGACACTATCTTCGCACAGTTCACTACAGCTAATTTGGTCTAGCGGTAACGATACCTACAACAGTATATAATACGAGGAGCGTGAGTTCAAGCCCGCCCGACCGCGGCCGGAGAAATTGAATTTTTTAGACATTATTTTATTTTGGACATCTTGTTTTATTTTTTGGACATATAATTTTACTTTGGACATATTATCATTTTATTTTTTGGACATATTTTTTGGATATATATACCTACATGTTTTTATCACAAATCACAAATTTATTACATGAATTACTCATTGCACAAAATGACTGAAACGAACATAACAATGAGACGGAATAAAAGATCTAAATCATACATGGACCTCTCTAACATATTAGAGAGCAGCAATGATGCTGAAAAGTCATTATTGGACACATCTGCAAGAAGTCTGCCTGACATTTCAATAGGTGACAAAAACCTAATATCTGATTTAAAATCTCAGATTGAAAGTTTGATTATTGAATTAGACATTGCTCATGAGGAAATTGAGAAATTAAATTTAGAGAACAATTCCTTAAAAAAGACTGCGGAAAAATCAGAAAAAAAGTTATCATTATATAAAAAAATTGGACTAACAGATAACTATTTAAACAACTTATCTTCGCCGACCTTCAAAAAAATTAAATCGTATATTCATACAAAAAGTGCTGAACAAGAAGCGACCCCAAAGTTAGTGACGTCACCGATCAAATCTTCATGTGTGAATGACACGTCATCCATTAAGGCGGCTGTTATCAGTCATCCAAACCAAATTTCACAAGGGACTAAAACAAACAAAAATAAAAGTATGCAAGTAACTAAATTAAGAAGTGATGTTGAGAACCGCACAACAGATAATTTGATCAATAAAAATATTAATTCATGTAAAGAATCCGAGAAAAGTATTCCTGTAATAAACGAATACTGGTAATCGGAGACGAGCAGACAGTCGGACTTTCAGCTGCACTAATAAAATCAAGGAAAGACAGTTGGAATGATCAATATCAGATATCGGGATTTGCGCAACCCGACGCACCATGTCATCATATAATGGAATATTGTAAATTAATATCAAAAAATGTTACACCAAAAGATAAAGTTGTATTGGGTATAGGAGCATGTGATGGTAACCCTTACATCATCATGTCAATGCTGTGTATTATGTTACATTTATTGGAAAAATGTAGTGTGTATGTCTTGTCTGTTACCCATAATCCATACATAAATGTAAAACCACTAAATACTGAAATTAGGTTAATCACACAAAATTATAAAAACTGTAAATTTATAGAATTAAATAATAAGACATCACTTATTAGAGACACATGTTTTAAAATTAATATGGAAGTTGACAGCACAGACTATAAAAATATATATTTAAATTTTAATAATAGTAATAGATCTCATCCTAATAAATACGTTAAAAGTAAAATTAAATTACAAGCATCAATTACCATGAAAGGCACAATACCTTATTACTTTGATATAATCAAGAAAAAAAATAAAATTGATACTAATGGGATAAGTGCAGATACTCGTAATGATGAGTGTATAAACAACAACAGAAAAGGAACAATACCTTATTATTTTAAACTTAGACGAGACAAAAAAACAAATACTGGTAAAAATGTTAATAATTTAATTTTTTTAGAAAAAAGAGTAACTTAAAACTGTTCTGTCTACTACACCAAAATATTGCAGGGTTATTAAATAAAAAGGATGAAATAGAAATTGTCTTAAATGAATTTGTATGTAATGATCTAGCATTAGATGTAATATGTTTAACTGAAACCTTTTTGAGTTTTGGTAATGAGGTGAATGTTCAACTAAGTGATTATTGTCTGGCTGCACATTACTCACGTATAGGAAAGAAAAGGGGAGGTTCATGCATTTTAGTTAGAAACCACTTAGATTATGAAGTGATTGATATTGACAAGGATATACTATGTCAATATAATTTTGAGTGTTGTGGTATTGAGATAACAAATTACAATATCATAGTATTCTGCATATATAGAACTCCACAATCTGATGTGGAATGTTTCTTTAAAAAGTTATCTCTACTGTTAAATAAATATATCACTAAGCAGAAAAAGAAACTTATTGTGTGTGGTGACTGGAACATAAATATTCTAAATAAAAACAAAGTGGCTTCAGAGTTAGGTAATGTTCTGAGCAATTTTAATATGAAACCCCATGTCACTATCCCCACTAGAAAAGCAACTTGCATTGACCAAATAGCAAGTAATGTTGAGGATGTAACTATAGAAGTGCACAAGTTAGGACTATCAGATCATGACACAGGACAAACAATTTCATTCCCTGTAAGTCATGACAACAATGCCAACTGCCAACACTGGTGGGAAAGTAAGAGAGACTTTTGTACCGAAAATATAATGAGGTTCTGTAAATGTATGTCATCATTGTCTTTCAATAGTGTCTACAATGAAAATGATGTAAACAGGGCTTTTGAAGACTTCCATGAAGTATTAAAGTTGTTTTTTAATCTATGCTTCCCTGAAATCCAAGTGAAAAAGAAAATTAAACCAAATAAAACTACCTGGTTAACTAAGGGTATCAAAAAAAGTTCTAAAACCAAGAGACACTTGTACTTTAGTTACCAATATACCAATAAAAATAAGGACAATAACAAAACCATATATAAGTCGTATTCCAGTGTATTCAAACGAATAGTCAAAGTGGCGCAACAAATTAATAATCATAAATACGTTACCTCACATAGAAATAAGTGTTTGGCTTCGTGGAATATTGTAAATAAAAATTTGAACGTAAAACCTAAGAAATCTGAGGTTAAACAAATCATACACAATGACATTAATTATGATGACGGTAGAAATTTGTGTGAAATATTTAATGACTTTTTTATTGAAACAACAAATGACAAGAAATGCACATGTTCTCATAATATTAATATTAATACAAATTTAAAATCAATCACAAACAGCATATTTTTAACTCCAACTGATGTTGAGGAAGTGTATCGTACTCTAATGAAACTTAAAAACACTAAGTCTACAGGATATGATGATATCAATACTGAGGTATTGAAGAGATGTGCAGTATATATTGCTCAGCCTCTAGCATATATTATCAACCTTTCTTTTGAGCATGGGGTGTTTCCGAATAGTCTAAAACTGTCTATTATCAAACCTGTATTTAAGAAGGGGGATAGGAATAGGGTTAATAATTATCGTCCCATAACACTTATACCAATAATTTCGAAAGTGTTTGAAAGGGTTATGTCTAAAAGATTAAATGACTTTTTAAATAATTATAAAGTTCTCACACCCAAGCAATTTGGTTTCAGGCACAATAGTTCAACTACATTGGCATGTTTTACTTTGATAAAATCTATAACACAAAAACTAGTAAGTAAAATACCTCAGGCTGCGCTGTACTTGGACATGAGTAAAGCGTTTGATTTTGTATGCCATAAAAAATTGTTGGAAAAGCTTGAATGTTGCGGTATTAGAGGAAAGGCAAACCAATGGTTAAACAGCTACCTTAGTTCAAGAACCCAATGTACTGAAGTTACCAAGATTGTAAATACATCTAAAACAACTTATAGATCCAATTTTAAAAATAATAATTTTGGAGTCCCACAGGGCAGTATCCTAGGCCCATTATTGTTCTTAATTTATATAAATGACTTTCCTTGTGTAACTGAACATGAATCCATTCTCTTTGCTGATGACATAACATTAATTTTGACTGGCAATAATAATGACGATCTTATGCGTGAAATAAATTTGACTATTGATAATATATTGACATGGCTAAAGGATAATAATCTTAAAATTAATTTTAACAAGACAAACTTAATGCAATTCAAAACTTACCAAAGTAAAAATTCTAAATTAAGTGTTGCCTATAATAATGAGATAATCGAACAGGTGGAGCAAACAAAGTTTCTGGGCATAATAGTCGACCAGCATTGCAACTGGAAGGCTCACATTGCTACAGTCTGTATTAAAATAAATAAATTCATTTACGCACTGAGACGCATTCGACAGATATCCAGCCTTAACACTGCAATATCTGTATATCATGGCTATATCGCATCTGTTTTGCGATATGGTCTGATCCTTTGGGGTAATTCGGTAGATATGAATATTGCGTTTAAAGCTCAAAAAAAATGTATCCGAACCTTATGCGAGGCTGGTCCAATGGATACATGCAGACCACTTTTTAAAAAACTTAAGATTTTAACATTACCTAGTATGTACATAATGGAGATCTGCTTGTTGGTTAGGAATAACAAGCATTTGTTTGAGACTAATGAAGAGGCATATGGGTCTAGATATAGATCTAGAAACAAATTGTACATGCCTCCTTGCAGGTTATCATTGGTCTCAAAAAACTCACCGTGGATGTGTGTAAAAATATATAATCGGTTACCACAGGTATTTAAGGATATGCCATTGAACCTGTTCAAACTAAAGCTAAAGCTATGGCTCATGGACAATTGTTTCTATACTGTAACCGAATATATTGTGACTACTGGGAAATGACAATAACTCTATTTTATAAAAAAAATAAAATAAAAAT
Source organism: Nemapogon koenigi (assembly GCA_963924495.1). NCBI lineage: Eukaryota > Metazoa > Arthropoda > Insecta > Lepidoptera > Tineidae > Nemapogon > Nemapogon koenigi. The sequence goes on from OZ004655.1 coordinate 2,419,693, forward strand.
ATGTTGCGAATGAATAATAATGCATGCATGTTCTTAACTAATGACATTATGTTTAACATTTTAATTGACATTATTACATAAATTATATTAAGTGAATATTTGTACGCCTTTGCGGGCAGGTTTCTTTTTTGTATACGTACCTATGTTTACTAAAAATTAACCAACAAATAAATAAATTTCATTTCATTTCATTTCATTTCATTTCATTTATATACACATGTAACATCGTGTCACATTGCATGCTCATTGCCAACTCACTACTACATAACCAATACATCAAAAATAATTATTACAGGCGTAATCGTAAATGACTACATAGACGACTTGGACAGGTCTAATGCACCGATCTGCATGCACATTGATAATCCTGAAACATGCTCTAAGGTGCTACAAAGTGCCGGCGGATTTAAAATTCTAACTCAAAATATAGTAAGTATTGGAAAGCACTTCGTCTTCATTATACTAACGGAATGTGGACTGGGCATGTCCCCCCTTATCCCCACGCTCTTAGGTTACACCAGTTACGCTACCACTAAACATTGCAACAAGTCAGATGGAGTGGTTATGTTTATTAAAACCAATTTAAATGCCACAGTTATTGAACCAAATCTCACCGATTGTAGCAGTCTCTTGGCCTCAGTAGACAATAAATTTACCATACTGGGTATCTACCGATCGCCGAGTGTCCATGACACTGAAAGATTCCTAAATTCTCTTGATACTCTACAAGAAAACAACCAAAAAGAAACAGTAATTTTAACTGGAGATATAAACATAAATATTGGGGACACTTCTGCCGATAGAAGAGCGACTTCTTACCTTGATGTTGCTGCTACACATGGTCTAATCCCTTATATTACAGTGCCCACTCGTGAGAAGAATTGTCTTGATCACTTCATGGTGAAGACGCGACAGAGAGCCATGGCTGCGGTGTATGATAGTGCCATAACCGACCACCGTGCCATTATGCTGCGAATTGACCTTGACATTGATACTAACCTGACTTCTAATAGCAATTTAAGACCCATGACCAAAATAGACTATAACAAACTAAGCTTGCTATCCCATGTAACAAATTGGAACAAGGTAACCACACTGGACGATGCTAATTTGGCCTCTGAAACTCTTATGTCATTGTTGGTTGATTTAAAAGACAAATGTAGCACTATAATTTTTCAAAAAAATTCCAAGACAATTAGAAAAGGTTGGATAACACCAGGAATTTTAAAATCGATCAGGACAAGAGACAAACTCCATAAAAAAGTAAAAAAACATCCCAAATGATCCCAACATTACAGGACAATACTTGGCATATAGGAACAAATGTAATAGACTACTTAAAATTACAAAAATCGAATACCAGAGACATGAACTACGTCAACACTTGGGTAACTCAAAAATGACATGGACTACAATTAAAAAGCAGTGTAACATACACTCTAGAAGTGTATCTGAGACTCCCTCAGACTTACTAAATACATGCAACTTCAGACTCACTCAACTTTACTAATAACTACTTCGCATCCGTTGGCAAGATTTTGGCTAATAAGATACTTAATGATATAAAAGAGACACAGGAGTCTCTTGCACGAGCGGTCCCTAATTCAGCCGGAATGAAAGATTCGTTCTTCCTTACACCAGTCACACCTATCGAAATAGTGAAATACATAGACCAACTTAAAGTTAATAGTGCTGCGGGGCCGGACGGTGTGGGTGCCAGAATGTTAAAGGTGGTCAAGGAGGATATTTCGCCAATTCTGGCCCACATATGTAACAAAGGCTACCAAACTGGCATATACCCCACCATCTTTAAGGAAGCTCATGTTAGTCCATTATATAAGTCTGGGAACAAGGATGGGGTGGCTAATTATAGGCCAATCTCTCTTTTAAGTGTCACCTCTAAAATTATGGAAAAGGCCATGAACACCAGACTCACTAAATTCCTAGAGGATAACGCATTACTGGCCGACAATCAATATGGGTTCCGCTCCAAACGGTCTACTGCCAACGCTGTACAAAAAATAACAGATGATATAACCCAAACTTTAGACAGAGGAAAGCGATGCATGGTGGCATTCCTTGACTTGGCAAAGGCATTCGACACTGTGTGTATTCCGATCCTACTACAGAAACTGTCCCACATTGGTATCAGAGGATTGGCTCTCTCATGGTTTAAAAGCTACCTTACTAACCGCACACAACGAGTCAAGATAGATAATCTCATTAGTGATGTACAACCCATGACATTTGGTGTACCGCAAGGAAGCATCCTGGGTCCCAAACTGTTTCTAGTTTACATAGATGGATTGTGTAGACTGGAGCCATTCGGCGCAAGTGTGGTGTCATTTGCTGATGATACCGCAGTCCTGTTTCAAGGGGACTCGTGGCTGGAGGTGAAACAGAGGGCCGAGGGGGGCTTAAGTGTGGTTAGCCGCTGGCTTGAAAATAACCTGCTGACTCTGAATAGTGACAAGACCAAGACTATGCTTTTTTCTATCACTGCCAAGACTAACCCACCAATCGACTTTCAACTAAGACTCCACAAGAGAAACTGTGACTCGACTACTAGTTGTGACTGCCCTGGCTTGGAACAGGTATCTACTATAAAATACCTGGGGGTCACTATAGACAGGAATCTGTCTTGGGAGAGCCACATCAATACACTTTCAGGCCGAATTCGTAAACTTATGCCTGTTTTCCGACACTTGAGAAAGGTGGCTGATTTGGATCTCCTGAGACAGGTGTACAGTGCCTTGGGTCACTCATTGGTCAGTTACTGCATCCTCGCATGGGGATCCGCAACAAGAACTTACTTAATGAGGGCGGAACGAGCTCAGCGTGCTTTGCTTAAGGTCATGGCTGGGCTGCCTCGGAGATACCCCACTTCGGAACTGTATAGGGAATGGGGGTTGCTCTCAATTCGGAGGCAGTACATACATTACTTGGTAATGCACCAACATACCTACTTGGGTTCACGACTCTGTCCGGCACCTTCTGATCGACCCAGGCGTGGGATGCATCATACTGACAACTTTGACTTGGTCCCAACTAGAACTCAACTGGCACGCAGGCACTGTAGATTCATGGGCCCCCCTCATACATACAATAAAATAAACAAAATCTTTCCAATTGGCCAGATGACAGCCACTGAACTCAAGAGGGAACTTCGTGCTTGGTTGATTTCTTTGTCCATTGATGCATGCGAATCCTTGCTCACTGGCATCAATCTCTAGTACCTACACATTTTTCACATTGATACTGCTGACACTGATTTCGTTTGGGTACACATTTTGTTTGTTTAACATTGTTCAATAAGTAAGTGACTATTATATTTATTTATGTTTATGTATAAGTAAATCCATATTGCTGCTATATGTATGTATGTTTATTGAGTGTAATTATGTGTGTGTATTATAATATGTGTGTTATTATTATGTACAATATTTTGAATGGGACAACACGACAATACTTCAAAAATATAAACCAAATTATTGTCACGCAACTCACCGGTCATTGCGACACAGGCACTTAGCCTAGTGCAGTGTCCGGGGCGTCACCGTGCTCAGCCTGTTATTCATAAATACCTACATCTCAATTCAGGACATTGTTAATATACTGGCTGCATTTATTGTACAATAATAAATATTTTTCATTTTTTCATTTTTTTCATTTTCACCTATAACATGCCTATAACTAAAAAATCCAATCAAAACCCTCTGTGTGGGATATAGGGCATTATGGACGTGACGTATTATTGTGGTGCATTTAGTGATTGTAGACGATCGATTTATTAAATAGGTCTAGACTAGGATAGATCACTTAATTAGTGACGTGCGTGTCTGTAAGTTAGTTTTAGGTTCTAGTTATGTACCTAAACCTATCTGTGTTTATAAGATAACTAAGTAAATGTGATTAACCCATACTTGATCATTGTTTTATTGCAATCTTTTTGCCATCTATCATAATATATTATCAACCTGTCCTGCGGGCACATAATCATACTTTTTAAAGCATTTTCGATAATTTAAATCTCTCCCTCTGAATTTTGCCGCCCCTGGAAATTTGCCGCCCTGGGCACTGGCCCCTGTGGCCCCTAGTGTAAATCCAGGCCTGCCTGCGGCCATTAGCGGAACTGGTCCAAAATGAACAAAAACCACATTCCGTCGAACGAATCTAGCGCCGCGGACTCTACTTATAAGCCTTTGAAAATGGTAAAAAGTTAAAAAAATTAGAATTTTCTGTTCTAAATTTTTTTGGTCTCAAAAATTATCGGCCCTGGCCTATTAGAGTATAAATTAGGTATTACTTATATACCTAGTAGACTGTGGTATTTTCAATAAGTTAGGATTTTTTACACTTATTGGAGCTTTCCCGTGGAGCCCACTTTAACTTTTATCACCTGAGTTCATACAAACATCCCATAGAAAAAAACACTTTTCCCCGAATTTACCAACTTTTTCCCCTATAAACCTGATTCGGGCTATTACGAACATTAAAAAAGCGTTAGCTAAATCGGTCCAGCCGTTTTCAAGTTATGCGCTTACCAACGAACAGCATATCATTTTTATTTTTCCGGCTTCGCCCGTTTGAAAAATTCCTAGAACCCAATCGCAGCGCCACCTACCGGGTCTAATCGTGGATCGAAACCATCCAGGGACCCACACACACAAAAAAAATCATCAAAATCGGTCTAGCCGTTTAGGAAGAGTTCAGTGACGTATACATGTGCAGAAGAATGTATATACCTACAGAATGTTCAAAAAGTCCGGAATATCTCACAGTGATGTTTCCATGAAAAATGAAAATTCTGGATGTGGCTGAGGGTAACTTGAAAAATTTTGTAATTCCTAATTTGTGATCTGTACCTGGCACTTGAGACAAAGATTTCGAACAAAAAAATGGGATTGTCATTAAAAATTTCTGAGACACCGCACTACGAGGAGGGATTTTTGTGACCGAAATGTATTGAGCAACTTTGATTGGAAAGATTTTTTATGGAAACTTAATCTCTTTTATTAATATTTAGACGTTTCCGGACTTTTTGGACAAGCTCGACAACCTGTATTATAAAGATATGGATTTTGGACTACGAAACCATTTTCATATAATGTATTCTGAACTCCACACTATCATGGAAATCTAAATCCACAGAAGGTAAGAAAGAGATAGGACTAAACACTAATTTCGGAGCAATATGGTCTAGAATTTTAGATCGACTTCAACTTAACACAGAACCCGAATGGCGAAAATCAACCAGCGTCAAGTTTAATGCAGACCAGAACTTCTTTTCGAAAATTAAAGCAAAGAGCACCTCAAGAACTCACTGAAGGATGAGATAACTATAGTTATAAGGATGTCTGTGTGCCATATACATAATTATAATAAATACCAAAAATATTGCCAGGAAAGTAAAAAAAGCTACTTCTTAAGAATTACCTGAAAATTGTTAAACTTTTCAAAATTGCCCATGGAAAAAGCAAACGCAAACAAATTCCACCAGATAGCTGACTGAAATTTTATTCAATTATTTTTTATCCTGATCTTGAGGAGGGACAATCCATTTAGGCCACCAGGCCATTCCTGATCCCCAGGGGAACCCCATGAACTCATCAGTTCATCAGGATCCTATAATCAAAACATGCGGGAATTTGTAAGTCTAAGCTTTGGGCAGTACGGTATATGTAGTCAATGCTACAATTGAAACCAAGAAATATACTACTCTTTACCGATTGTATTGTTTATATGAAGTATGTATATGTCACTTACAATAACATAAAAGATATTAAAATTATAATAATTATTATTAAAGAAGTTTAAATGGAACACATAATGGCTAAACAATCAAAAGATTATATTATAGTTTTAGTTCTTAAAGGTATCGCATTTTTAAATATTCTGGACTATAAAGCTGTGCTTGCTGTCATTAGCACAGGGTTAAGCCACCAGAATTTGAGTTTACAAGTACGAGCCATCTTCATCCAGTAACTATTTCCATCTCCCTTATACGTCAGATATTCCAACTCTCTAATATAACAGACAATGTATTTGGTCCTTTGGGGTAGACCTAGATTCAAAGAGTTGGCAGTCGTAAAGCCAATCTGCTGGGAGCGCCTGTAAACATGAATTTAATTATTTCGCTTAGGATTAGGAAATTGTAAATACACAATCTTAGACTAGTCCTAATCTGAATCAGCGTTGGATTCTGTAAATATATTCATACAATAACATTCATACTGTTTATTTTTATTGCAGAAATAGTATTAATATTTATAAAATATTTTAATGTAAGTAACAATGAAATTTACTAAATAAGTTAAACAATATGTCAAATCTAAATGCGTAGAGGCATTTAATGATTGTTTCTTCATGTGACTACCCACAGTCATACTTTAAAAAGTATTAAAAGTAAATGAACTAATTACCATTTTGTAGATAAATTAATGATTTCAATTCCTAGTCTTGTCTATAGAGACAAGTCTTTTTAAATTGATAGAACCGCTAATTAGACTATTATTTTCGAAAACTGAATATTTCTTACGATTACATTACAATTTGGCCATCTTAGGAAATATCAACAAGGATCGAAACAATGGACCGATCAACTCGACGAATTCGACAGAGGTCAAAAGATTCCGTTGTGTTAAAAAAGGTTAAATTTTAACTCTATATTTTATTTTCATATCCAGGAAAAGTACACAGACATTTTTGCTCTTGTCGGAAATACAGTAACAAACTATAAATGTGTAAGAGGCGGCGAAGGTGGTGGAAGTGGAGGAAGCGAGGGAGGGGATAGAAGGGGCGGTGGGAAATCAAGATCGAGACGTGGTGGGGGTGGTCAGAGTATACCCCCTTGTCAGCAACAAGATGGAGACGAGAACTCAGAAAGCGAACAAAGTGACGATAACGAAGATGGTGACGAAGGTGATGAAAAAGACGAAAAGGATGAAGAAGACGAAAAGGATGAAGAAGGCGAGGAAGATGAAGAACAAGAGGATGAGGAGGATGAAGACGAAGAGGACGAAGGGGAAAATCAAGAAGGTGATGAAGAAGAAGAAAATAATGAAGAATCAGCTGAAGGTAGTGATGATAATAATAGTTGCGATCATAATGATAAATACAATGAAGAGTACATTTATTACATGGGATAATAAGAGAATTTCTGAGCGAAACGTGTAACGAAATTCATTACATTGCGACCTACAACTGAACAATGAGCAACTACAATAAGAGCAAGTCAAATAATTTAAAAATAAACCCCTTTCTCTGAGTTTACACTACTTAATTGAAAATGGGTTCGTTGAGTTGCCTACGTTACTTTTTCACAAATTCTTGCCACACTGCATTCATAATAATAATAAAAGAACCATTGGGAAATGTGATTCTTATATAGTATTTACATCTATTTCCTATTGTGATTTTATTGTATTAAATGTTTACTATATTTATATAAATGCATGTATCATTGTGTATCAATCCATTGTAGAAGACATGAGAAATGAGAAACAAATCAAAGAAAACTTTTTAAGTGTCAAAGAACTTATCAGCGATATTTAATATCCTATTTCGAAAATAAAAAAGCGAAAGTGGTATGTCAGGATAGTTGGCCATCCAATACCATCCTACCGGTAAGAGATGAGTCGAAATGTCATAGAAAAAGAGGAACCTAGTCCAAAAGTAAATGAGATGTATATAAGTACAAGATAATAATACTAAACATATTCTAATGTATCAATGGGTTTTTATAATTAAAAACCTATGTAGGTACATAAACCGACATCCCATACATTTCCATCTAAATATACCTCAACAGAACTGGCCACAAATACCATCGGCGGCATCGGCTAAAAGAGGGAGACTTGTTCTTACGCTAGGTACCCTGGGATCGATAGCACGGTTTCGGGAACTGGAAGACGATCCGTGTAGAAAAAGAAAGAAAAAGAGCAAAATATTGGCAAGACCTTGTGTACTGAGCTGGGTTTGTAGCTCATTACTGAGCACAGACATTCTGGATAGTAGGTTATTTCTGGTTATAAAATTTCACAAATTTCCAAAAATAGAATTAAGAGAATGGCAACGTGACAAATTATTTGTCATTCTGGGATCCATTCAGAAAGATACATGCGGATCCTTTTATGGATAAGTTTCAATATCTGTTACAAAGCACGACATTCTAGAGCAACTTGCCCTCCATGTTATCGAAAGATAACGAATCCGTCTGCTCAGTGAAATATCCGAAATATCATAGAGACGCCCCGCACACCGTCTCATCACATAAAGTTGTTGAGAGAGAATCTAGGTTATTCTGGACCATTTTGAAGTATAGTAGGTAGTATAGAGTCGGTTTTCGAATGGTACGGTAACCATCTGCATTTTTAACCAAATGATAGCATGCTCCAATTTGCTATATATTCTTTTCTTTCTTTGACCTCGCCTTATCCCGTTACACGGGGTCGGCTTTACCAATCATGCGGTGCAACTTGCTTCGGTCCTTTGCGTCCTCCTCCGTGAGGCCCATCTCCCTCATGTCCTTATGGACCTTCGTCAGCCAAGTGGTTTGGGGCCTTCCTCTCCCCCTCTTGCTTGTAGCCATGGTCAGTCACTTTTTTCTAAGTAGGTACATGACCGTACCATCTCAGCCTGGACTCCTTCACTTGTGCAACCTTGAAGCTTCCTCTTATAAGTTCATTTCGCATCTTGTCTTTGAGTGTAACTCCTTCTGCCCATCGTAGCATACGCATCTGCCATAGAGAAGCGAAGGTCTAACAGCTGTTTTATAAACCTTACCCTTTGTTTTTATGGGCATTTTTGTATCACACAGCACTCCAGGCAGCGTGCGCCACTTGCTCCAATTTGATATATATATTGCTCTGTAAATACTATACTTCGAAATGGTTCAGAACACCCTAGACGAGAGAGTCGACAACTTACAAATGTGATGAATGAGGCGGTGAGGGGCATCATTAACATTCATATTTCCCAGAGAGCAGACACTGGTTCGTTACTTTTCGATAAAATCAGGCACAGCTGACTACCGTAGACGTTTCGGCAGAGATGAAAATGCTCCTCTAAATCTTGTAATGCTACAACAATGGTGAAACGAGGTCACACACAAATCCGGCAATAACATCTATAGAAGTCACAGTAATATCAGCAATCCCTGGTTGATGTAAAAATATTTCTGATAATTACATAATTTCACCACCCGTGAAATGTCCGGGCCAATAAAATACATTTATTAGGGATATTTCCAGTAAATAATAATATAAGTATCAGGTATAAAGTCTAGCAGAGGTGCTTTTTTTCTTTTCTACACGGGTTGCCTTCCCCAGCGGAAGACCAAGTATCCCTCGTTTAGCCGATGGTATTTCTGAGGCTATATCTAACGAGTGGCTATTAGTCCACATGATAAAAGCTGAAAGACGTTTTGAACTGAATGTAAATCCTTTTGACATAAAATTAAAAAGATTACAGAAAAATACCAGCCGAAAATGTAGAAACCTTCAAAAAAGAACATTGTACAGAAGAAAAAACCTCTCAAAGTTCCAAATTTGAAAACTCACATCACATCACAGCTTTTGTTCCGTTGGGACGACCGCAAATTTTTTACAATGGCCGAAATTTTCAAGTAATTTATAAAATATTTATTTTTTATTTCAACTAAATTAATGCAAAATTGTACAGTGATATAGGGATAAATTAGGTGTAACGTGAATATGGCGTTGGTTTTGCGAAAGGCTTTCACGCCTTGGAAACTGTCACTTCTAAAGAATTTCAAACCAAGGCACCTTTCAACAGCTGTAATACGAAGACCACCAAACCTATGTGAGTAAATCTTTATCTTTTAAGTATTTTTCGTGTTTTAAGTTCAGTTTGCAGTAGACAACAGTGAGGCCGATTGTTTATATTGTAATAAGAAATTACAGTTTTCTAATTCTTTGCATTCTTCTATCATCACAACTGAATCATTCATCTATTGCCAATTTCTATTTTATTTTGTAAATATTATTTTCAGTCAGTTGACAGTTGACAATATGAGAAGAAATCTTCTTAATCCTTTAACTATCTTCTATTCTATATTGATACATGCTGAATAGCTGAGGCATAAACCTTTAATATCTATGCTATGTGTTAAATGAAACCTGGTTAAAAATAAAGTGCCATTTAACATGCCATTAAATGATTACTTTTTAATTTTTACTCTTAAACATGTTAGAAGGGTTAGCTCAGTAAATCGCGCGGCATATTTTGTCGATATCTCTTTAAAAAGTTGTGAGAAAGATACACTGCAAAAAGAATCGATAAAATAACCAAGGATAAGATAAGATAGGCCAAGATTCACGAGAAAGATTTCACAAAAAATCGGTCTTGGGAAAATACACAAAACGGACATATATGGTCTTCCAGTAATACACAAACAACTAGAAATAGCAGTATTATTTTAATGTTTTTAAAAAGCGTTTACACTAAACTAGCATTACATCCTATTTTATCTATAGAATGTGATATTATTTTAAAAATAAAGAGAGTGATTGTACATGTAGGTACATATATTTGACAGTTTCATTTCAGACATTTAATAATGAAGACCTATAGAAAATCAGTCATTTGGGGAAAAGTTCTTTTTGAAGTACGTACGTTAAGTAGATCAGTACATTTTGACATTCAGTCCTAACCACCCGAAAGGGATAATTACGAGTAACTGGTCCCTACATTAGAGAAGTCATTCGCAAAATCGATTGAAAATACGCTTGAAATTGATGAGGGCTTCATAAAACTTAGGTGCAACTGATTTTATAATTATCTTTTGAAAGCTATTTAAATTTCGAAATTAAGACGTTTAGTTATCGCGAAATTTAAGAAGCCGTGAAGCATGTAATTTGCATGGGACAATAGTTTCGAGGCGTCTCCTTAATTGGGCAATTTCGAATACTGTTTCTTAAACTAGTTTTCATAGTTCACTTACTTCATCTTCATCTACTTATATCAGCTCAAAGATTTATCTTTTATGATCTCCTGTTACATTTGGTAGCTATATATAAAGAGGTAAAGTTTGTAAGTTCGGAAGTAGGGGGTAATCCTGAAATACTGTTTCAATTCTGAAAATTCATTCATTAATATGATACTACATTATCCTCGAGTATAGGCTATATTTTATTCTGTGTCCTATATTTCCCTAACTCTGCGCTTGAGCAATGATTGCGCGATCGCCGCTGGTGTTTTTAAGAGTCGTAAACGATCGGAGAACGGTGGTCTTCGCGCGGCGCCAAGTATAATACTCGTCGGTGACGCGTGCCTCGTTCTTCGCGGCTCATGCGAGAGTAACCACTGTGCCAAGATTCAATTGCTACAGTTATTTGGCCTAAAAATGTTGGTTGCTCCCGTTTTTTAAAAACAAAAGTCACGACCGTAAATCCACCAGCCGGCGCGCGCCAAAATCATCGAGTATTATATTTTGGCGTCGTTTTCAGCGAAATGGGAGCGCCGCGTGCCTTTGATATGCTCCGGGGACCGGCTGAGGTTGTATAGCGAGAAGAAGGACGGAGAGAAACAGGAAGAGCAGAAGCAGCCGACGTGGCCGTGCCCGGCGTGCGGGTGCCCGTGTCCATGTGGACCGTGCGGGCCGTGTGGACCGTGCGGACCGTGTGGCCCTTGCGGCCCGTGTGGTCCATGCGGCCCATGCGGTCCATGTGGGCCGTGTTGTCCACGCTGCCCGTGTCCATGCCCGGGCCCGTGTGGACCATGCCCGTGCCCGTGCCCTTGCCCATGCCCATGCCCGTGCCCGTGTCCATGCCCGTGCCCTTGTCCGTGCCCTTGTCCGTGCAAGTCGCCCCCTAAGAAGTGCAGCGCGGCTGAAAATCCCACTGATGTGGTGGAACCTATTATGCCCCAAGCCACAAAGGAAGATGATAAGAAGCCTCTCGGCAGTCGTATAGCAACAACTATCCTTGGAAAGGTGCCAACACCCTGAACAAAGACGACTGGTTTTTCAAATATGCCCTGATTATAGTTTGTTCTTCATTTTCTAGATATTACTTATTACACGAGCCTATTGTTTTATAATTTATAGACTAAAATATACACTCCACCTAATTTTTATTTTTTATTTAATTACAGCTCCCGAAACCGTGTTACGGTCCCAGGGTATCCAGGGGAAGGCCAAGGTCTCCCTCTTTTAACCGATGGTATTTGTGAGGCTATACTATACCAAACGAGTGACCAGTTCTGTTGATGTTCTGTGGTTTGTCAGATTATGTAGGTACCTACCTACACAAGTTTTTAATTATATTGGTACATGGCCGGGATCCGGGATCGAACCCGTCGTCTATCTAGAGGGATGACTAGACGTGGAGGGAGGATCTACTTATTTCATTTTAATAGCAGCAGTCGTGGATAAAATCTAAGTTAGAAAGAAAAAGGTACAATATCCCGTAGTGACAAAGGAGGACAAAAAGCTATTTTTATTTATTTTCTGTAATTCGCGTTTATTCCCAGTTAAGTTGTACTGTTGAGTTGTTCTATTGACCGCATAACGCGAATCTGACCTAAAGCGAACCTGTCGTAAAGCGAATCTGTCATAAAGCAAACAAATATTTTCGCTAGGAGCAATATTTTCGTGAATAGCAAGTTGGCTTTTTGCTCTGTGTTGGCTTTATTTAATAAGTAAGATGAATTGCCAGCCGAGAAAATACGAGTTCGGGCTAGAGTTCATTGAAGTTTTTTGTTTATAGTTCCACAAACTTATCTGGCTTAGTGTTGCCAATAAAAATGTTTTTTCAATATAAAGTGGGTAGGTATATGCACGTTGTAACGCTTGGCCATATTAATTTTAGGTAGAAATACAGAATACGTAGAAAAAACATGAATATTTTTCTTATTTAAGTACTTAGGAAGGAAAAAACAGTCTTAAAAATATGGTAAGTATCGTTAGTTCCACTTTTGGCCACCGGGCCAGATAAGTTTGTGGAACTATACCTATGTGAGCCTGATATAAATGCCATGCAGTGGGCCCACGAGCCACGACTCGTTCCCGCATAGCACTACTGCCCCGCGAGCATGATTAAGAATAATGAAACCACTGCGAAGACAAAATATCAGTTAGAAAGAGGAAGATATAAAGTTCCATAGAGATAAAGCTAGACAAAAAAGGGTTCGTCAAGGGACACCCGGTAGATGTGAAACATCAAAATTAGTATACAACAGCAATTATAATTCGAATAAGATGAGGATGGCAGGTATTGCGAATTTATTTATTTACAAGCGGTTTCCCACGACTTCGTACGTGACTATTTCAGAATATTGGCAAACATATACTTCATACATTTTGTCATGTTCACCTCTGCCCACTACGTTCCCGTCGTCATGCCGTGATGGTATATAGCCTATGTTACTCAGGGATAATGTAGCATTCCAATGGTGAAAGAATGATCAAAATCCGTCCAGTAGTTTTTGAGTTTATTCGTAACAAACATACAAACATACAAAAATACAAATCTTTCCTCTTTATAATATTAGTATAGATTTATTTATTGGATTTATTAAGCATGGACGTACCTACAAGTGGGACACACAACAACTCAATAATATAAAAACACAAAAAATAGAAAACCTATAAATTAAAAAATCAAAAAATTAAAAAATCAAACATTAAAAAAACACACATAAAATTACAGAAACAATTAAATTTGATTCTTTTCCCTTTCCGAGGAACCGAAAACAATGTTTAATTTAATCACTGTTTATTTTGTTAGACGAAGAAATACACGACCAGACGCACGCATGAATACATGCCAACGCGTTATCCGCTCTACCTGCGCACAGTACTAGGCGCAGACGGCGTAGGCCAAAACCAAGCGTCTCCGAAGTATGAGACACTTAGTATTGTCTCATGCCAACGCGTTATCCCCTCTACCTGCGCACAGCGGTAGGCGCAGACGGCGTAGGCCAAAACCAAGCGTCTCCTGAAATTTGACATCAAAAGTAGCGTCGCGGAAACCGGTCCTCTTCTCTTCTCTTGGTCATGTTCGTGGGTCCAGCCGTAAGTCAACAGGAAACAAATGATTTTGCGCTATATTAATTCAAAACCTAGGATGGGTAGGTATGGGTGGGTACCCCTTGCTGCTGTGGGTAACGGTGTGTATTTTTTAGTAAAAACGTGCCTCCTATAATAGTGTTGTCAAATACAAAGTTGCTCTTGTTGCCCTGCTTATGGGAACGAGTCGTCATCCGTGGACCCACCGTCATCTAAGTGTTCAAGTTCATATTACTTATTACTGACCTATAGGAAAACACGTGGGATTAACAAAATTATATCAATTAACACTCTAGCCTCGCCTAATAGTGATGTGTAAAACATTAAAACATCAGCTAGCGTGACATATATTTATCGCCTGTTCGCTATATATATCTTGGACTTGGACTATACAAACGTACGGAGGGTGTAAAGTAGGCCACACATTGGTCCGGCTTCGCACCGAAAATTTCCCATTACGGCCGCCATACGATCTAAGCGGACCATTTGTTATAAGAATTGGACGAGTCTGTGGTCAGTTTCGGTGAAACGTACGGCGGCGCGCCGGTGATTGGACAAATGGGTGCCCACCTTTAGTTAGTGCGAACACTCAAGATGTGGTCCCATGCCCGGTTTTTTGACACGCCTGTCGAGGTCTGCCGAGGCATGTGTCAAGCAGCTTCCACGGCTATTTATGATATCTATACTAATATTATAAAGATATAAAGTTTGTAAGTTTGGTTGTAGAGGGGGTTAAAAATACTGAACCGATTCTGAAAATGATTTCATTAATAGGAAGCTACATTATCCCTGTAGACTATATTTATTTATTTTTTATCCACGGGGAAGCTGATATGCTGAGTCCGCTGCAGGAATATCGGACTTTAAAGTTGTCTCATTGACTAAGTATTATTTATTTTTTCTTTTTCAGCAAAGCATGTCCTGCCTCCCCACTTCATGATAAGAGCGCCTACAGCGAACAGAGCATGCCACACAAAAGCTTACAGCATAAGACTAGATCCATTTCCAGCTACTTCTAACTTACAGAATCGTACCTCGTTACTCAACCTTCATATAAAAACCAACCCAGTTATTTGTAACCGTTCAATTAGCACCACCCACACTAGCCTATACCCTCGCACGACGTCGACTAATAAGGCAGGAGCAGATTCTTCTTCTTGCGTACCATGCTGTGGTGAATCCCTTCCACCACCCAGCAATTGTCCTCCGAAATGCATTCAATACGTCACTGGATATTACTACTATCCTTACGGATATTGGTTTTGCGGCCCATATCACGTTGCCAGCCCAAGCTGTGGATGTGGTCAATGTCCGTGCACTCCAAGTTTGCCGACATTTCCGAAATGTTCATGCATATGTCCATCTTGCGCTATCTGCATTAATCCTAGCTCTGCGAACAAACAGTATCCATTGCCGCCATCGAAGCCATTGAAGCAACGTAAGCCGGTGAAATCGAGGGAGTCAAATGAACTTGGGCTTTCAGGAGATCTCACAGCGTTTCATACCTTCCACTTGAATCAACAACCTAAATCGTATTTGGGCAAAGTGCTGCCGATAAAATATGCTGATGTTCCTTTAGGATTTAAATCGAAAGGCTTTGAAGGTGCAACTAGCACAGGGCGATCGCCAGAAAACATGTTTCCAAATATGGTGCTGCCTAAAATGTATGAGTCTGCGCCTACTGCGAAGGCTGATGGATTTCAGTTAGAAAGCAGAATGCAGTTGCCCACAAAATATGAAAGAGATAATCCTGTGTTTCCAAGTGATGGGTTCTCTTTCTCGTCCATACCGAAGTATAATACGCCTTTTCCTATACCAGAGAATGGGGTGGATTTTCACAAAATTAACACCAAAGCTAGGAACTAAAGTTATTTTCTTTAAACAAGTAATTGTTTACATTAGAAAGTAACTGCAAATACGTACCCAGACTATTTTAAAATCATACTCAGCTACTATTCAGCATATCGCATTTGAGATTTTATATATTGTCTTTGGGCACAATGAAAGCTTAAATGAAAATGTAAAAAAATTACAAAAGACATTTTTATTTTTTTATGTCCAATATCATACATATTTAAAATTCAATATGTTCTACGTTTATATATAACGTTAAAAAAAATCAAATAATTTGAACTTTTTAGTTACTTAATACTAATTTAGGAACTATATATAACTAAGCTAAATAAAGTATCTAACTTGTAACAAATTTATATTGTTTTCTTTATTAAGACTATGTACCATACTACTTTTAAAACTCATATGTGACTTCTTAGGAGGGAGAATTAAAAAAAATAGCGCCTATGTTTAGTAGTGACAGTCCAAGGTTTCAAGCACTCAAATTTCATCAAAATCGGTTCAGTGGTTTAGCCGTGAAAGTGTAACACAGACAAAGTTACTTTCGCTTTATATTAGTAAGGATATTTGAAGTGGCCACAAATGGTAGCACCACTAGCCACAATCAAGTGAGTGTAATTTATATAAGAACACCACATCTGCCAAGTATAAGTTTTATACGATAAAAGCGAAAGGAGCAGAGGGCGCCATACATGTAATCATATAAAAAGGTATAATGAATACAAAGCAGGCCAACTAATTATGTCGGGAGTACTTTATCGATGACTTATTGTTTCGGTACCTATACACTGACTGGCGCAGTGGCCAGTGGGTGGAAGGGTAATCGTTAATTACCCGTCCACCCACCAGTGGGAAAGTCCAGTGGGTGGACTGGTCGGGATCGCTCTTTTCTTGAGATATTTTTTTTTATGGCAATCGTTCACTTATGAAAATTTATACCAGTGTCACGTCAGTGTATTTAGCAACGAGAGAGAGAAACAAATATTTAAATAAATTTAGAAGCGATCTTCCAGATAGAATAATGTTGTGGTAACAATCACGTGTTTGTCAAAATGTCCCCTCTCTTGGGATACAGGTAATGAGTATGAGTCTTTGTATGAGTCAACCGGAAGCATAGAATAATAACGGAAGTTAAGGGCCGTTAGTCAAGGTCATCTTATAATTGTCAAAAATATGGCAAATCTCAGTTAATCATGGAAAGTTGAGTTTATTTATAGGTACAACATTTCATTACCACACAGTTGATTACAGTTATTATTTTTAATTGGATTGAGCCATATTTTCATTATTAAGAGTTCTAAATAGCCATAGTTTCCAAAATCATCTTTCCAGGATTTTTCCGAGATTTGCCATAATATTTTTGATAGTTTTGACCAACGGCCCAACGGAATGCTAATCTGAATCACCGATTCGGTATGTAGAGTAATTTTTTTTTAATTTCAAATATACTAGTCTTAACCATCAATCTAACCACTGGGAAAAACCGCTCATTATGTACATTTTTAATTAAAAATTATGTACCTACATAATCCGGCAAACCACACTGAGGCTTTTCCATCTAAATATACCTCAACAGAACTGGTCACTCGTTAGGTATAGCCTCACAAATACCATCGGCTAAATTGGTCTTCTGAATAGATAATTTAAGAATAATTTATGGTTTGACTTTTTACTTTTCCCGCGACCACGACTGGCTGAATGTATTTGTGGTTTTTTGCCTCATGCTCTTTGTAGGTAAATAAAGAAAAAATAAATGTTTTCTGGTTTTTTTGATTAGGTATTTGAAATTCTCAATTTTCTTTCAAGTTTCAATCTAAATAAAAACGTGAAAGCTTGGTGAAAAGTAATTGAATTGAAATATAATATTATCAAACCTTAAACGTGCTTAACCATTTTGTAGAAATAGGTAAGTAAGTGAAAAAACAAACCTACAAAAAATCTTTTGTAATATTCGCTTGGCATTTTTTTTATGAAATACAATACAATAATAATTTATAAGAAAGTCAGATACCAACGTTGATGATACCAAACAACACAAACTTAACCTAACATTTTATCTGTATTTTCTGAAATAAAAATTGTTCAAATCCATATTCAGAACCATGAAATTCTTGCAGAAATGCTAATTAGGTCTGTCATATCTTTCACCTTTTTTTCATCACACCCCTCTTTCATAAAACTAAATATTTTTTTTCTACATAGGTTTAATGGCTCCCAGAACAGAACCGTGTTATTGATCCCAGGGTATCCAGTGGAAGGCCAGGTCTTCCTCTTTTAGCCAATAGTCACTATGAGGCTATACCCAATGAGTGGCTGGTTCTGTTGAGGTATAGTTTAGATAATAATAATATTTTCAGATATGGCAAGTACTATGTTAAATTTAAGAGGTGCTGTCAAAAATTATGTTAAAGAAAGATATAGTGAAAAACTGCATTAGTCTATCAAATGCAAATATCATGCTAGCTGTTCTATTATTGAGGTATGATGTTTTTTATATTATTATATATATATTATAATACAAAATCTCCGGCTGCATCTGTCTCTCTGTGCCCTTCTCATGCCAAAACTAGGGAACCAGTTTTGACAAGGTTTTCACTATTAGGAAGGTTTACAATTATTAAACATGGTGTCACATTTTGGTTGTTTAACGTCATTAGGCTATAAAAGAAACAACCAAATGGATCACTAAAGTATATTAAAACAAGATAGTTGATGGTCGATGCCCGGTTTTGCAATTGGGTATTCCTCCGTTCACCGCTGTTGAACATTCCCTCATGAAGCGAACTGGTGTCCGGCCACTCGTGCAGGGACAGACTGGTGATAGACCTGGAGATGCATCTCGATGTAGAAAGGTAGGTGTTCAGTCTGATAATAGTTCAGTAAGGACTGATATCTTGCCGAGGTGAATGATATTATTCATAACGTAGAATACCTATCATAAGTCTTTTTCTTCTTCCTTTATTATGGCTCCACCAATGTTCATCGGTGATTTGCCAATGTCAAGTATTATGTCCTTCATACTTTATAGCGTTTATAATTAATCGCGTTAATTATAAATTACGATTAATTACGATTAATCGGTGTTTAAGATAATCCCGCCGACCGCGATATGTCTTATTAGTCGTCGACTAATCACAACCATCACAGCATGGACAGGATTAAACTGGATTCTCCATCACGTTTCGATGGGCGCGTGCGTTATTCACCAAGGCGTGACATGGAATCCTATCATAAGTCTTCTTCTTTTATTATGGCTCCACCAATGTTCATCAGTGATTTACCAATGTCAAGTATTATAGCCTTTATAGTGTCTCGTCACTTTTCTCTTCATAGCCTCCGTCGTAGTCGAACGCGTCATCAATGTGATATTTTGTGTCAACTTCCTAAACTTTACACTTTTTCCCCAAACACTTTCTCTTTTTGATCGATTTCCATTCCAATTTCTGCTTTGTTGCGTAATTTCTAATTCTTAGTTAAATATAGTATTAATTGGAAATGCAGATCGAGGCCAATCATCCAGGTGGAGATGCACCTCATGCTTTTGTATATAAAAATTGCCCAACTCAATGCTTACAGGTGTATGCAGAAAAAGCAGGCACTTAAGAGAGAGGTGGCGATCTACAGGGGCGGTATTAGATGTTGTAGAACTTGTATGGGTCGGGACAAGTTGGGACCTCTGTTTGTGGACAACAGCGATGGGGTTTCTGAGCATCTGCTGAAGGCAAGTGGCCTGCATGTAAGTTGTTAAGTATGTTCTTAGACAAATGTTAAAATGTTGTATTCATCTGTAGGAACAGAGTTTCCTTACAGTTTCTGTAACTGTGTTACGGTCCCAGGGTACCCAGCGGAAGACCAAGCTTCCTTCTTAGCAATATTGATGTATATTGCATAGTTTGAAAGTAAATTAAAAATCAAACTGTAAACTTTGTCAATATTCTTAGTGCTTGTTCACTCAATTAATAAAAGCACTATTTCTTTTTACTGTTTTACTTGTAACTACACTGTTTGATAATAATTTACTGTTCTATTCTATTTTTTTTAATATGGCTCCATAAGGGTTTTGATGATTCCGCCAATGACAAGTATTATAGCACGTCACGGCGGGACGCGTGCGTTAGTCGCCATGACATGACGTAGAATCCCTTTTTAAACTATAAACTGATTGAACTTTTGATACATTGATATCGAATTGAAATTAATTAGTATTAATTGAGTAACAATTTCCACTATGTAACACAAAGTAATGAAGCAATAGCATCTAATGTACTGTAATGAGGTCGCTTGCCTTATTTTAAAAAATTATGTAAACTCCTTTATAATTTCAAATGTATGAATATTCTATTAAAAAAATTTAGGAAAAAACTTAGACAAAGACAGTTGGTGTTTGGTCAAGGATAGGGAGACATGCGATCTCTGATATACATTATACCTATTAATGTTTTTTCACTCTCTTAAAAATCTGTTAATCAAAATGATCGAGGGAGACAAATTAACTAATATAATAGAATAAAGATGATAATGTTTTACTAAAAAAATATAAGTAACAGTGGTGACCCCGACGAATCTGGGCGTAAGTATTTTTATGTTTTTTTTACAAATTGCAGATTAGGAAAGACGATGGCCTCCCTCAATTCATATGCTCTAGTTGCGCCAAAGCGTTACAGAACGCCATACAATTTAGAAAGATGTGCGTGAAAACGGAGAGAGCGCTGCTGAATCTGGGCTTCAAAAAGCCGAATTCCGCGCAAGAGGTCACACGCAACGAAGAAAAACTAAGAATTAGAAATTACGCAACAAAGCGAAAGCAGAAATTGGAACGGAAATCGATCAAAAAGAGAAAGCGTTTGGGGAAAAAGTGTAAAGTTAAGGAAGTTGACACAAAATATCACATAGACGACGCGTATGATGACGCGTTCGACTACGACGGAGGCTATGACGAGAAAAGTGACGAGAAAGCGGATTTAGATGATGTGTACCATAAGGATCCTAACGAATTAAGTGTTGTGAGGAAAAAGTACGACGTGTATGTGCCGGAATCGCTAAAATGTGATGTATGCGAGAGAGTCTTAAAAAATAAACATACATACCTTCGACACATGGTTGTTCATACTGGCGAGTATCCGTATATGTGTGAGGTGAGATAAGACTTCTGTGAAATGTATTTAAGTTTATTTTCTTTTACCGGTTCCCTGTTTTTTTCTTCACGGGTTGTCTTACAGCTCCCGAAACCGTGTTATCGGGCCCAGGTTACCCAACGGGAGACCAAATCTCCATCTTTTAGTCGATGGAATTTGTGAGGCTATACATTATAATACGAGTAAGTCCATTGGTATAATGCCCGGGAACTAACCGTGGTCCGCCTAGTCATCACCAGATGTCATATCCACTCGGCCACCGACACTTATTTATATGGCGAATCTCTGTTGATTTAATTTGAGATGGAAAAGCTGTATTTTTTTGTGTGTGTGTTTAAGTCCATACACGCGTTACTAGTTGGCCACCGACTACAGAGTTGCTCTTTTGAGGGAATTATTTTAAAACACTGTCCAGTCCTTCGTGACTAAAATCGATTCAGCAACTGTAAGAATCGAGCTGCAATCACTACATAATTATAAAACAAAGTACCCCGGCGCGTCTGTCTGTTTGTCTGTGCCCTTTTCACGCAAAAACTACTGAACCGATTTTGTTGCGGGTGTCACGATTAGGAGTCCAGCATTAACAGTATTAATGAATCTAGTCGGGAATAAAGTTAGTTCTTGCGTGTTTTCATGGCGTATGCTGGCTAATCCGTCCGAGATATAACAAAATGATGTAGGAACGAATTATGTAGAATAAAATGATCTACAAAACAGTCCGCGGTAGCATTTATCCATCTATAATAGATAAGCGTCTTTGGCGCGTCTTTTTATTTTTAACGTACCGTACGTTAACACAAATTGAATATTGCAGCACTGCGGCAAAGGTCTAATGGCGCGTACGCATCTAATTTCGCACATGAAGGCGAATCACGGCTTGGAGAGGACCGACAAGTGTTCTTATTGCGGGTATCTGGCCCTCAACAAATCTATACTGGAAGTAAGTGTTACAAGAATGTTTACTAATTCCGTTTTAAATACACCCGTATTCAAGACACACTGTACACCGTATAAACACAGCCACAGAAGACAGTAATACGACGCAATACAGTGCATATCAGCTCGCACAGTGCTGTTTGCCTAAAATTATATTCACCTACAAGGCGCATTCTATTTTATCTGACGCCCACTAGTTATTCTTTTGACGAATAATTAATATGGATATTTACTTCCCTGTTATGTGTCTATTACCTGTGTACCTATATAGTACTACAGATACTATTAAGAATGATATGCTATTACTATTATTCTCCTTTTGTAAACAATGCCATTTAAAATATACCTAACCTACCCATTTACAATGTCTGTTTATTTTAAACTAAGTGAATAGGCATATACTTTGTACACTTCGTGTGGGTCTCCTACATAATCTCTAAAATGTTTTGATATAATTTCAGAATATATATGTATATAAGATATAAAATTACGTTCTATAATTATTAGTGCTCGAATAGAGCTAAAACAGAGCGCGAGCCGAGCGAGCGAAGCGAGCGTTCCGCGGCAGCGGACGGCGAAGCGCCAGAAATTCAAAACTAGCTAAACAACCTTGCGTTGTACCTTTTGATTATTTAGATATCTTCAAAATTATAGAAAACAATTTTAGATAAAACGAAAATTATAGCAAATTATATATTAGATCATTTAATGTTATATATTTTGATAATAGTGATTTGAAAAATTTCAGAAATCGATTTTAGGGTAAAAAAAAATTATAGCAAATGAATAATTATATAATTTAATTTTATATATTTTGATAATAGTGATTTTGAAAATTACAGAAATTGATTTTAGGTTTAAAAAAAATTATAGCAAATGAATAATTAGAACGTAATTTTATATCTTATGTACATATATATTCTAAAATTATATCAAAACATTTTAGAGATTATGTAGGAGACCCCTAAATTACATGTCAGTCCTTACCAGCATTGCCAAAATAAATCTTGTAACCTGTATCGCGGTAGTGAAAATATTTAATAGATTGGCATACATACAACTTTTCAGCGACACGCTTTGGGGGGAGTATTCCTTTTTACTCTCAGTCGTTGTAGTGTTGTGTAAAGCCATTGTCACCTCTTTCCAAAGACGATCTATCTATCCATTATCATCCTTTCATCCCTAGAGGGATAGGCAAAAATTATATTTGGTCGGCTGCTTACAAGTACTACGTAATTTCAGATTCACGAGCGCCGTCACACGGGCGAAAAACCTTTTGTGTGCGACCACTGCGGCATGGGGTTCCATCGTCGAGCTAATCTACTGCAGCATCTACCTGTACACTTGACTGAGAAGACTGCTCAGGTGGGGCCTGTTTAGTTACTAGTGATGATTTAGCTGAAAAGTATGTCTTGGGTTCAGCACTCAGCGCAGGGGATAGGCAACTACAGCTGGTAATCTTATCCTATCTAATCTTTCCAGTGCTCCCTGTGCCCGTCAGCGTTCAAGAGCGTCCGCTTCCTCCGCACTCATTACAACAAGAAACATAAACAGAAGAAGTACACGTACGTTTGTCCTGTATGCAAGAACTATTTTAAAACTACCGGCAATGTCAGGATGCACATGTTTCGTATACACGGTGTTCCCAAGGAGGAGCAGGGGCCTGTCCACAGGGTACTGATTGCTGATACGTATATGATGCGGGACGTGTGAGTGGCAGGGGACTGTAATTTAAGCATAGTGTAGTCATAATAATATGTAGACTGATTGTGAAGTGTTGGCAGGTTTTCAAATTTCCAAACAAACTTATTCTGCTTTTATCTGATATTGATAAATAATATGGAAGTCGGTCAGGGTTAAGGGTTAGCAGGATAAGAACCAGTTTACCCCGATATTTGCAAAGACGTAATGCTTTTGGCGATATATGCGCGCTAAGTTTATCGTACAACAATACCTTCCTACCATATTGGCTCCGACGTGTGGGATAACGTTATTTTCCAGCCACTCTTCAAATATTCAAGAATCTATCCATCCAGATTGGGATACTGACATTCTGACATAGCCCAAGAAAGCCCGATATGAATTAATTAATATCTATGTAATGTCAGGACTAGCAAATTTTTTTTTACAATTTTAAGACAATTTATACAACATGGATATTTATCGAGGGTAAAATGGGTTCTAAACACAAGTTATATGCTGTGTGATGAAATATAATTATATTCTATAGCTACATCAATTTTTAAATCGACGCTATTATGCTGTTTTGAAAAACTCTGCTGAAAGAGACCTATTTGAGGAATTGTGCGTTAAGAGTGTAGTGTACCGCGTCCATGTCCATACAAACGGAGAAAACGTTTTACTACCCCTAAATATTAATTAATTTTAACGATTTTGTAATATGTTACTGTTATAATGAAAAACTACGTACGTATTTTCTCCTTTTTTCAAAATTCGTAATAGGTCAAAAGTTATAAGCCCCTCAAATCTCGGTTTTTTTGGTTCATAACTTGCTGGTAATAAACCGTCTGTATTTGAGAAACAAAGCAAAATTTCAAAAAAAGCAAAACGTACGTACGTAGATTATAATCTGCTAAAACGTTTGACACCAAAATTATAAGGTTTCGTTATAGTTTAGTAGGTGTAAATCGTTTTCGCCCAAAACGCAATTTTCAACGAAAAACATACCTACGAACACCCACGAGCTGCAGTGCTCTCTGTCGCACTGATGCCCGGGGGAAGAGTGCGATTGAGACAGAATATGATTTTCTAAATACCTATTTCGCTGCGTACGCTGAGCTACACGATCCTCTTAATTACGAATACTTCATGTAGAATGTAGAATAATGTAGTTTTCATATCTCATATTGATATATATGTCTATTGTCCAAACATTCTCAATGGAGGATTACCAGGTTCTATAGTCAAATCTGCTATTATTTGATGGCAATTCAAACATTCTATTTGCATCTGACACCGGAAATAAATACAATGTAGGTATTAGCATTATTTATAATTGAAAATGTTTTTCATAATGCAGGCTATTTTTTATACTTGGATGGATAGGTTAAGTAGATAATAAAATAATTTGAGGCGTGTTGGGAACTGTTTGTGAACATATGTTCTTCTTTTTGAGAGAGCCAAGAGTGTAACAACCAAGTTAGCCGATTATACAATGCTGTATTATATTAAAACGTCAATAGGTATTAGTAAATATTAGATAGCACGGTTGGAGTGGAGCAAAGGGGGTTACTTTCTATTTATACTATAAACTAATGGTATATCTTATATATAAAATTCTCGTGTCACGGTGTACGTAATTGAACTCCTCTGAAACGGCTCAACCGATTTTCGTGAATTTTAGTGTGCATATCCGTTAGGGTTGAGAATCGGACAACATCTATTTTTCATCCCCCTAAATGTTAAGGGTGTCCACCCCTAAATTATTTTTATTTTTTTTATAGGTAGGGTAGGGGTAGGAGTAGGGGTAGTGCGGGCAAGTCAACGTTTGGGCAGGACAACGTCTGCCGGGTCCGCTAGTAATTGTATATAAATATTACACTTGCATTGAAAGGGTGTACCCAAGCCGTTAAAATTGTTCGTGCAGAGAGATCAAGAGACCTTATTGAGTAAGACTTTATCTTCCGCTGGGTACCCTGAGGCCGGCAACGGTTCCCGTGAGCTATAAGCAACCCGTGAAGGTAAATATATTTGTCTTTATTCTTTCCGTTCCCACACATCGTAAACATACCTTTGTTTAGGCCGCTTTCGTGTTGACCGGCTTACTCGCGAACCACTATGAATACATACGTATGTGACTTCGTAATATTTGAGTTTTTCCTCTAAATGGCGCCGAACACCTTTTTGTGTGCGCCTTCGATAGTTCGCGAGGTCGATATACAAAGTTGAAAGCATTCTTGTATTTCTTTTCACTTAATACATTTTTGTACTTCATCAAATGATTCAAATTTTAAGACTTCTTCCATTTCTTCCAAGTGATCATAATCATTAAACGAACAAGCTCACATGCAAATCAAAGAGAATATAATCACTACCGTTAACTTTATGCAACACAAACTATATAAGGATTAGACGATTAGTATGCAAATTCAATATGAAAAATTACTTATAGTACATAATGTACCGAACAAAATTCAAATTTTGACGTTTGACGTGCCGCCAATTTTGTAATTGACTGTCATTCGGGTGACGTATTGACGTGTACACAGTCACAGCGAAACAATTTACGCACTTATTTTCCATTTAACACAAATTCGGAAAGTGGGTATATTTTTCTTCGTAAATTAACAATAATGGAATCATACAATATACTTGGAAATTGAAATCCACAAGGTATTTTGTTATTTTGATTTAACAAATAGAATGCCAACGACAGATTATAATAGAATAGAACCACAGACTATAATGGTTCAGTTGACAGGTCTGACAGATCAAAAAGTATAACTTTATTTTTTCAAAAAACAAATAATTTACTTAAGGACCCGTGGCTCTCAGTCATCTTGTATCTGT